>JARHVA010001493.1:1777500-2390000 GCA_037957365.1 Torreya grandis | reverse complement strand
CATATATATATATATATATATATATATATATATATATATACTCACATTGTTGGTACTAAGTAAGTAGAGAGACAAACTTCACTAGCTTATTAGCATCACAATGCTAGATGAAGATAGTCTGCTCAAGTATTGTGTCTGAAATTGACTGATCTTAGAGATCAATAACTATTAAAAACTTTGGCCAAAGTAATTTTAGTTAGATAATTTCATTTCATGTGTATTATTTACATGTTTATGTGGTATTTTGTGATAATGGATTTCTTTATGGTACAAAACATGTTTTTAGAAATTAATACTAGTTTGTCTCTCTATCTTCCCATACCATCACTGTCTACTCATCCATGAAGGAAGGGTCATTCTCTAATGAGTAATTGTGTGGTGGATCAATGGTCTATGGTTGGTATGTAAAATCACTTGGATGATGTTCTTCCTCCCCGAAGTAGTAAATATTTGGATATGACACTTCAGATTGTCATAGACACTAGAGTTTCAAAAACTTATGCTCTATGGAGCCATGTATCTTATATATGTACATTATATTGTAATTATTATTGAAACATTACTTGATTATTTATAATTACCTACTTATTATACATTAATAGTGGTTTTTGTGTCATTAGACCAACTATGGTTGAAAGTCTATAGTTACTTTCTATATTCATAATGATGTGTTTCTTATGATGATAGTGATCAATGATAAATAATGTGACATGTTTTTTTTATAGTTATCATACTTATAGTATTTCATATGAATCACTAATTATATTCTCTTGGTATAATCTAATGGAATAATATGTTGTTAAAATTTAAAAAATAAATCACGTATTTATAAGTAGATCCCAATGAGGATGCTACAATTAACATTGAATAAGTTTAACCACCATTCATTTCCTCCTACTGTAATCATGTTCTCCTAAATTAATCATTTCCAACTATGATGATCATTCCATATGCTCACTTTTATATTATTATCTTTTCTCTATCACTTTACCACTAGACATCATGCATGCATATACCTACACTTATTTAATCTAGTTGGAAAAATGTATAAATGATGTCTTATTCCTTATCATTGACCTAGCTTGAATTCAAATCACAAAAAAATCTAAAATTGAAGCTCGAAAATAATGTTTTCTCAACGTATAGGAATGGAAAATGTAGGGATATCCAATAGATATTCTCCCATGGAAATGTTAATACTATGTAATTTATTAAAACTTTTTATTTTACCACCATATATAGTCATGAATTAAAACTCTATAACTAGATAGACTAAATAGTTCAAGCATATATCTAATTTATTGTTGATGAATTTTTGATCTTTGTGTGATTCAATCAATAATACCACCTTATTTTTTTCAAAAACCCCATGCCTTGAGGTTTGTGGAGTGAAAATGCATGAAATTGCATGTAAATAAATAGATGGTTTGAATTCTTTTTCTATCTCATCAGGATCCTCCCATGTTATGTATTCATCCTCTTCTTCATTATCACCTTCAATTTATATCAATTTATTTTTCACACACTTGTGTCCTCAATTATACTTGTTATCATAGTTAAAACATAACCCTTTTCCTCTCTTCTCTTCAATTTTTTGAGGATTTAGTCATGTAGGCTAAGGAAATGGTTGTGTGAGGGTGCTCTTTTATATATATATATATATATATATATATATATATATATATATATATATATATATATATATATATATATATATATATATATATATATATATATATATATACACTTAAAAATGAATGGATTTTATGACTAGTTCCCTCTCCTCTAATATATGTGTTGTTAAAATATCCTTAGGTATAAATCTCAAAATAAATATGTGAAACTCATGTTGGATGTAATCCTTGATCTCACCAAGAAACAAGTCATTCAAATTTTCATCCATGATTATCTCCATTCACAAGGCTATATTTTGGAACTATTAAATATAAACCTTAACAAAACCTATTTGGTGAAATTTTTCTAACTAGATAAAGTAATTATCCATCACATGTTTATGATTATGTAGCTATAAGTCATCAATAAAAACTAATAAATTGAAATTAATACCCTTATTCTTATTTTTATCACAAAGGAATTGATACCAAATAAATTGCCTATTTTCTAGATATAAAGATGTTATTAAAACATTTTTTCCACACAAGACCTAATGTACATCAAAAAGGTTATCCATTTTTTTATCCATCTGATTAGATCCTTCCCATTAAAATTAGACATTTCAATTTTTGGCTTCATGCTTTTCAACCTTGATTGGGAACTAGTTGAAGGTAGATTTTGTATTATATTTAGGTTTACATTGGGTTCATTATAATATCCACACTAGTTAGGTTGTGCATTAGTGAATTAGTGTTTATTTTGAAGATTTAGTTAGAAATTCAAATTTTTATTGAGTCTATGTCTAATCTCATCCAATAGATGATTGATTTTAGTGTTATTAGACTGTATGTTTTTCAAAATATACTCAATTTTGATAACCTTATGATTTGTTGAATAAAATAATAAAACATAAGATCTATTGATTTTCATTTCTAAATCCATCTCTTCTTTGATAGAATTTTTTCTCAGAGCTTTTGAACCCTTACTTTGGCCCCTAGTTTGTGATACTACCATACAAAGGCTTGATAATGTAGAATTTAATTTTTGCCTTTGACCAAGATTTGATCAAATAGTTTATAACTTAAGTAAGACTCAAAATAAAAAATATAACCCCACTATATTTTTCATGTTTTTGGAAAAAGTAAAGAAATCAAAAAATTTACTAAAATTTTGACCTATAGAATAAATTTAGGAAAAACACTAAAATTATAATAAATCACTTAAAAAATACCACCAAACCCTAGATTTTTTAATAAAACTTTAATGAATTATTTTATAAATTTAGTAGAAAATAAGATAAAAATAGAGGTAGTCCCATCTATATTACTACAATGTGTCAGATTTGTACATGATGGGACCTTATTGAAAATACATTTTGATGATGAATATTTCAAATTTTGTCAAATGTTACATTCTAACATAGAAGGGATTCCAAAACTCATACCACCAAAGCAATACATGCCACTTGAAATAATACCAATTTAAAATATGGGAGAATCAAGTAAACAGACTCATTTACCTCAAGATTACTATAAGATACTAGCCTCTAAGGTGCACACAGATATGAAATTAGAACAAGAACCACTACCAAAGGATCCAATGATACTAAAATAGTAATAAACTTCAACATTTGGATTCCTTTATTGGTTAACACTAAGCATCAAGATGGCAAATTTTTATATTACTATGATAGTGATGATGACCTTCCTCACACTATGATAGATGAATAATTAAAAAAACTAAATTTTGCTCCACTTGAGAATTTTTTGCATAACCTATTCACACCTATAGGTCTTGGTACATACAATTTAAATTCATTACCAAAGGGTAAAAATTAGCCTTCAGATAAGGGAAAGGAAAAATTATTAGATTAACATGTAAATTTTTGTTATTCAATCCATCCCTCTTGGATATAAACATTAACTCAACCTTAAAAGGGACAAATACAACTACATCATGTCAATAAATTTGAATATTTACATAATTATATGAATCATATATTACTGATCATAGAAAAATCAGATGATCCACATACAATAATTTCTATGTTACTTAAGCATAAGATGATATCTTTACCCACTAACAGACACGAGTCATGGATAAGACTTGTCCACAAAGAATGATCAACATATTTTACTTATCATAAGATCACTGGCCATGATACACATCATTATGGGGACTTACAAATTCAAATTCAAAATTATAAACATGATTTCAGTATACAAATTATAATCAAATAACAAAAAAGACCTCTAATTTAAGATATTTCCAAATACAATGGTATAATGAGGCATAAATCAAAACATCCTAGACATGAAGATTTAACTATTGTATGCACCTAAATTTCCTTGCCTTAATAATTCTATTAATCAATTTTGATCTAATGATTTTAATAATATCTTTGTAGATATAAACATTTTTTTTAGTCATTTCAAGTACATATTAGTCTTATTTAAATATTTTATCACTTTTTCATATTTTATTTGTCTAACTCCTAGATATTTTATGTTTTATCTTTTCTTGTAAAACCATAGATCTTGAGTTGTGGTATTACATTTTGACTCATATTTTTGTCCAACCACATACAATTTTTCATAAACTATACAAATATCAGTATGGTCATGACTAGTTAACTGCTTACAAAACCATGTATTAATCAATTGTGGTATTGTTTAAGACCTATTTTTATTTACTCTCTGGAAGTAGTTTTGTATTTAAATGATAGTATATTTACATTTTTATAAGAACAAAAGTGGTTTTTCCTATTTTTAAATTACTAACCAATTTTATGTAAGACAATCTTCACAAAAAGAATTAGACTAGTTTACTAACTTGTGCTTTTAATCTTGAACTTGTATATATCTTTGTGTGCATTGATTGTTTGTTTAAATTTCATCACATAGGTAATTAATTAGCTAAATTAAATTTTATTTTCTATTTTTCAAACCATATTTTTTTAGGATACACAAGATGTGGAATTAATCCCCATGCACTTGCTTAGTCACTAGGGGTTGGTGATGCATATTTAATCACCATACATTTCAATTAAACTCCATGTTCTGATAGAGTATAAGTTTTAGGGATAATTATCATTATGCTAAATAGTTAAACTCATACAGGTCATTTGTGAAGGGGAAGAGTTAATTATCTAAACTAGGCATTAGATAACACCCTATACATATTTGGTCCCTATGTACCTTCATGTATATCAGGGAATCTCCTATACACCATTGTATATACCTAGTATAGGACCTATTGTAGAGTAAGAATCCAAATAAATTTACTCTATTCATTAGTAGTGATAATGAAAAATAATCATAAAGGACCTAACATAATAAGATAAATCCCTCATGGGGTTTTGAAAATGAAATCTAAGAGCTATTTAAAGAAGTAATATAACCATCAAACCTTTCTAAGATCATCCTTCCTCAAGGAGTAGCTTAAAAACATGATTTTTCCCTGATTTGGTGTTCTAAGTCTTTATCAATAATGAGTGGCTTTCTCCTCCATCATATCTCAATGGACCAATGAAATAGACTCATGAATTTGAATAATGTATGCCAATATTTGAAGCTATACTATTTCAAATTCAACATAAAAACATTACATAAAAATAGCTTTTGAAGTTAATTCTACATAATAAGTTTACATAAAAAGAGCTTGAAAGCATGAGTGAGAACCCTTATATTTATAAATTTTTATAAATGATTAGAATCAACCATGACCATCCATCTTGAGATCAAGATGTGTGGCCATAAATCAATTCAATTTTAGAGGCTCAATTCATAAATATCCTCATTAATATTTGGAAGAATGGGGAATTAATGAGGCACAAGAGGGATTAAACTAGATATTTGTTCCATTTATGGCTTATGGATGCCACCCCATTGATGATGTCACTAGATGATGTAGATATTAAAAATGAATTTACAATTAATATATCTTCAATATAATATATGGATTTTACAATTCAGCTCTTGATTTGGTTTAATTTACCCAAGTGGGTTTAATTAATTTTTTATAATTCTTTGGAAATTGGTTGCTCACTTAATATAATTAGTTGAAATTTCAATTTACTTAGTCATAATTTTACTAGAGTATAATTAGAAGGTTTCAATTGCATGCAGAGCAATACCCCATTTAGGATATTGTCAACATGGAATAACACATGCACTTGATGTGTGCTTCTAAATTAAAATAATTCAATGGTCGAAAGCATCATTTTGCATGTTCATAATTTGACTCAAATTGATTTGGGAAAAACTAATAATCACATAAATTCATTTCCCCATTCAAGGATACATTATCCTAAATCAACACTTATATATGACAAGATTGAACCATTTAGTGAGTTTTAGTCATTTTGGCCCAGATTGTGCATTATCACAAAATTTTGAGTAAGATTTATAATTTAAACATAATGGTGACAAGAATTAGATGTATACATTTTCCCCTTATTTGAGAAGGAATGGAGAGACATTTAGTCAAAGTAATGTATTTTTAAATAATGAAAGATTTTTCAAGAAGTCAAAAGGTAATGACCCATGATGGCCCCTCGAGAGGACATGCAAGGATAAAAGAGAGGGATGGAGTCTCAAAAAAGAGAGAAAGAGTGAAACTTACCCATAGATGAGAGTATATCTATATGAGCTAATTATTCCATGCCTTTTCTTAATGATAAAAAATAATTTAGAATATAATGGGCCCCAAGGTGGGGTGAAATGGGAAGGATACAATCCCAAAATATAAGTGACACACTTTGACACACCCAAAAGAGGGTGAAAGTTATGTGATTAGGGAATGATCTATCCTAAGACAAGTTGCACACTTTGAAATTTCAAAAATGAAGGAAAAATATATAGAGCTTAGAATTATAAGAAAAATTAGATCATTTCTCTAAAGAAAGGAAATAATAATGTGCCCTAGTAGAGTAGATTTTATCATTTGATAAATTTATTTGTGCCCTAGTAGGGTTAATTTTGATCACTAATAATTAATTTTTCCCCAATAAGGCTAATTATATTGGTGATTAGTCTAAATATTGTTCCCCAATACAAAAAATTAGTAAGCATAGCTCAAGAATATGACCTATTTCATAAATTAAATGAGTGGGTGAAAACATATATGCTAGGGTCTTAATGATTGAAGAAGCCACAAGAGGCCAAACATACAAGGATACACAAAATGATGAAAGAGATGAAATAAGAAGAATGAAGGTGGTTGAGTTGACCTAAGATAAACCATGTGTATAAGCACTACTACATAGTCCAAAATAACCTCAGGCCAATGTAGTTCACTTAGAAGTAGGAAAAATGGGATGAGTAATGAAGAATGTAAGAATAAATAAAATATAGACCACTATTCAATTAGACTGATAGCGTATTTTAAGATATGCACATCTTGTATAGAGTCTAATGTTAGGTATGGTTCATTGAGAGATGATCTTCCAAGCATAATTGTCTTTTGGACTTGTAATGCAAAGCACTTGGTGCTTACTTTATCAAAAATGAAATTATGCATCGTAAGTATGCGTAACTTATAATAACATTGTATTTTTATTACGATGTGCTAGTTCAAATGTGAATATTTATAAATAAGGCTAATGATAAAATATTTAAAAAAATCAAAGTTATAACGATTTGAATTTAAATAAAAAAATATATAAAAACAATACATAAATGTAACTTAACTTAAAATCAAGATATGAATAATAAGGATTTAAGTAAGAATAACAATGTATAAAATCAAAGCAAGAAAAACCTAATAAACAACATGAAAGCAAGATATGAATAATCAAGATCCATGTGTACTAACAATATGTACATGGAAAAACAAACAAAATACAATGACAAATACAACTCTAAACAAATCAATCCTAACTAAAAACTAGACAAAAAGTGTTTATAGAATGCATTTGAGCACAAAATAGCAAAAAAATACAAATAACAAGACAAATAGTAACACAAAACACCAACATGACAAAATACCAAGAATAAACAACAAAGGAATAAAAATGAACAAAATATTAACAAAATCAATGGATAGACGAGACATCACAATAAAATAATAATAAAAATCAAATAAACATACACAAACAAGATTTAATCACAATGTTAGTGAAAATAAAGAAAAAGGTGAAAGGTTTATGTAAGTGTAATATAGGTGTTACTCTCTATGATAAGATGACCCCTAATCTAATAAATAATGAGACTGGTAACACAAGATAAGATTCAAGGACATGAAGTTTCCCCCAAGGGGTAGGGAAACAACACATAACAAAATGGGGGGAAAATAAAAAAAAGGAAAGGGTGGCTGAATTGACTCTAGATGTATAAGACAAGTAGATGTTGCCTACATAATTCCAAGGATGCAAGGTCCAACATGAACTTCTAGCTAAATGTAGTTATCTTAGGAAATTGGATATAAGAAAAGTGATGATAAGAAAACATGATTGATGTTGTAGAAGAAATAAGAAAATGTGCTCACAAAATGGTGAGATCATTAAAATGAGTGATCATAAAATAGAGAGAGTGTTCAAAGTTGAAAATACTCACAAAATGGTGAGAGCATGGGATCAAAATAAACAAAAGTGTAAGACAATGTTTTTGTTTGTTTTGTTAATCATTGTATAATATTTTTATATTTTTGAGATAAGAAATAGAAAGATATTTTTGTATTTACATTTGACTAGTGCCACTGATTTGCCTATAGGTGGTTATAATTAGTGGCACTAGTCAAATGTAAATGAAAGATAGCTTTTCAGATCCATCTTCACACTACTTTCATATACTACTAGTTAAACATGAAATTCTAAAACTATTAAAACTAGATCAAGATCTCCTCATAAAAAGTTCAAGAAGAACCAAAGGAATAAATATCAAAAGGGTTGGGTAAGGCAGCTAAAAATAGGCTTTAGTCAATATTAGAGACATAGTATAATAAAATGGTATAAGGTGCAACATAAATAAAATGATAAGATGAAAATTGGATATAATGGATAAAGGGTTGTATCAAGTGATGATTGATTGAAAAATGGTGAGAGTGTAGACTTAGTTCACTTTAAAAATGGGGAGAGATTTCAAACTTAAAAATTGTTTTAAAAATGGTGAGAGTGTGCTAATATGACTGAGTTGACCTTAATATAAATTTAGCATTGTCTGCATAGTCTTGAAGGACCTCAAGTCAATGTAGTTCAAAAGGCATGGTAAATGGGACACAATGGTAAATGATTTTACTACTCTTGTTGATGTGGAGATGCACATCTTAGTCAACATATGAGACAACCAAAATACTCAATTATAAAAAATTATATCCCACACCCTTTAAGAATAACTACTCTATCAAGAACATGCTACATATTTGGACTCCAATGATGTTATTGTGATCTTCATTGATTATTGATTATGTTTCCTTTAAACATCTAGATAAGAGATATTTATATCCTTTATAAAGTAAAGTACAGCTAGGGATAATAAATAATGTTAGGCATATGATAATGGTATAAGTTGGTGATATAAAGGTGGATGATTATGAAATATATAATGATTAGGGAAAAAATGAAGATGAGGGTTTTTAGGCACACATAGTATTGTTGATTCCATATTCAACATAATTTTGGTTTTAGTGGGGACTTATATATATTCTCTCGATAGGACCATCATATTTTTCTATTATTTAGGCATGAGAGTATCTACCATATGATTATATTGTAGAGAGGAGGTTGTATTTATTTTATCTTTCTTAATGTTTTCATCAAGTAGTGAATAAATATTGTGTTCAATTATTGGTGCCTCAATTAGGTTCTCAAAAATGAATTTATCCTAATTTTCCCATAGCACCTTTAAGAAGGTTTCACTAAAGGATGATGAATTTTGACTTGGATTATCTTCTACCACCTCAATAAGGTTTCACTAGAAGATGTTGCGTTTGGACTTTGATTACCCCATAACACCTCTGAAAAGGTTTCAATGAGATATTGTTCTTCTTTTGTATGAATTTGGTCTTGGTACCCATGATATTCTACACTTGATATGTCACCATAGATGTAGTTTAACAAAGTGTGATTCTAATGGTCCTAATCGATGATTGTGGGTTGTGGAATACTAATATAATGGCTATGTTAAGTGGTGATTATGGAATGATGAAAGGTAGTGAAATCCTCATATAATATACTAGGATAACTTGTATTGATGCTAAATTAATCATCCTCAAAAACTATAGAAGGATCACAAATATATTCAAATTGATCTACAAGGAAAGTGTAACCAATGTTGTAACAACCAAAACTGTAATATAATTCTAAAGATGAGTCTAAATCAAGGGACTTTAAATATGAAGTTGAGACTAATATTCATTTTACTTCTGATTTAAAATATAATTTTGGTTCAATAATATAACCTAACTTTAATGTTTATTCTTCATCTAGTGTGGATTTTGTTATAATGATGTTTTGTTGAATGTTTGGTATTGGACAAGTAATGGCTTGTGATGGCATAATGGGCTCTTTGAAAATAGATTCATCTTGTAGGGATTTAACATAGACTAGCTTGTCTAGGTGAAGCCCCTCAAATAAAATAAACTACTTGAGGGGTGACTCCATAGAGACTGGCTCTTCAATGAGTGGAAAAAGGCCAAGAGATAACTCTATAGAGATTGTATTCTAACAGGAATGGGGCTAATAGTCAAGATAATGATTTTCTGAAAGGATTTTATAATTATTAAGAAGTGACTCAACAAAAAATACCTTATCAGAGTGAGACTCCTTGATAATAGATATAATATCAAAGGGTGATTCATCATAGATATAGTATCAACTTTAAACACACTTAAGTCTTTAAAATATGGATATCAAAGAGGTAATGGTTGGCTTTGTTATGTATTTAAGACCAAAATATATTTCTAAAGTGGATAATAGTTGATACTGGATGAATAATGGGTTATCAATAAAGACTGGTTTGTCTAATTGACACTTTTCAACAATAGGTTCAATAAATACTAGTGATGAGCTTGGATTGGTAATGGTTGGACATTGTGAATTTTGTTTGATATCACAAGCCAAAGGAGGAGGGCCTAAAATTGAAATGTAAAAGCATTTTGAAGCTTAGTCACTCATGCAAGTTAAAGGAAGATAACCTAGAATGGTAACCTTCAAGCAATGCAGAGCTTGATTTCTCATACAAGCTAAAGGAGGATAACCTAAAATGGTAACTTTAGATCATTATGGAGCTTGATTGATTACACAATATGAAGGAGGGTAACCTAGAATGGTAATCTTTAAATGTTACAGAGCTTGATTACTCATGCAAGCTAAAGGAGGATAGCCTAAAATGGTAACCTTCAAACATTGTAGAGCTTGATTGCTTGTGCAAAATAAATGAGGATAACCTAGAATGGTATCCTTTGAATATTATGGATCTTGATTGTTCATGCAAGCTAAAAGAGGATAGCCTAAAATGGTAACCTTAGAGCACTATTAAGCTTGATTACTTGTGCAAGCTAAAGGAGGATAAACTAGAATGATAACTTTAGGGTGTTACAGAGATTGGTTGCTAACATAGGCCAAAGGAGGGAAATAGGGTGGGTGTATGAAAATCAATATGTATTGGTTTGGTATTTAAAGACTAGGTGCAAAGAGGATGATATCCTCAAACACAAATCAGTGCTTATGTCCATCATAAGAATTCTCTTCATCATAATTAGGGCCATAAGAGACCCCATTATGATTATACCTTTGCATCATGTTTATAATATTTTTCTCTATGTTTTTTTAGATGCCAAATGTGTTTTGTAAATGTAAAAAATGGTGTGTTTTTATTTTCTTCAAAAAAATTACAAGGTAAGATGAGACTATAATTAAATAAATGGTGTAGTACCACATAATTAGAATAAATGGTCACAAATTTACTAAACCTTGGTGGGTTAAAATCATCAAATTAGAAGAGGATATGATAACTTTGAAACCTAAAGTGAAAACTATCAAAACAAACTTAGGTCAAAGATACATCAATACCGTAAAATCTAGATACAAATACAATGAGTTATGACCAGAAAATTGGAAGAGGGTCTTTCTAATTAGGAAGATAAAAATGAAAATGAAGAATCTCAAAATGTGAAAACACACAAGAACTCCTAAGTATAAAACTAAAAAAAATGGGCATCACAACACTACCACATGGTAATAGTATGTAAAATGGTCCAAGAACTTAGAGCATGAGTGAACACAAGTTAACCTAAGTCCACAATGAGAATACAATGATGATGAGTCTATATAATTGCCTTCAACCCAAATGGGAAATCGTACCCAAGTTAAATCAAACCAAATTCAAATGGTAAACTGATAAACCCTGATCTAGAACTTAAAAAGGTAAGAATTCAAATTTGAATTAAAAATGAAGGATTTTGAGAATTTTATAAGTGGTAAATGGTCTAGACTCAAATGGGTATCATAACAATGTTGTTTAGAAAATACAAACATAATGTTCTACATGATGATTTGAACAAGGTAAGAAATGATTTTGATTTGGTTAGTATAATGCTTCCTTTTTCAAATAGAATGGTATATAAAAATGGTGTTTGATGACATGTTTTGGTTTCCAAATACATTTTATACTTGATAAAATCTATAAATTAAAAGATAAAATGATAAAATACAACTAAGTATAACATATAAAGTCCTAAAACTGACAAGGTTGCATGGTACTATCGAATTCCATCTATATACATGATATTGAGAGGGATTTAAGTGTTAATTAAAAAATAAAAGTGAATGAATAAGTATGGTTTTTATACCCCCTTATCTCAAGATATTGTATGATGACATGAAACTTTGGGCTACTCACCCAACATCAACAATATGTCCATAGTAAGTGGGGTTATTCTAAAACTAATTTTTTGTGTGTTTCTAAATGGTCCCAAGTGTGGCTAACACTAAAGATGACTCATTTCAATTTGATACACATCAATTATCTTGTTGTGAAAATTTATTATCCTTTTCATAACCACTACATCTATCTCTTGCTTAGTTTAATGCAATGTCTAAATTACCCCTACAATCTGAGCTAGAGTACCACTAATGAAGCTTGTTTTAACCAATCAAAACAAGCATCTCAATAGGTTGCGATTGATTTATATACCCAACTATGGAGTGGGGTTGAAAATATACTAGGAGATGAATTCCCTGGTCAATCTGAGCTAGAGTACCACTAATGAAGCTTGTTTTAACTAGTCAAAACAAGCATCTCAATAGGTTTATATTGATTTATATACCCAACTATGGTGTGGGGTTGAAAATATACTAGGATATGAATTCCCTGGTCAATGCTTCCCTAGAGAACCTATGAAGAGGTGATAAGATCCTGCTCACAAGCCAAAATGTATGAAAAATAAATGACAAGTGAAAAGAATTTAAAATCATGTTTGGATCACCTGATTCATATGTATTTAGGAAGGCATTGACAATATTCTTTTCATCCTTTTTAGACTAAAATAAACAAGGTAAATAAATATCACTTTTTGTCACTTGAGTTCCCTAAAGGAGACGAGGGGAAATCATGCATGCATTAATCATTTTGTACAAAAAAACTTTAGAAAAATAAACATAGAACAAAACACTCTTAAGAGTATGTAATCTAAGTGTGAGTGTTTATTTTAATGCACCAAATTTAAATGTTTATGAACTTTTTTCCCCTTAGCCTTCATTTAGAACTTATAAAAAATTTCACAAAACAACTAAGCATAAAACCACTAAATTCCTTTTAAGCACCAAATGAAAAGTTTAAGATCTAAACACTTTCAAACTTGTGAATTTATATAGATTATGACTTAAAATTTTTAAGAGGGTTTATTTTTACCTTGAATCCCAAATATAAATGAGAAAACAATATTTCAAAACTTGATCTTGGGCTTCTATTTTCTTGTCATAGAAACCGACATCAACCATGCAAGGACTAATATTCATTGACTAAGATAGATGTTGGTCACTTCATTGAGGGTTGATGTTGATCAATGTTAATTGAAATCAGTTCCTATAAACATGTAGGAACATAACATGGTTTTAATAAAATATTGTTAGCACAAACAAGCATAAAATTAAAAAAGATCTGTGGATCTTGCAGGAAAATAACTAAACAAAGAATATGCAATCTTGTAAAACATATTATAACAACTATAAAATTTAATAAAAACCCATAAATCATGATTTATACCATGTTCAACCCTTCATGCAATGATTTATGCTATTTTATAGGAGATCGACATCAGTTTAATTGAATCGACATTGGTCTCTATATAAACTATGTGTCATTAAAAAAAATAAAAATACATGAAAAATGAAGCTAAAACTTGATTTTTAGAGGCTTTTAAGCATTAATTAGATTATATAAGAGTTGAATATTAGTCTCCTTGATTATATGAGATGGTTGGTCCCACTAGGTATGCCAAAATGTATATTAGGAATCAAAAGCAAGGTAGTCCATGCATTAATATTTAAAACTCAAAATAAGCATAAAAGACATAATACAATAAGCTATATACCTCATGGGGTTTTTAAAATTAAATATAAGAGATATTTAAATAACATATATAACTATCAAACCTTCTTGAGAGTGTCCTTCCTCAAAGAGTAGCTCAAAAATGTGTTTTTCCCTTGATTTAGTGCTCCAAGTCTTAGTCAATGATGAGTGGCTTGTTCCTCTATCATATCTCAATGTACCAATTAAATAGGCTCATGAATTTTATCAATGTATTCCATTATTTTAATCTATTATATTTTAAATTTATCATAATAACATTACACAAAAATATCTTGTGAAGATAATTCTTCATAATAAGTTTACACAAAAAGAGATTGAAATGATGAGTGAGGACCCTTATATTTATAGATTTTTAGAAATGATCAAAATCAACCATGACCATGAATTTTGAGATCAAGATGTGTGGCCATGAATAAATTTAATGCTATAATCTCAATCCATAAATATCCTCATTAATATTTAGAAGAATGGGGCATTAATTATGCATGGGAGGGCTTAAACAAGATATTTGGTCCATTTATGGCTTATGGATGCCACCCCATTAATGATGTCACATTTGAAGAAGATATTATAAATAAATTTAGAATTAATATATATTCAATACCTTCCATTTATTTTCACTTAATCTCTTGATTTGGTTTAATTTACCTAAGCAGGTTTCAATAATTTTCTGAAATTCTTTAGAAATCGATTGCTCATTTAATCAAACTAGTTAAAATGTTATGTTACTGAGTCATAATTTGACTAGAGTATAATTATAAGAAGGTGTCAGTAGTATATGGATAAATACACCATTTAGGACATTGTTGAAATGAAATAACACATGCACTTGATGTGTGCTTCTACATTAGAAGAATCCAACGGTCTAGAGCATCATTTTATGTGGTCACAATTTGAATTGAATTGATTTTGGAAAAACTAATAATCACATATAATGCATTACCCTATTTAGGGATACATTATCCTTAATCAACAATTGTATATGAAAATCTCAAACCATTTAGCATGTTTGAGTTATTTTAGCCCAAATTGTGCATTATCAGAAAATTTTGAGTAAGATTGACAATATCAACATAATGGTGATAGGAATTAGATGTCTACACCTATCAGATATAATAGGTTCTCTACTATCAGCGTCAACTCCCAAGTAATTATCAAGTGCATATGGGGTTGAGAGGGCTCAATGTATTCTATAATGGGTCAAAAGACTACAAGTTCACCCATAAAGATATTAAATGCTATAGGATTTGGGTTACACACCCATTTGGTTGACTAATAATAAGGCTTGTGATTGAATGTACTCATGTGTGTATTGTGACTAGGCGTGTATTGTTTATGAGCTAAGTTAACCTATCCCTATTATTACCAAAAACACCTAGTGAAATATAAATGCATATCCCTATCTTATTATAAAACCAAATCATTTCATATCATTATTCACACCTTTTGCATATTTAACCTTTATCTTAAATCCAAAACTTTAGTGGTCATTCATCATATTCGTCATCAATTTATTCAACCTATCCTTAATCAAAAATTTTCAACCTTGTTTGGTTTAGTCTAGCACCCATTATCTTATCTATTATCTCTTCATACCTAGCACCCATATAATCATCATATTGCTAGTGTTAAAGGTATCTAGTCATCTCATCCTCTTTGTCTTCTTGCTAGATTAAATCATTATAAGGTGTTTACTTTGGTAATATTTAGTATATCTAGTCTTTATATCCTCAAATTAGAACCTAAATCACATACAATCACCTCTCTTGACCACTTTTAGTCTTGGGTTTAATATAAAATTAGTATCCAAAGTCACCTTCTCTCTCATCATCCTATATCAAAGTCACACCTAATTACTATTTTTGTGTTATATTCACCATATACCATGCCTATTAGAATCGATGACTAAATTCTAATAATATGACATCGATATAATAAATAAAATGGCATCCTTGGGAATCTAGGTGAATGAAACTAGGATATCGATGACACACATAGTGACATGCACACCCTTAGAGAGGAAGACCAGTTTAAAAATGACTTATTTCATAGTATGAGGTTAGGGAATAGTTTGACCAATACATATATGATAAATATGATCAAATTATTACCCAAGTCATTGGAATAAGGGGCCTACTACCCTTACCTTTGATCCAATCCTCTTTTAACATCTCATCTACCCATCCACTAGACCTAATACTCTACCTCATCAAAATAATGTCAACCAAGAATAAGAAGAAAATAATCTTATGGATCATGAATAATTTCTTTATGAAGAATAAGAACCCCAATAAAATAACTAAGTTGAGGTTGATAGGAGGATATCCACCTTGGAGGATCATTTAAACCAATTAACTTAGAAAATTAATTCCCTTGTCTCTCAAGTTCAAGTTCAAAACCAAAGACCCACTTCAGCATGAGAACATGCTATAAATACCAATCCCAATCACTCAAGACCTAGAATAAACCAAGCACAAGCCTTCAACCCCCTAATGGACCCTTCATTCACTCAATAATGTAGGATGATGAAATAGACTCTTCAACAGATTGATCCTCACACCCAACCAATGAGATATAAATATGAAGACTTGTATACATCTCCCTTAGACATGAATATCTTGCAAGTACCTTTCTTAGCATACTTTAAGTTCCAAAATTTGACAAATTTAAAGGGGAAGGGAACCCACATGACCATGTGTAATAATTCTATGTGGCATGTCATGAGGTTGCATATGATGATACTTACCTTCTCAAACTTTTCCCCAAAATTATCATGGGACCCACACTAGAGTGGTTCATACATCTACCTAAAGGGTCCATATTTAGATTTAGGGGAAAATAGAAAAGTTCCTGCAACACTTATCTTTCAACATTGAACATGATATATCCATTATAGATATTTATAATACCTAAGTATAGAAATGGGGAGATATTAGCCTCATTCTTAAAATAATAGAAAGGTCTAGATAGTTGATTATGTTTCTTAGTCCCTCAAAAGGAGTTGGCCAAGATATTCATTAATAATCTCAATGTTGAATTAAAATACCAATTAAATCTATAGTATGCTAAGTATTTCAATGAGATTATATAAAAAGGGATTCAAATTGAAAAAGCACTCATTGATAATGGGATAATTAAATTATATACCCAAAATGAACCAAGTCAAAACCAAGATAATACTTTTTTGGGTAAGCTTAAGGTCTTCAACAAGAACAAAAATGTCATAGGGGATGGTGAAAAAAATTATAAACATGTACAAACAATTCAAAAATATTCTCCTACTAATAAAAATAAAAAATTCTCTAGTATAAGGGTACTAAGGTGAAAACCAAAGCCTCAAATGGGAAAGATGCCTCTAACTAGTCTTGGTGTACCCAAAGTAATGGTCTTACAATAATTGATCATTTTTAATGTGATTACTCTCCCTAAAATCTAACCATTGGATGATTAAGCCATGACTAGGTTGGTATCCTGAATATGATTTTTTCCAATATCATAGAGTCAAGGGACATAATACTAATAAATGCATGAATCCAAGGCACTTCATCCAATATTTAGTAGATAAATAAGATGTATACGTAGAATGGGAGAATCTAACTAGTCAATACAAAATTAGGAACTATGAATATTTTAGTACCCCTTCCCTAATCATGATCAGAGGAAAAAGAAACCACTAAAATATCAAGGTCAAGTCTCCACTTCCAATATAACTGACTATCATTCCATCCCATACCATTACATTAATACCATTCAAATATTAAGCCTCCAAAATCCCACACATTGACTATTCTTAAAATTAATAGAGAAATAACTGACTATGTAGTTACTACACAACATGACAAAAGCACCATTCCTAGAGCACCTCCAAAAGACCCATCCACCTCCACATCTCCAAAATTCACTATCCTTAAAAAAATATTGAGTTCTTTTGATAAATACTATGATATCATCTAACATCTTGAGAAGACTCTTGCCTAAAATCTCTCTCATTGATCTTCTTAAAACATCATCAATACATTGAGGGATTCTTAATCAAGTCTTAAATAAATTAAAATTCCCCAAGGATATTAATACAAGTTAATTTGAAGAATTTATGGTTCATTTATCTCCTTCTTGATATATTACTTTCAGAGCAAAGGATATGCCACCTATTGGCCCTTACCATAACTATCCATTATTCATTGAGATTTCCATTGCCAACCATAAGATCCTCAAGTAATTATAGATTGAGGGTATACCTTGAATTTGTGAAATATTGAATTTATTAAGAAATTAGGGTATTCTAAGTCTTCATTATGGCCTACTTTGATAATGATCAAAACATATAATGATAATGAGAGGCCATCTATAGGCACTATTTATCTTCCTATAGTTATGGGACATATAGTCCATCAAACCCTGATTCATGTGGTGGATGTTGATCTCCCATATCATTTACTTATAGGATTCCCATAAATTCATGAAATGAGAGTACTACCCTCTACCCTCCATTAATGATTAAAATTACCTCATTCAAGAATGGAGGTTACCATCCCAAGGGAGATAGAACATTTTTGTAGATGTCAAATGGAAAAATCTAATCCCACTTGTTATTTACCCATCACTCATAGCTCCCCTTATAATCCTAAATCTATGTATTATATCCAACATTATGATCTTCCACTTACTTAAAATTAATCCCCAAACATCACTTGTGTTAAGATCACTTCCAAGGGATGTGGAGAGTATGAATACAAAACCCTTTGCGTTGGAAACCTACCACTCTCCCCACATAGATATGGATCCCCTAATATGAGGAAAGATAAACCCATTATTTACCAATTTAGGTCCATTACTTTCACTAGAAAAATCATGTTGTTAGAAAAATACTCTGAATAACCTGATGATTCATGGCTCATTCCCAAAGTGGAGGCCCTATAATTTCATAAAAAAAGGTAATCCCAACTTCAAAAGATGCTTTAGAATATGAATTATAAGGGTAAATTAAAAGGAAAGGATGAAAAAGTAAGGATTGAACCTATAAGGGTTTAAGAACATCCAAAACACATTTACTTAGTGTACAAACCTTTAGGCATTAGCCTAAGCACTATCATCTTGGGCACTTCTTTAGTTCTTAAGGAGTATACCTCTGATGAAGAAGTCAAAACAAGTTTTGTATATAGTCTTTATAAGGACATGGTTGCTACCAATCTATTTTCTAACACCACCATCTCCACCATTAACATCTCCCTCTGTTATCCCAAACTCATAGACTAGGATCAGAATAATGATCTTACTTTTGAGATATTTCATAATTATGAAGACATATTGAATATCTAGGAGTTAGAGATATCATGCCATTAGGAGACCATAAGAAAGGGTTCTCTATCAGTCTAAATGAGTCTACATATTTTGGATATCAATTAATGTCTCTAAATCAAATTGAAGAAGAAGAATATAAAGATCATGATCCCTTTCCAAATGTGGAGTAAATGCAACCCACTCTTGATGAACTAGAATCTAATTTAGAATTTGATACAAAGATCCTAAAAGACTTTGATTTAGGACAATAATTACCATTGCCCCCAACATACCTTCATTACCAATCACAGTCTCTTGTTGAGGAGGTTATATAAGTGAATCTTGGAACAAATGAAAGTCCTAAAATATTTAAACTAGGGGCAATAATTACATCTAAAGAACAACAAATCCTCATCAGGATTCTCAAAGAATATATAGATATGTTTTCATGGACTTATTCTAACATGCTAGGGCTAGATCCAAACTTGATAATGCATCGTTTAGTGGTTCATATAAATGTAAAACCAATGAAACATAAACTACAAAAATTCACCCAAAGGTGGCCCTATTGGTCAAAGAGGAGTTGCATAAATTCATGGAAGTTTGGGTTTATTCATCTAATTGACTATTCTAAATGGATATCTAATATTTTCCATATAGATAAACCATAGGGAGGAATCAAAATCTATACCAACTTTTAGGACATAAATAAATCATATCCCAAAGATGAATTTCCCTTACCTAATATAAACATGATCATGGAATCTACTATAGTGTATGAGATGCTCTCCCTCATGGATGGTTTCTCTAGATATAATCAAATTAAAATTGTTCTTGAGGATCAACACAAAATTATATTTATTACTATATGAGAGACTTTCTATTACCAAATGATTCCTTTTAGTTTGAAAAATGTGTAAGCCAGTACCAAAGGGATATTGAAGTAATATTCCATGATATGATACATGATATTATAGAAGATTAAGTGGATGATATACTAGGAAAGTTTAAACTCTAATCAGATCATCCTATATTCCTAAGGAGGATCTTCAAGAGGCTCAAAGAATATAAGGTTAAAATATGGTGTCATGTGGTGTCATGGTGTTAAAATATGCATAGATGACCTTTTTATCCACTTTGAAGAGTCCTCAACATGATAGAGATGTCGTGATGAAGACAAATTAAGGGGACATCTTGGTAAATGTCTAAAGACACATTGGTCTTGCATAATCATTAGAGGTATTCCCATTCTTAAGCCTTCAAGAAACATTATGGGAAGTGTCATAAGGTCTAATTATGGTTTCATTGATCATATAAGTATTTTATATTCATTAACATGGTGATCTAATTGATATACCTTCCTTTAAGGCATATACTTATGCATAATCAACATTTTTAGTCATAATGAGATGCTATTTGGCCTTGATAAACCACTAAACCAATATATACACCTCTATTGGACCTCATTAGCTTCATAAAGCCACCATAAAATGGTTTCATGCCTAAATTAGACCCACTAGCACTTAGTCAACATATGCTAAATTATGACCTTTAGTCTTCCTTTAATTCATAACAATAAGTAAAAATGTTGTTTTCCCCTTATTTTCCATCCAAAACACATGATATCTACATTTTAGGTCTAAAAAAAGAAGGATTCTAGGTAAAAATGGTATTTTATATGTGTTTCTTCAATATTACATATTCATACTATATGGACTAGCTCAGTTAGAGGCATGGTTTTGTAGAAGGAGTTCAAAGGGATAAAAGAGTGAATGAATCATTGCATAAAAGTCCCATAGGATCCCAAAACCATTCCACATACTCTTCAAGCTCACTAGAAGCTTCAAAGGACACCTTAAGTTTGTACTTATACAATATAGGGTAAGGTGAGTGGAGGCCCAAACTCTTGCCCATGGAAAGTAGACTTAGGTAAATAAACATACATGGAATTTTTTTGGGGGTTAACTACCTATACTATATGAACATTCCTTAAGAAGTGAAGGAACCTCTATGTCCCTCTCATCTTTATAGGCCCATTTTTAGTTAATGATTTTCAAAGAATGTTGCCTTATTTTCTAAAACTAATCATGTATCTTATTCCCTCAAGTCTTGCAGAGTCTTTCCATGGTTCTTTCTACATTAGATTCACATGTGTGAGCTTATGTATCATGAAAATCTACTTTATTAATTTTTGTGTATGGTCTGTAGACTAATTTGTGTAAAGAGAAAAGTTTTAGTTCCTCCATCAAAGGCTAAAAGGAAGGTTTAAGAGTTGGTAAGGGTGTTTCAAGGCTCCTAATTCCTTCTTTCTTAGATGGAAGGCCAAATAACACCTTATTATTTCATAATACATCAAGGAGATTAATTTTTGTATGTTTGAAGAACCCTACATGGTAGACTATGTATTATGATCCAAACCACTTGAATAGCTCCAATATTACTCAAAGATATGGGAAGGAGATGTTAAATTCAAAATGAATCACATTCATGCCCTTAAGATAACTATCTCAATCCTCATGGTGGCCTCACAAGCTTGCAAACCACCTTTTATGTCTACACATCCACTCAGTCACCATTTATCAGTATTTAAGATTATTTGTGGAGGTTAAAGTATTTCTAATAATTTGAGGTTTCATTTTGAGACTGTATACACCTTAATTCTACCTCAAAACTCCCATGTTTGCTTAGATACTCATAAGAAGGTCTGCAGTGTTCATTTAGATTGGTCTTAAGTGGATTCTTGTCTCCATTTCATGCCATTTCCATATTCATATTATCTCACTATATTTTCACTTCCATTGTGTTTTGTTACAACTTGTTTCCATGTTCGTCCCACTCTATTATCTCCACCACCACCCTTCTTCATTTACTCACCCTTTCACCCAAGGTTTAATCATATCAAGGTAACCTCCTTTCTTTATTTAAGTCATCAAGTCATTGAGACCAATAGATATTGATCTTATGTAGTAATATAGTGGGATGAAGGTATAAAATGCAGACTTATAGCTAGTTTTTGAGTACACTATAGTAGGGTTCTAAAAGGCACTATGTGAACCATTGAATTCATGAAGGTTGGTTTCAATGTCATGATATGTACATTATAAAATGGGTGGATAGTGATATGGAATTATAATGTAATAATTTAAAGCACTAAACAGGCCATCTCCTTTCTAACATAGGCATGGTATCAAACCCTACAAATAATCATAGTGGAAGAATGTAATAGTTTGATTTATTAGCATATAGTAGTGTTTCTATCTTATCTAAATCAAGAGGTAGAATCCATATGAAAGGGGGAAAGGTTCAAATTATTAAGGATGTAAAATTGATTTCCATTACCACAGAGGATATAGAATGATTTCGTCATAGCCATTATACCACATAGGCCTATGCAAGTATGAGATTAAAGTTGAGTGAAAAGAGAGATTGTGCAAGAAGATAGTGTTGAAAAGTTACCACCTGAGTATAATGATTATTCCAAAAATGTTAAAAAAAAATCCCGTGGTCACAAACACACTCAAAAGTAATGCTATAGTGCATATTAAAAGTTACATGTTTGAGTACACTATTAGTAGACAATTTGGAGCTAATTTGAGTTAAAATGGTGATATGGGACCCTTATAAGCATAAAAAGTCTCCAAATCAGCACAAATAATGGTCATGACTTATTAAATAATCTCAAATTTTCACTTTATCTAGACAAATAGTGGGTATATGCACTATTTTGTATCAGATCAAGGCTTGTCTATTGTAGACACACAGTGAGTTAAAGGCCCATCCAGGGTATATGAGGTTTGTAGTAAATATGAGACCCATAAAGGGTATTATTTCAATTATTAATAATGTATAAGGTACTCCAAAACCTCTCATATGTTTAATACTCATATTTTTATTCAAAAACCTTGGAGATGTGGTGACATAGTCAAATAGACAGTCTTGTACACATACCTTATTGCCATCTCAGAACTTCTATAAGCTATGATAACTAATAAAATGAGCAAATTGAGGAGTGTGAGTAAGTTTTAGACCAAAAAATGGGGTTACAAGTTTTAATAAGATACAATATTGATCATAAATACTTCAAACCTTGCTTGAACTAGTATATCTACATAGGAAATTTGAGGGGTATGTTTGAATGCTCACCTACTCCACCACAAGCATCCTCAAAGATAAATATATTAGGTAGGTTTAAATTTACATATGTAATAAACACTCATGAAATATTTATTGGTAATATGGGGCTAGGATCTATAAATGAATGCTAAGAAACTAAGTGCTCAAAATTACCTAAAAGTAACCCTAACCTCACATTCTAACGTTCATATATCCAAGGATCCTTTGCATGGGAATATAGTCTATTCATGAGGGATGAGGGGGTCAATTCCATAAAAAATCATGGAATTTTTTTCAAGTTTGGACATTTTTACTCTATTAACCATCATTAAAATGGTGGACATCTCAAACCTTGTATAAAGCCTAGAAATGACCTGATGGTGAAATATCGCCCCAAAACCCATCCAAATGAGGAAATTTGGCCATGAAATGATGTTTAATGTCTTTTCAGGTCCCTTTAGAACCATCATGACTAATTATTTCAAACATGTAGAGGTGAAGTGGTATATAATGGACCTAAATATTCTAGTTTGACCTCAAGAACTAGGATACTGGGAACATGTATATGAAAAATGAATTGAAGAAGGGAGAATGACTCCCAAAGCACTAAATCAAGCCTCTTAGTGGTCTCTATGCTGATCTCCATGAATATTTCATTAGATGAGGAGGTGTAGGTGTTGGAACACTTGATTGTATACATCCTAAGAAGGATAATCTACATAATAAAGGTAATAATGCTATTTTTTGAGGTATCTAGGTTTTTTTCCCAATCATACATGAGGAAAATATGATCTATATCTCTAATGTGTAAGCCAAATCTCATGGTTCATGTCTTTAGACAAGATAAACCTTCAAATTCTATTAATACTATGCTTTCAAAAGGTGAAATAGAAAATGAGTTGGTAAATGTGAAGGATCCCAAATCAAAATGGGAGGGATACCATAGTGTTTTAGGGCCACTGTCTAAGTTCAATCCCATAGGGAAGTCATCAAGATGGATATTTCTACTTATAGGCACACAAAGATCATTTCAAGAGAAGATTCTTCATACAAGGAGCACCTTCAAGTGCTTACCGTTGCTTGAGGGTTATACATGGAGACTATTAATGTTCATTGGAAGTGAGAGGACTTATTATATTGGAATATTTGTAGTTAGTTCATAAACCTAATCTCAAATCTCCATAAAGTAGGCCTAAGACTCCCAAAACCCCTAAAACCTCCTTTAAACCCTAAAAATTACCCATCTAGAGAGGTTTAATAAAAATGCCTTATGTTACTTATAATTTTATAGCTAGCACTTGGATCATGTTGGAAACCTAAAAGGGATCCTACTTAAGGCTTTGGATGGTACAAAAACTATATGGATATCTCTTGAAGAATGCAAGGTTTCAATTATAATTTACATTAAAGAGACTAAGGAAAAGTTATAAATCATGAGAGGCTCAAGTTTAGGAATTATTCTATTCATTAAATGCTAAAATAGCTCATGGAACTAACTGAATGTGTTCTCATCATCTCCATCTAAACTGCCAATCTATGAGGTAGTCTAATTGGCCTACTCATGCAAGGCTAATGTGTGTTGAAAGAAAAAAACTCTTGAAGGATCATAATTTCAATGCACTAGCGGTTATCCAAAGATTATCTAAGTCTCATCAGATGAATTTGGATCCTAATTTCAATTATTTTATCAGTCAAATAGTGAATATGAGTAGAAATTTGGAGAACAAGTAAAAAAACCTATTTATCATGCAAAAGGAAGAATATAAAAATCAAAGAGTGGAGTGAGGTCATCAATGGGACATATCCATGCATTTTAATAGTCATATAGGGGATCTTACATAAAAAAACATCCATTATGGAAGGTCAAAGGTAGTTTTATGAGCCATTTAAGATTCATATTGAAGGAAAGGTTGCTCAATGACTCAAGTGGACCTATTTCCACCCCATGTGCATTGCATAACTATGAAAAGATGAAATATTGAGATATTTTTAGAATTTTCAAAGAATTAATAAGTTCAATTTAGGGAGTTAAAACCTTCACAATGCCAAAATGGACTCATTAATGGAGTACCAATGCTCAAGGAGAAGAACAAGCTTGTGTACCTACTAGATGTTTATTTGGGCTTATTAATGAAAAATCTTATGCATAATTTTCTCTTTATTATCTTTAAAATTATCTATATAAGTAGTCATTTATCTCTTAATTTCCATCCCTTAGCTGGGTGTAGTAAAATTTTGCCAAAAATTTCTTGTAAACTCTTTTCAAGTTATAGTGATAGTCTTAGATTCTTATGGAATTATGTTTATTGAGAGTTTTATTTATAGATGTATCCACTGTATGGTCATATATAGGTCATTTCATGTACATATATTCAATTTTTTAGTTTATTGTAGTTTCTATGATGTGTTATCAGATAGAAATGTTCCTTGAAGTGTCACAAGTTACTAGTATCTCATTGCAGGTCTAGACTTACTCCTTCAAGTGGCATAATCTATTAAAAATCCATAAAATACACTCATGCTTGGAAAATTAGTGAATATTTTGATCAATCCTTGTCTCCATTAGGTTCATCAATATCTACCAAAGGAAATGATTGAGATTTAATCCATCATCATTTGGTACATCACCACCTAGAGTAGTTTTTTACATTAGTTTTCATTTCTTTCCCTTTTCCTTATGATAGATTTAGATAATAAAAATATTTTAACTATAAAATTAGGGGATATATCCCCATGAAAACCAGAGGTATGACCTAAAAACTAGACAAATCATAATCTAAGGTCGCTCCCATGTTGGATTAGGTTTGAGGATAGGACTAGAACACTTTTCTCCTCAGCTAGGGTGCAACCTACAAACCTACAGAAGTTTTGGCATGCCTGGTGGGACAAAAAATAAAGGCACTTGGAAAACTAATTTGGTAATATTGACCATGTGTAGGGACATTTTGAAGGCTTAAGATAGTCATTAATAGATTTTGGGATAAGTTCATGCACCAAATTTATATTATATTATCTTCAAAAGGTAAGAAAATCTAATTTATTGAATTACCATTAGACATTGAAAGAATAAAGTGGGTTCCTTTTTTAAATCCTAACCTCACACCCTGAACATTATCCCAAGTCTCCAAATTCTACATATTTTTTCATACACAGTCTCCTAAAATTCCACCAATCCTAATGGTAAGGCCAAGATTTTAATCCTTTATACCTTTAAATGGTGGCAACCCTCTTAACCTTAATCAATATGATGAAATCATAAATAATTCCTTGAAGGGTTTTCCATATTTTAGAGGGGAAAACTCCACCACTCCTATTTAACACATAGCTAACATTACAAACCTATGCTTAGTGCACAATATCACTCAAGAGAATGTAGCCATGAGACTCCTAAACACATATTTCAGATGAAAATACCTAAAATGGTATAGAGGTATGAATCCTAGCTCAATAAATACTTGTATGATTTTGGCAAGTGCCTTTAAAAGCACTTTAAAGATAGGAGTGACCATGTGTCACTAGTTGAGTAGCTCACCTCAATCAAGAGGGCACACAAAGAATATTGTTGATTTAAACTATATATTTCAAAATAATTGGGAGAGAATACCTATTATCATAAAGCCCACACCAAATTATTCATTTATTTACTACCTAAGAGCCTTGAAATCAGATATTGAAGTAATGATACAATCCATGGGTGGGATAACTTTATCTAAGGCATATGAAATATCTATAAGGTTATAAAATTACTTGATATAAGAAAGGAAATTAACTCCAAGACTCCTCATTACCCTCTTTCTCAAGATCCAACCTACTCCACCCACCATTTCTTCATTTCCTACTCCAAGCAATCAAGTACAATATAATGATATCCAATTGGATAGGCTTAGAAATATTGAAATATTATTGAAGGCACAAAATAATAGGTTGGTGGCCTTGGAAAGACTATAAAATACCTCATAGAGACCATATAAAAACACTTATCATGCCCCATACCAATCCTATTATTACAACATGCCTTCTTACCCACCAAATCAACAAGCCCAAAGCTAAATCACATAAGCTAGACCATACAAAAACTATAATCCCATAGCTATAAGTAACTCAAGAAATTTGGTACCTACACAAAAAAACCTTATACAAAAAGGCCAATAGTAGAAATCATGGGGGAAATATAATTAAATGGTAATTTTTGTAAATGAAGTATATCAAAATCTTGGTTGGCATCAAGCTCTTCCATTTCAAGGCCATAACATAATGCCTCCTCCACCACAAGGTCATTTAATGACTCATGGTGACTTGCCTACCATGACACCATTAGATGATCCAAGCCAAAAATAAGGAAATTTTAGAAAATCAATAGGTGTTACTACTTGTGTGAAATTTTAAGAGGGGGAGCATACATTTGAACATGTGGAAACAAATTTGGGGGAGAATACACAAAAGTTAGATGATATAGTTGTAACCCATACAAAGGATAAAAAGAGGATGGTGGATGATAGATTAGGGTAGCCTAAGGTTTCTTCCACACTTCCTCAAGTTACTCGGCACCCTGCCACTTAGATTACAACCACTAAGACCCCTCTAACTCAACAAATACCTTAGACACATGGGAAGCAACATAAGGATCCATTTGTTACTCAAGTCACTAAAATGTCAAGTGATACTTACACCTCCAAGATGCATCGCAAAAGTACTAGTTCTCAATTCAACATTGTGGACTACATGAAGAGGTCCAACATTATTATTCCTATGTGGGATGATCTATCTATTTTAGGGTAAAAAGACATCCTGAAACAAGAGATCTCTAAGATTTCTCTTGTGAAAAAGGAAGATAACAAGGTAAATGTAGTTTTTATCAGTGATGGTTAGCCTCATCAAGTTCAATCCCATAAGGTTGTTAACCCTCTCTATTTTACTTATCAATCATAATAGGGGACTGTATTATCCATCACTATATGATAGATTCTGGTTCCTCAACTGTAGTCATACCCAAATCCATAGAAAATAAGTTAGAACTCAAGTATGTGATTAATGAGAAAGGTGTTTTATAGTTAAATGGTTCTACCAATAAATAAATAGGTGTCTTAAAATATATAAATATTGTATTATCATCCTACCCAAATTAAATTATCACCTAAGATGTTATGGTTGTTGATTTACCCCCATACATTTCCCTATGCCTATCTAGGGATTTTAATAAAAATATTGGGTGTTAACTTTCCTATTACTATTCATACATGGTCTTTAATACCAAATATATTAATATGGTAACTATTGGGTCTAAAACTTTCTATAGGTTCCATTTAAAGCCCTATATGCCCAACCATTCAAATGTAAACTACACCATACTTAATGAAGATGAGAATACTAGTGAACAAGATCTTAATGATCATCTTGAGGGAATATAATATCTCTACCTTGATGAATGGGTAATTTAAAACCATGGATTTGAACCCTACAACACCATTGAAGAGGTTGAATTAGGAGTGTACTATATGCATGAATAAGTTACTACTATTCCTAGCCTAACAAGCACAACTCAAGAGAATGATGGTTTGTGGACCTTATTATTTGATGGCTCAAGGTCAAAGAATGGTAGTGGGGATGGAGTGATGTTGGTTTCCCATTAAAATTAGAAGCATTAATTAGATGTAAATTTCTAATTCAGCTACATTTCAAACATAGCTAAGTATGAATCTCTTCTACATGGGTTGTAAGAAGCAAGAAGGAGAGACATCAAATGCATTCAAGTAAAAGGTGATAGTGAGCTTGTAGTGAAACAAGTAAGATATGTTAGTGTGTTGATAACATTCTTGATATGAATTAATTTTCATTGAGGTCAAGGTGATCTAAGTACATAATGCATTAATGATAAAGTGATAGGTTCCAAGTGGATTTGAGAGTGCATATCATATGAACAGGACTTTTGGATGTTCAAAAATGTTGTTGTTGATATGTTATATTGTATAGGTCATATGATATTTTATGAGTGGTTAACATTCTTCTAGAAGTGAAATGAATTCATCAGAGCAATCATATGAATTTCTAGGTTCTCTTATTCATCGTGGCTAATCAAACTGAGTGAGCATATTGATGATGTCAACATTCACACATGTGAAGGTATCAAAATAAATTGGTCAATGGGTTTGTTCATATTTATACCTAGATCATGTGGTTTAAAATTTAGGTCTTAATATGGTGTTTATCAATAGATATTGAGGTAAAAAGTTAGCCTTATAGGTAGATTATAATGTTTCCCATACTTGGCCAAAGTTGATTTTGTAGATTGTGATGTGCCAATGACCATAAAGTTAAAATATTTGGAAATAGGTGTTATAGAGGTTAAATTAAATTCTTCCAAGTGTCAAAATATAGCTCGATCAGATTAAGTATCAATGGCATGCAAGTGATTGTGCAGATGAAGATCTAATCAAATGATCTTAATAAAAAATGGAGACATAATGGAGAGCATGAGTTCAATAAGTCAAAATATCTTGATAATGCATGTATATATACCAACTAGAATTAAGTGAATGGAAATTGACATCAAGGTCCATAGAAGGCATGCAAGACTGCCAAGTGGCTCAATCATGGTAACATGGATCAAAGATCAATGGTCAAAATTTGAAGATAAAGACTAGGTGACTCTTGAGCAGATTGATGTATTGTATTTGATCTAATTTATATGGGGCATAAGATGAATAAACATGTTTGAAGCTTTTTCTTTAGATAGTGATCGATGGAATATAAATTAACAAAGGAAAAACAAGTCTATATTATTTGAACTATAACTTTTGATATATGATGAGTTCAACAATGGTATAAAAATAAAATTTGTAAATGAATCCAAGGTTCATTCATAAAAATTTATTATAAGGTTTTAATTTCCTTAAAAGTGAAAATATTAGGCTCCAATGTAAACTATGTGTTTGACCATATTTTGAAAGTGACCCGAGAAGAACGTTTGAGTTTATTTTGAAGGTGTTTTGATGTTTCATGATGAATGATCTATTGTATAGTGTTTTAAACTAAATGAATATAATTTTAATGGGTTTTTTAAGTTTTAAAAATCCATATTCAGTATGAAAAAATTCTTATAAGTTGAATATTTATTCATTAACAGTGTTCTTATGTACAAGACTATTATTTGAGCATGTTCTACTTATACAAAAGAGTGTAGTGATAAATGTAGTCACTTGAAGGTGTATTAGGGTCATTTATAGTGGAAATATGTATTTATAAGTGGTATTTTGTTTCTAATTTTCTTGATGAAATGCTAAAAGAGCGAATAGGTCTCCATGAGACCTATAAAGGCTACTGAGGCCTAATTGAAAGGTGTAGTTGCTTAAGGGTGACTCATGGATTCTATGGTTAACCTATGATGGTCAAATGGATATATGTATTAGTGTGATAGAAACATTAATTTTTAATTCAAGTTTTATGTCTGGTCCAGAACATAATATTCATGAAGGCTCTATAAAGAGTTAAATCAAAGGAGATGGTTTCTAGAGTTTTTGAGCATTGAGAGAGGGGATCACAAGAGAGTTTTGAGTAGAAAAGGAAGGAGGAGAGAATGTGATGAGTGGATGTATTTAATATTATATTAGGTTGAGGAATTTACATATGACCTTTAGGTCATAATTTTGATGTTAGAACAATGTATTTATGGGATTGAATATTGAAGATGAGTGAAGAGGTCTAGAGTGACCTAAAAGGGTGTTTTAGATGAATTTATTATGTATAAAATTTTGAGAGGATATAAAGGGTTAAAATAAAGGTGTTATGCATTAATTATCCATAAGATTTAAAGTTAATCATAGATATAGATCTTTTGATATCATGGTTGTTATATGGGTACTCAACATCTAAAATAAGTTGGTGTTGTTTATGCTTAGGGTTAGGTGCTCCTTGTGAAGTGGGTGCTTCACTAAAAGGTCTCATATTTGTGATAATTTTATAGGACAAGTATTCCATGTTTTTTTAGGCTTGACAATGGGTTTTATTCCCCATGAAGGTTTCACATGTAATTCATGTGTTGTGTGTTTGATCTTACATCATCTTTCTAATTCACTATTATAATTGACATGTATGCCTTATGAATTATTTTTATTATTGATTAAGGATTGCAAGGATTGGAATTAAAGTTTAGATTATCTTGCATCACTAATTTACCCCTCCTAATTATTGTACCTCTAACAATTGGTATCAAAATATGTCCTTTGGTGAAGGATTTATAACTTTAAGGTGATCTAAGGTACAATATAGCAAGTCAACATATGAAATGTTTCTCTACAAAGAATGCACCATTGTTCAATGAGTCTAATTATGCTTTTTGTAGTTAGAGGATGAGGACATACATTATGTCTCTAGGGTTTGATATTTGGTAATCTATTATATATGGTTATACTATACCAACTACTCCTCCAACTAGTTCAACTGATAAGAATATAAGTGAAAATAATTCAAAGGTAATGAATTCCATCATTTGTGGTCCTTCAAAGACTGAGTTCACCAAGGTAGTCCATTGTAAATCTACCCAATAAATATGGGACAAAATATAGATCATTTATGAAGGGGATTCTAAGGTCAAGTTAGATAAGTTGTAGAATCATCAAAGATAATTTAAGAGTCTCAAGATGAAGGAAGAGGATTCAATGACATCATATCTGTAGAGGGTTGATGATATTGTGAACATCATTAGAGGTCTTGGAGAGAATATTGAAGAAGATACTATAGTATTAAATGGATTAAGGTCTCTCACTCTCAAATTTGATTCAAAATTATCTATTGTAAAAGAATGTCATGATCTTACTCAAATGAAGATGGATGAATTGCATGGGATCCTTACTACCTATGAAATCAGAGTCAATGAGGATAGACCTCCTAAGAAGGAATCAACCTTTAAGGTGATCAAGGAAATAAAATATATGAATAACAAGTTAAGTCTTGAAGACTTTGATCTTAATTAAGATAAGCTTAAATCCATGATTACAAGTAAATTAAATCTAGGATCAGGTAAGTATGAAGGGAAACTTCCTTTTAAATGTTTTTCATGTTGTAAATTTGGTCATTTTATAGTTATATGTCTCATAAGGAATTTCATGAGGATAAACACAAGAAATTTGAGGGTCCTAGAAAGTACATAAATTTATTCAATAAGATAAATGTCAAGGAGTTATACACATGTAGTAACAATATTGACCATGAATAAGATAGTACCTCATTTGTATAAGAACAATAAAACACATCAGATAATGATGATTCATTTCATAATGAGGATAAGGAGACATTGTTCACGGCTCTTAGTGATGATGAAGGTGAATTTATTTAAGGAAATATTTTTTTGGAGGAGATAGCTGAGAGGAAGAAGATGAGAAAGACACTCTTGAAGAAAAATATTTGAATATTGTGGAATAAATGAAGTTACTGCAAGGAAAAAACATAAAACAAACTTCCTTGATCAAATCCTATGAGGAACAAATTGGCCTTTTTGATGTAAGGTTGAGTAATGAAGTCAACGAGCATGATGAGATCACTCAACATCTTGAAACTCAAGTTTGTACTCTTGATGAATAAGTAAAGAGTAAGGATGAATAATGTATCATGTATCAATTAGAAATGGAGTCTTTATAGGTGAAACTAAATCAATATATGAACAAGCTTAAAACATATCAGAAGTAAGAAGCAAGCAGTTGTAAAAGAGATTATCTCTTGATAAACAAAGATGTAGCTGATGATTCAGATAATAATGAAATTAAGGTATAATTGATGGATTATCTTTAATATATTAAAATTGATAAGAAAAATAACAATAAGATGATTCCACAAATCAAGGACTATGAGGATAAATTTAGTGTGTTTGAGGCAATAATAAATGATGACTCTGGGGAACATGAAGATACAGTCAAGCATTTTAACACTTAGTTGGAAACTATGTCTACAAACCTAAAATATAAAGAAAATGAATTCTATAGATATATAATATAAATTTATTCCTTAAAATTTGAGTTAGAGAAGACATATAGCAAGGTAAGGTCTTTTGTGAAGTTTGAAAAGAGCACTAATGATCTTGACAACATTCTGAGTAGTGAAATATCTACAAGTGATATAATTGGTCTTGGATACAAATAAGAATAAAAGAATGTAAATAAAGATAATATGAAGACTAATGAGAACAAGGACAATCAAACCTTTAATATCAATCATTAGTCAAGGAATGAAGGTGTTGATAAAATGAAGACAAATCATATCAAACAGCCAAATACCATGAGGTATGTAAATTTCAATGGTTGTTGTTACACATGTAATCAATTTTATCATAGGTCAATAGAGTGTAAAAGACCCTCAATAAATTAATTTTATTGAAACTATGATATGAATCATCAATCACGTGGTGTAAGTGAAGTTGAATGCTCTAATTACTATGACATGGGGCACATTTCAAGATTATATCCTAACAAGGTAAGAAACAATGAGTTTTTCTTAAGAAGTACAATTTGATAAAATGTCAAGAGAGAGGTCACATAACAAGGTTTTGTAGGAATGGTCAGCCTCTTACTTCAAATAAAATATATTCTAACATGAATAAAATAATCTATAATGAATGGAGACCCCAGGAGGTGAATGGGTTTTTTGTCATGACAAAACATGAAAAAAGTCCAAGAATCAAAGAGCAAGCCTTATCTACTCAAATGGATAAGAATATCAAGTAGTAATCTAATTTTAAAATAAAAAATGAAGTTAAGGACTCATTCAAAGTCAATCTAATGATGAGGCAAGACTACAAGTCAAGTAAGAGCATGGAGATATGGGAGTATCCTATGTTTTGGGACTATTAGTCTCTCATGATAAATGGGTGTATATACATATTATTCTTAGGAGATTTATTTTTTTTTGAGAAGAAATTATGTGTGCTTAAGGTGTGTTTATGGATATTTGCTTTAAAGGCAAGTTTGAGGATGTGTACAAGTGCATTCTAGGTGGTTTCATTCTTTGAATATTTTTGTGCATCTTTCCTTTTTAAAGATTGGATTGAACATCTATTTGAGATCATGGTTTTGTCTTATGAGATGAAATTGGAAGGCAATCATACAATTTTATCATGGCTGGAGATGGTCTGAAGGTGCTCAAGAGCCTAATGTCAGGAGACTTAGGGGGAGTCCCTCTGAATGTTTTACATCATGTTTGAGAAACTCAAGGTATTAATAAACAAGGAAGGTAAGAGGATATTTTAATCCATAAAGGAGGTCATCTCTTATTCCCCTACATTTATTAATCTTGATTTAAAAAATGAGTTTTACTTGTATGCCTTCTTTACATTAGATGCAATTTCTACCATGCTTATACAACAAAATGGTGAAGGCCTAGAATGTCCCATTGCCTTCTTTACTCAAGACTTAAAGTGACATGAATAAATATATAGTTTTTTTGAGAAACATGTTATATCTATGGTGAGATGATTGAATAAACTTAGGCATATGGTGTCAAATATCAAAATCATACTCATCATAGTACACCCAAGCATTAAAGAGTTCACACTCAATAAAGATCTCAATTAGAAGAGAGATTTATGGGTATAAAAATGCATGGAATATGACCTTTAGTTTAGAGTGATAAACCTTATCAAAGGTATAGGTTTATATGAGAACCTTGCCATAGAGGTAAGAGAAGATAAAGATCAAGTGTTGGCAGTCCATGACAATCAAAAAGAAGATGCAAGTGAAACTCCTCTCAGTTGGACCTACGATGTGATCAAATTCCTTAAAAGAGGAGAATGTAACATAGGTTTGGATATAGAAAAAAGGAAAAAATTTATGTTTCAAAATATAACCTATGTGTTGATAGATGGAGTAATTTTTAATAAGGACATAGGAAGCATGATTTTGAGGTGTGTGTAATCATGCCAAGTAGATAAGTTACTTGAAAAATTTCATGATGGCCTTGGTGGTGGATATTTTGATACCAATATCACAACCTCTAAAATCATTAGAGATGTATTATTTTTTCCCACATTGTTTAGAGATTCACACTCTTGGGTAAGGAAGTGTTCAAAATATGCCATGTTTATTGGCAAGCAAAAGTCATTTGCCTTTCCTTTATAACCAATACAAGTAGAAAAAACCTTCACACAATGGGGATTAGATTTAATGGGGATGATACATAACCTTTAAAGTTTTGGGAAAAATTGATTCATCACAACCATAGACTACTTAACAAGGTGGGTGGAGGTAGCTTCCCTCAAGGAGGCTAATGCTAATTCTATCCTAAAATTTTATGACAACTTTATGGCTAGGTTTAGTGTGCCTTCAACAATCATTTATGACAATGGAATGAAATTAAATAGTATCAAGGTATGTGAGTTGCCTATTTAAAATGTAATCTACCTCAAATCATCCTCTAACTATTACTCATAGATAAATGGACTAGTAGAGTCCACAAATAATTACTTGCTAAGGATCATTAAAAGAATTATGGAAGATAGTCAAAGGGAGTGGCATACAAGATTGAGGTATACCATATGGGTAGATATAATGAAACCTAATAGGTCTATTAAACATTCACCATACCTCCCTTTCTACGGAGGAGATGTAAGACTTCTTATTCCCCTTGATATACCTGCACTAGAGCTTACCCAACAACTTGAGCTCCTAGAGGATGATGTCATGCAAGTGAGGATGAATGAGCTAAGATAAATGGAAGATATAAGAGATAGTGCCATACACATAATGTGGTATAATAAACATCAAGTGAATAAGTAATTTGAAAATATATATTAATATAGAATGTTTCAATAAGGAGATATAGTTCTCAAGTGGGATGAGGACCGTGTAAAGCCAAGAAAACACTCCAAGTTTGATAGCCTTTGGAGTGGACCTTACATTATCACTCGCTGCAAGGAAATTAATGCCTTTGATCTTGATAAATTAAATGTTGAGATCCTCCCCATATATATCAATGAGATTTACCTCAAACTATGCTACTAAGTCTCTTTCATGCTCTTTTGTACATAAATATATAGGTTTGTCTTTTCTCTCCAAGTGCTTTTACACAAGTGTCATGTTTTTTATTTGGTCTTGTTGGTTAGGTAGTTTTTTTCTATATTCCTTGTTATTTATTATTTTTTGTTTATGTCTCATTATTTCAAAAGTGTATAAATATAAGGAAGATCTATATGTATTCATGTTCTATCTATTTAGTCATCATGAACAAGTTTGGCTATTTTTTTGGGTTTCATAACTAGCAGGCTGGTCAAGCAAGTTGAATCAACAAAAATGTTGTGAACTTTCTAGTCCTAGACCTAAAAATTGGTCAACATTATAACTTGGATTCATGTTTCATAATTGACACTATGATATTTAGTCATGTCATGAGTTGAAAGGTGCGTCTAGTTAGTCCAATGTTTTATGATTATTCATCTTTGCCTTGGCAATACTTGTAGACCTTTGTAACTTTTTTCAAGCATGAATCATGTGGTGTCATGGTGTTCAAATATACCTAGATAATATTTAATCCCCTTTGGATGGTCCTAAACATGATAGAGATGCAATGATGAAGATAAATTAAGGAGACAACTTGGTAAAGGTCTAAAGGCACATTGGTCCCATTGACCAATTTTGGCTGACATACAAAAGTTTGCCTAAGGAGGTCTGTGGTATAAAAATACATAAAAGGCCTTGAATAAATAAGCAGAGTTCCTATAGAAAGAAGGACCAAATAATTGGAGGACAAGATCATGATGTTGTAAAGATTTTGAAACACTTTAAGCTAGCTTAAAGTGTAGATTGATTAATCTTTTAGAAGTAGGTCTACATTTCAAGGTGAAGGGTTTGAACAAGTTTTCATGGTGTTCAAGTAGTTTCAAGAACAAGTCTAGAAGATCCTACAAGCTTAAAATCTTATTTTACACTTGGGAAATATTTCAAAGTTTATTTGTATAAGTGTTGTAAATCTTTTGTGAAAATTCTCCTAAAGGTAAAATACTAAGTACATATTTATTTTGGGAAAAATATCAATCAAAAGTACTGAAGGTGGAATTCTTCTAGATAAGATGTTCAAGACAATTTCCTTGAGGACCAAATTCTTTCAGGAAAATTGTTCGTAGTAAAAGCTAAGTTAATTTTCTTTTAGACATTTTGTTTGATACAAATGTCTTACAAACATAATTTTTTTGAAGAAAGTGTCTAAGATAAAAGGTTTGAAGTAAATAGTCTGAGGAATTTGTGATCTAACATAAAATTATGAGCATGCATGTATCAAATTTAGGCCATGGAAAAAAACCATTTGAGTCTAGAATGTGATGATCATGCAAACAACATTGATGGTCTGTGGACATATTTGAAATTTGCATGAATGTCAAAATAAACCTCATCAACTAACTCTATGGTGTTTGAATTATGATGGGCACATGAATGTTAATGATGGTCTCTAAGATGTAGTTGATAGTCATGTAGATGTCAAACTTAAGACATACCAAAAACCCATTGGGGTTTAAATTTGACAATCATGTGGATGTCAAATACAGTCATGCAAATGTCAAATAATAGGAGTGTAGATGTAAAATTTGAGCTCATTAATTAACCATTTGATTTGTAATAATGGGTCCCATCAAATCTGAAAAATGGCATTTGATCATACATCAAATATCTATGGTACATGGGAGGTCAAATAATCAAAAGGGTCCCTCCAAGAAGATCAAATGGCTAGTAGTCATTTGTACCAAGGTAGATCAATAGAACAATATGAATTAAGAGGTCAATAGGTTGAAACAACATTTGATGGTCAATGACTAGGATCAAGCCCAAGATATTTTTGATGAAGGTTAATAGGGCAAGTTTATGACCTAAATAAGGCTAATATAAAAGGACCAAGCTCAAATAGAATCCCAAATTAAACCAGAATGGGACCAAATATTTTCATTTAATCTTTGTAGAGATAGAATAAGTCTTCTAGGCCAAATGCAGATCAAAGGTTGGCATCTTGGAGATGAAATGATACCTTGGTCTCCATGATGCATAGAGGAAAATTATGTCTTTTTAGACATAACATAAGCAGGTTGCTAACTATTCAAATAATATAAATGTGTCTAGGTGGAGATATTAACTATGGGAAAACCAATATGAGATTGGTTTACAATCTATAATGGATTAATTTTCAAGGTTAGCAATAAAAAAAATGCCAAGGCATCAATATTATAGATATGTCATCTATTTAAATTAGACATAGCATGGTTTCATTAGGCCCAAGGATATGAGGACCTTATCCTCAAAATAAAGCCAAGTGGAAGGTATGGTGAGATTCAAAGAGAAAATTTGGGAGATTGGAGTGGCAACTAGAATATTCAATGTTGATCAAAGTCTTCAAAGATATTTTATCCTTGAAAGGATCATGACTCATCATATAAAAAAAACTTTTATCCTCTAGTGCACTTTTCTTAGCCAATGATAATAACTTAAAGACTAAATGGAACTAATGATGGATAACTATTAATGGTGAACTAGTCATGATTAGTTCAAAGATGGTGGAACAACCCTTGAAAGTTGATAGCTCATTAATTATTATCAAAAAATGCTCCCTCTTCTCTCTTATACCATTCTCCTATATTATCCCATTCCCTTCTCCATAGTAAAGGTTCTCAAATTTTAATTTTTTTTATCTTTCTAAGAGACACAGATACTCTCTAAGATATTGTAAAATATTATCATCTTGATTAGGTTTGAACTTGTCAAGCATTTTTAAGTACTATCTCTTGAAATAATAAGAATGTATTTACCTATATCTTGCCTTGGAGTTGTGTTTGATGAGTTATGCATGATGGCATAGTGAAGGAGATTCTTCATTGTCCATTTTCCTCCTTTTTTACCTTGTTTAGGGTGTTTTCAAGATTTTTTTAGGTTTGGATTAGTGTTATTTCTCCCATTAATGTGAGATCATAGTGAGTATTATAATTCATCTTTGTTTTCATTAATTCATTCTTGAACTTCTTCTATGAAACACTTATGTAATCATCTAGATTTTGAGGTTTTGTGAGATAACATTGTCTTCTATAGATCTAGTGTCGGTTCAAGCTTATGGGAGTTTCCCATTTTTATTTGATGCATCACCTTTTAGCCTTATTAAGATCCCTTATTCTCTTTATAACCCTTTTCTAGGTGAAGCATTAGTTTAGCATTAGTTTTAGGTGAGGATCAATAGGAAGATGGCCTTCTCTAGAGGTTTAACCCTACTATAGGTGACCCATAGCCTAGGGTTGTTCCCATTGTATAGCTAAATTTGAGGGAGCCTAAATAACTCTCCCCAATGGTGAATATTAGCCTAAAACAATTTTTAGCATGCCCAATGGGACCAGGTCCAAAGTAGTAGAAGTATTTTTGGTGTTATTACTCTATATATCAGTGCTTAGAGGCATTTTAAAAGCATCAATGGTGACTGTAAGCATCTATTAGCTGGTTAAGTAGCCTAACTAAGTGCATAATCATTATATCTATTATGTATAATCAATTACCTTTCTATCAAAATGTTTATTCTTTGACTCAAAATCCTTGATATCAAGTTATCAATGTTTATGGCTTCACCCCAAGTAGTTCTCAAGATTTAGTGTAGTAGCCTTTTCAGGCTCAAAGTTTCCCTAGTTTTTACCCAAAGAAATCCATTTCAAGTTGGTGTAAAATGCTCTCATGATATCAAAGGTATATGATAAGCCTTAATACACAGAGGGGAGATGGTAAATTTATCCCTAACCACATCATTCATGACATCAAAAGAGGTGCATTAAAACTAATGAAAGAGAAATAGGCACCTATTAAGAGAGTAAATAGGAAAAACCTCTCAAGTGAGGTGTTGGATGTAAGTGGTTACATTCAAAGAATTGAGGATAAGATAAGAATCCTTGAAGAATAATAGGTCCCATTCCATCTACCTTATGTATCTTAAAATATACCACCTCAAACCTCATATATGCCACCTATCCTCCCCCAAATAACTACTCCAAGTGACCCCTCTTATGCTCCAAGTTATTCATATATTCCTCAAACTTTCCCTTCTTGGAATTAAATCCACACAAGCCCTCAAAGAAAGAAATATACTATTATGGAATAGCCTATTGTTGATATCCAAGACCCCACTCATCTTCCTCAATAATCTTCTATTATCTCATACCATCCCTCTTGTGTTCTTGATATTCATAAGGCCATTGACCACCTTAAATAGAGTTTTTTAAAGAGAATATAGATAGAAAAACTAAGGAATTAGAGATAAAATAAGGAAAGATGACTAGAAAAAGAGATTTCTCCATACACTTTTCCCTCATGGAAGTCAATTTAGAAAGGCTTTTAAAAAGATGAGGTGCTAGTTAAGGTAGTCCAACAGGTAGTTTTGGAGGAGGAGCAGGTTATGCTAAAAGTAGTTCAGGTAACCATAACTTAGCTAAATAATTTGGGCATGTAAGAGTTTTGAGACTCTCTCTCATTCCCTCAAGATCCACCAAAGAGATCATTCAAAGTCCTTAGATGGAAGGATACTCTTATAAGTTGCAAGTAAGGTGAACTTATTTACCCTCCCACCATTTCCCTCTTGGATAAAGATCCTATTGTACAAAGGATAGAGGAGTAACTATTATGTCTATTTAACATACCCCCAAAAATTTTCCAAAATCAATACTTTCTACCATAGAGATGACCTAATCATGAAATCCAAAACTATGTCGGGAACCTAGTCAATTAATAGTATATTTAGATGTATATTTTTTTATTATGAAATAATAATGATTAGATGATGAATTCATGTTTATATTTCAAAGTCTTTTCAATAATCATGGTAGATAAATGAATAAAATATGCATATATATTTCTGAATGTGATCAATTATCTTGATTTTTTAGTCAAAGCAAGTTTTGAGATAGTATCTTAGTTATGAATTGACTTTTAGATTTTGATAGTTTGAGCAGGTTTATGATGATTCATTGATTCTCATAGATGATGTGATTATTGATGTAAAATAGATAATGATGGTATTTTCAAAGCACTATATATTTGAAAATTGATGCATCTCTTTATTGAAAAGCTATTATGAAGATAGAAATGAGATTCAAGGCTCATTTTTGTTTACTACTTGTGGTATAATGGGCATTCAAAACATTGGTGCGAATAAGTTGATTTGATAATGATGTTTAAATTCCCAAGTTTTATATTTTACACTCTAAGGTATTATACATTTTTTCTAATGATCTTGTGAATTATTTACTAGAATGCATAGCCTAAGATCATTGTTTCCATGTTTCATAAGTTCTAAGAAACTATTTGACATCTTAAGTCTAAGCCATTATCAACTCAAGATCCTATCAATTATTCTAGTTTATGTTTCAAAACATAAATCTTGAGGCTTAAGGTTGGCATGTTTATTACATTCCATTTGTCATATAATTTCTATATAATAAGGATTAATGTTGACCTAGGTCTTGTTTCATGAGATGTTTTCAAAGACGTAAGGTGTTATGTTGAAGTTATACATTTTATAGACTTTCATCCTCACATGTATTTTTAATACCTAACTTGATTGTCTCAAAGATGTTTAAATTAATTCAAAGGTTTATCAATAATGCATATGCCTTTTTTCAAATTCAAATCAACATGAAATAAGATTCCAAATTAGAAGATGATAGGTGACTGATGGACATCATGTCATGAAACAAGTTGGCATAAACATTTAATTCGAAGGCATATTCATGAACCTTCAATATATGCTAAGGATTAGTGGTAAGGTGGATTTAATACCAAGTAGACATGCCTCAAAAGGCAGAAGTTAGAATGAGGTTAGGAGGGAGAATTAGTAATAACTAAGTTTGGTTGTGTTAGTAATAGGGTTAGCAAAGATGCTAAATGTGTTGTTTGTAAACATGAGCTAATGATATTTGAGTACATCACTGAGTTGGTTATGGTGGTAGAGATAATTAGGGTGATTTTCTTATTTTGTGTTCATTTTGGAAAGCTTCAATGTGGAAGTAGAGCTCTGTTAGCTGAATTCTTGAAGTTGTAGAGGATGAATTTTGAGGATTCAGATAAAAAGGTTTCAAGGGTGCATTTTTAGGTATGATTCCTATAGTTTTGAATAATTTTTGAAAATATTCTTGGTTATTTTTAATGAATTTAGTAGTTATATGAATAAAATCATCCCTTAGTTTTATGAATATAATAAATTTTGGGTCTTCACGACATTCATGAGAGATTTGAGTTAATTTTGAATGGTTTTTCATGATGAAATATGGGCTCTGAATAAGATTATTTTATGAAATGGTCTAGATGTGCTCCTAAACTTTGAATTTTTTAATGAATATTGATGATGATGACTTTTGGTTTTTGAAGTTTTATGGGTCTTTGAAAGAATAAAGATTTTTTTGGTTCGAAGCCTAATATTTGAAATACAAGTAGTATGGATTTCAATATGTAGTATTAGTGATTTCTAGGTTTCATTTATTTCAAAGGTCTATTTAAAGGTGTAAATGAAAGAGGTTGTGGTGCATGCATTTTCATTTTTCTTGACGCATAGTCACATGCATATTATAGAATAAATCTATCAAGATTGAAACAAGACAAGTTTTTTTTGGGCTTTGTGCAAAAATTATAGATTTGATGGTTCTTTGAAATTTTGAAATAGTTTAGCATGATGCATTTTTTCAAGTTGATAGATTTTATTTTTGGCATAGATATATATTAGTTTCAAAATTTCCTTGAAAAGGTTTCTATGTGTTTTATCTAGTGAATAGATCATAGGGTTTTGAATATTTTCCTAAACCACTGATTTGGAAAATCATAAACATGTTTCCTTGAACGTCTTTTTTGAGGATTTACTTTCTCAAAGGTATTTTGAGCTTCCACCATAATATATTTTAAAACACATATGTTGAAGGGTTTTTGTGGGGATCTCAATTTTTTGATTTCTACTCATCTTTTTGTGTATATTTGGAGGATTCCACCAATTACTATGAATGCATGTTAAATCTAGTTTTAAAAAAAAAAGGTTTTCATCCATATAAATTGAATTTCATCATGGTTTTGTTGACATGAAGGTTTTAGTTGTTTTTGAGAAGCATGAGATTTGATTTTTATTGAGGAAGTTACTATTTTTTTAATAAGAAAGTCATAAGTTGATTATGTATAAAAATATTTAATGGTTAGTTGGCCATTATGCAAGGAGATATATCAAAAGTTGTCAATGTATAAATATGGGTATTGAAGTCATGAGTCATATATGCCAATTTTTAGTTATAAGTGTGGTTTTAAGGTTTAGATTTAAAAATTAGATGTATATTAAAATTACATCTCAATATTGAATTTTAATCTTTATCTTGGAATTCAACATTGAAATCATGGTTCCCTGATGAACCTAGTCATTTCTCATTTGAAATTTATATGAAGATTATATTTGGGATACTAATGTTAGTTATATACATCATTTGGTGATTTAATTTTGGAAATATTTTACTGGAAATTATATGTATTCAACTTTGGAGTGGTCATTTTTTAGTTGATTTGGTGGAGATATAAAAACTCATGAAAGTTATCAGGATCTTGTGGAATAAAATGATGATTATAAGTTTTGAGGATTCAATAGGTTTAAAGATACAATTAAGCATTAGAATCTTATTTTTTATATTGGATTAGTGGATTATTTTCATTATATCAGATATTTTGTGCATTTAGTTTGATTGAGATCTAACTATATATCAAGAATAATTTTGTTTCATGCTAGATAGACATATGATTGATTTGCAGACGTAATTTTCATATAAATATATATGCTTAAGTTATGTTTTAAATGCATTATCATTTAATATAAATATAATTTTATTAATCTTTGAATTATCTATTTAATAGTTCATATATGTATTATATTATATTATATTATTAATCGATGAGGGTCCCCACCCATTAAGATTAGTACATGGGTTATATTTTAAAACTTGATCAATTAAGACTTTTAACGTACTAACTAAATATTTACTTAACCAATAATTGTTTACATTTAATTGACTTTTAAAAGTTAGTTATTTAACACAAACTAATAAATAACTAAATTTAGTTATAAATTATTTTTCAACTAAGTTTGGAGAATAAAAGGAGATCAAGGAATCATTTGGAGATAGAAAAAACAACATGTATTGAAGACTTATACATTTTGTGAAGTCAATCATTCATCTTTGTTATTTCTATGCAACTTCAATGAGATAGTATACATTTTATTACAATTGAGTAATTGCTTAAGTAGAATAGGTATATCCATTTTTTCATTATCATTTATGATAGATTATCTAAATATTGTCAAGCTTAACATCCTTTGATGATTGTCATTTGTAGTACTATATGCAGATTCCAAGTATTCGACTTGAATAATGATGAACACTTCACTATTTTGTGACATTTCATTGATCTATTTTGATTATAAAGTTATCACTCAAGTTATTATAAAGAAATATGTTGCTTTTTCTCAATAAAATCTATCTTTTCTCCTAAGATGACTCTCTTTTGAGACTCACACACTTTATTATAATTTATATTAACTCTAATTTTAATATATTTGTATCTTTAAAATTTTATTAATTTGGGTTCTATTTCTATTCCTTGGTTTAATTTCATGTTTCTTTTCTGATTTAGTTCTTTAATTAGTTTCTTATATTAATGTTTTATTCTCTTTTTTAGATTAAATATTTTTAATAGATCAATATTTTTATTATACTTTTCCCATATTTTTTTAATAGTTTCAAGTTATTATTAGCTATTAGTTATAGATTAGATTCTAAGTTTATTTAGATTTTAGTTGTCAATTTTATTTTTTCTATTTTAGAATTAGATTTGTTACTTGTTTATTTAGTAGTTGTTTCATAGATATTTGGTTTAATTTGAATCTAGATTTATTCTTAGTTTAGTTTATTTGATCTTTAGTCCTTGGTATTTTTTTTATTTTAAGTTATTTCTTAGTTTAGACTTAATTGTTTTAAATTGTTTTTTTGTTATCTATTTCTTAGCTTAATTATTCTATGTTCCTTTTCTTTAGTTACTTTGTTGGATGTTATTTGTTGTGTTTTTTGAGTTTGCTTGGTTTAATCTTTATTTGATTGAATATTATTTTTATCTTATCTCAAATTTTTTTATTTATATTTTTGGTTTGTCTTTTGAGGATAGCTTGGACAATATTGTAGCAAGAAGCAAGATATCACTTGAATATACATATATTTACTAAATCAGATTTCTATTGTTTAAGAGATTATCTAATTCATATTTTTTCTCTATCAGATAAAATAGATTAAAGATTCTTATCTAAAGTAATTCATGATTTGATAAAGTGTATTTTTTATTATTATAATGGAATATGTTCCATTTAATGACTTATTGATTATTTACCAAAACTTATAAAAAAAGCCCTTGCATCTTTAGGATCAATATTGAAGCTTTAGAACCCCATTATTAGACTAGTATGATTCCAACTTGACTTTGATGATAGGCTTAAGGGTTGATTCATTGGCACAACATTTTCCATCATCAATATGATCTTGCAGTCATAGATGAGCCTAAAAAATAAAATGCAAGTGTCTATGATGAGGAGATCATAATAGGTAGCCCACTTCATTTATAAGGGGAAGAGTTAGGTTTGAACTGACCTTCATGGCATGGTTTAATGATAATGAATTAGATCCTAATGAGTATAATCCTTAAGAGGAAAGTAGATTAGACCTTGAGTAGCATAAATGTGATGTTTTAGACCTTGGATGGTCAAATCAAACCTCATTTGAAGTTGAATAAAAAGATGAAATATTGAGTGAGGTTTATGAAAGAGACATCTAAAGCACTCAATTAATAAAATTTGATGATAATACCAATGAAGAGCCTAAAGAATTATGGCAACAGTTTAATGTTATAATCAAAGAATTTTAAGAGGCCAAGGGACATGTCCCTCTTCCAAAAAACTATGATCATACTGATATAAGAATAATCAATCCTTATTTACATAAGGACAAGGTGGAATAACATGGTCTTTTTGAACCACCAATCAAACCAAGTGCATTTGTTCCAAAGAGCCTGGATGAAGTCTTCATGCAATTTTTTCTCAAGAGTGATGAGAAAAATCAAGCAAGTGCTCCCATACTATAACATGAACCAATATTGGATGACTTGGATCAGTATGTCTACATTAGAGACATGTTTGTTCCATTTCATCCATTAGAGAGCATGCCAAAAATATTGGCCATTAAGCTGCCTAGTTCACCAATTATGGTACCTCCAAATCAAGGTATTTTCCATCTTGATTTGTTACAAGTGGATGACACTAGAGGTTTTTGATTTGACCCAAGTGTGAGGTGCTTATAAATTGCAATCTTGTACATAGTTTAGCTGTATTTGCTTTTCTTTAAGTGCCTTATGCACATTTCATTTTTGTTCTATTATTTTCTTTACCAAAGTGCCTTGGGCACTATGTTTTGTTTATTTTGGTCCTTGTTGCTTCAAGAAGAAGTTATAGAAGGGGTTACACTTGTCAATCAAAGACTTAAATCCATGCCCAATAGATCAGTTAAGGTAAATGGTTTGGGTTCTCAAGCATAGTATACATGCTTCCCCAAGATGTCAATAGAAATGTTAGCCAATTTTGGCCCACATACAAAACTTTGCTTGAGGAGGTTTGTGGTATAAAAAACCATAAGCCTTAAATAAATGAGCAGAGTTCCTATGGAAAGAAGGAACAAATGATTGGAGGATAAGATCATGTTATTTGAAAGCTTTTGAAACACTTTAATTTAGATTAAAGTGTAGATTGATTGATCTTTTAGGAAAAGTTCTAAATTATAAGGTGAAGGGTTCAAATAGGTTTTCATGGTGTCCAATAAGTTTTAAGAACAAGTCCAAAAGAGCTTGAAGGATTCGAAGCCTAGTTTACAGTTAGGGAATATTTCAAAGTTTATTTGGCTAAGTGTCAGAAGTATTTGAGGAAAATTAACCCAAAGGCAAGAGGCTAAGTAAATATTTATTTTGGGAAAAATGTCAATCAAAAGTGATGAAGGTGGAATTATTATAGACAAAATGTTCAGGGTAATATTTTTGAAGACATATTTCTATCAGATAAAATGTCTAAAATAAAAGGTTCTGACGTAAAAATCTTGAAGACCCAAATCTTTTAGGAATATTGTCTGAGATAATTTCCCTAAGGACTAAATTCCTTTGGGAAAATTGTTCACAACAAAAGATAAATCTATCTTATTTTGAAAATTTTATCCAATACAAAAGGACTATAGAAATAATTATTATAAAGAAAGTGTCTAAGAAAAAAGGTCCAAAGGAAATAGCCTAAGGAATTTGTGATCTAGCAAAAAATGATGGGTTTACAAGTATCAAATTTAGGCCATGGTAAAAAACCATTTGAGTCTAAAAAGTGAGAGTCACACAAACATCATTGATGATCACATGGACATATATGATGTTTATGTGAATGTTTAAATAAACCTCACCAACTAACTCTATGGTATTAAAATTGTGGTAGGCATATGAACATAATGATGGTCTCATAGATGTAATTGATGGTTGTGTGGATGTCAAACTTAAGACATATCAAAAAACCATTATGGTTTAAATTTGATGGTCACATAGATGTCAAATGCAATTGTACAAATGTCAAATGATGAGAGCATAGATATCAAATTTGAACTCATGAAGTATGCATTTGATTTCAAATAATGGGTCCTAAAAACTCTAATGGTTCGAATTTAATCATGCATCAAATTTCTATGACACATGGAAGGTCAATAAGTCAAAAGAGTCCCTCCAAGTAGATCTAATGGCTAGCAGTTATTTGTACCAAGGTAGATCAATTGAGTGAGATGAGTCAAGTGATAATTAGGATGAATTAGAATTTGACATCCAATGACCAATATTGAGCCTAGAAAATTTTTTATGAATGTTGATGGGGTGGTTTTCAACTTGGATAAAGTTAATATAAAATAACTAAGCTTAAATAGAATCTCATGTTGAACTAGAGCAAGACCAAACATTGTCTTTTAAGCTCTTTAGAGGTAAAATAGGTATTTTAGGCCTAATATAGATGAAAATTCAATAGCTTGATGAAATTAGACCTTAGTCTCCATGATGAACAGAGTCAAAATAGGTCATTTTAGACTTAACATAAGAAAGTTTCTAACTATTCAAATGATATAAATGCATCTAGGTGGAGATATTGACTATGGGAAAACCAATATGAGATTAGTTTTCAATCTATAATGGATGAAACTTCAAATTTTGAAGTAAAAATCATGCCAAGTAATAAATATGATATTCAGGTTAGCTACTTAAAGTAGACATAGCATGGTTTCGTTAGGCCTAACGATATAAGGACCTTGTCCTCATAATGAAGCCTAGTAGAATGTATGGTGAGGTTCATAGAGTATATTTGGGATATTGGAGAGATAGATAGAATATGCAATGCTAATCAAATCCTTAAAATATATTTTCTCCTTGAAAGGATCATGACTCATCATATAAAACAAACTCTTGTCCTCTAGTGCACTTTTATTAGCCAATGAGAAGAACTTAAAGACTAACTAGAGCTAATGATGAATAAATGTTGATGGTGGACTAGTCATTATTTGACCAAAGTGGATCATCCCTTGAAAGCTAGAAATTAAATAATTATTCTTGAAACATGATCCCTATTCTCTCTTATCCCCTTTTCCTATATTATCTCATTCCCTTCTCCATGGTAAAGGTTCTCAGATTTTATAAATTTTATCTTTTTGGGAGACATAGATACTCTCTGAGATATTGTAAAATATTCTCATCTTAATTAGGTTCAACCCTATCAAGAATTTGTAAGAAATACCTCTTGAAGGAATAAGACATTAATTACCTATATCTTGCCTTGGAGTTGTGTTTTATGAGTTTTGCATGATTGTATAGTGAAGGAGATTCTTCCTTGTCCATTATCCTCCTTTTTGACCTTGTTTAGGGTGTTTCAAATTGTTTGTAGGTTTAGATTAATGCTATTTTTACCATTAATGTGAGGTTATAGTGAGTCTTAAAATTCCTCTTTATTTACATTCATTACTTCCTGAACCTCTTTTATGAAAAACTTATGCAATCAGCTAGATTATGAGTTGTTTGAGATAGCATTATTTTCTATAGATCTAGTGCGGGTTCAATATTATTGGATTTTCCCATTTTTATTTGGTGCATCACCTTTTATCCTTGTCAAGAGACCTTATCCTCTTTCTCACCATTTTCCATATGAATTATTATTTTTAGGTGAGCATCAAGAGGAATATATCCTTCTCTAAAGGTTCAACCCTACTATAAGTGACCCATAGCCTAGAGTTGTTCCCATTATGTATCTCAATTGGAGGGAGCCTAAAGAACTCATCCCAAGGGTGTAGATTGAGCCTAAAATAGGTCCAAAATAATATTCAAAGGCATTACCATTCTTAATATTTTAATAAACATTATGTGAAGTGTCATAAGTTCTAATTAAGGTTTAATTGATCATAGAGGTAGTTTATATGCATTAGTAGGTGACCTAATTGATATACCTCCATTTAAGACATATATTTGTGCATAGTTAATGGTTTTGGTCATAATGAGATGATATTTGGCCTTGAGAGATCATTAAACCATCCTATATTCCTCTAATAATCCTATTTAGCTTCACCAAGCCACCATTAAATGGTTTCATGCCTAAATTAGACCCACTAGCACTTAATTAATGCGTATTTCCCCCAAAAAGGGCCCACACATGATAAATTTTACCTTTCATCTTCCTTAAATTCATACCACTAAGTCAAAATGTTGTTTCCTCCATATTTTCCCTACACAACACATATTAGCTATTTTTTAGGTCTGAAACATGAGGATTTGTAGATGTTTATCCAATAATATGGATCCATACTATACAGACTAATTTAGTTAGATTTATGTTTTTGTAGAAGGAGGGTAGATGGATTAAATGGTAAAGTAATAAATAATTGGAAGTCCCATAGGATATCAAAACTATTCCACATACTCTTCAAACTCACTAGAAGTTATAGAGGACCCCTCAGGTTTATACATATACCATATAAGGGAATTTGAGTGTGGGCCTAAGCTCTTTCCCATGGAAAGTAGAATCAAGTCGCTAAACATAAATAACATTTTGGGGGGTTAAATACCTATCCTTTATGAACATTCCTTAATAAGTTAAGGAAACTATATGTCCATCTCATCTGCACAAGGAAAATTGGAGTCAATGGTTTTTAAAGGATTTTGCCTTATTTACTAAAACTGATCATGGATATTATTCCCTCAAGTATTGTAGAGTATTTGAATGGTGATTTCAAAATTAGATTCAAATATGTGAGATTATATAGATTACAAATCACTTTGACCAATTTTTGTGTATGGTCTGTAGACCAATTTGTGCAAATAGCAATGTTTTAGTGCCTCCATCAAAGGCTACAAGCAAGGTTAAATAGTTTGTAAAGGTTTTTTAAGGCTCATAATGCCTTCTTGCTTAGATGGAAAGCCTGATAACCCATTTTTATTTTAAAATACATCAATTAGATTAATTTGTGTATGTTTGAAGAACCCCACATGGAAGATTGTGTATTATGGTCTAAAACGCATGCATAGCTCCAATATGGCTCAAAGATAGGGGAAAGAGATTTTGAAGTTAGAATGGATCACCTTCATACCCATAAGATAACTATATCAATCCTCATGGTGGCCTCACAAACCTAAAAACCACCTTCTATGTCTAAAAGTCTACTCAGTCACCATTTAGTAGTGTTTAAGTTTTTTCATGGAGGTTAAGATATTTCAAAGAATCTGAGTGTTTCCTTTTGAGACTGTGTATACACATTACTTCTACCTCTAAACTCTCATGTTTTCTTAGATAAGAATAAGAAGTTATATAGGGTTAATTTGGATTGGTCCTAGGTGGAGTCTTGTCTCCATTTCATGCCATTTCCATATTCATATGATCTCACTATATTTTCACTACAATTGTCTTGTGTTGAACCCTATTTCCATGTTCATCCCATTACATTATCTACACTACCACCATTCTTCATTCACCCATAATTCACCCCAAGGTTTGATTATATAAAGGTAACCTAATTTATTCATTTGATCCATCAAGATCATTGAGACCACTAGATATTGAGCCTATGTAGTCATATAGTGGGATGAATGTGTAAAATGTTCACTTACAACCAAATTTTGAGTACATTATAACATGGTCTCAAGAGGCATTGTGTGAACCATCCAAATCATTAAGGTTGGTATGAGTATCATGGAATATAAATTATAAAATGGGTGGATAGTTTTATGGAATTTTCATGTAATAATTTCAAGCACTATATAGGCCATCTCCTTCATAACATAGGCCTGGTAACAGACCTTGTAGATAGTCATAATGGAAGAAGGTAACAATTGGCTTTAATAGCATATAGTGGTGTTTCCATCTCATTTTAATGAAGAGGTAAAATAAATATGAATGGGGTAAAGTTTCACATTGTTAAGGGTGTAAACTTGGTAGCCATTACCCTTAAGGAGATAGAATGATGTCATCACAACCATTAGACCACACAGACCTATGCAAGTATGAGATTTAAGCTGAGTGAAAAGAGAGATTATGTAAAAAGATAGTGTTATCAAGTTATAACATAAGTGTAATTATAATTATAAACATGTTATAAATTAATAACATGGTCACAAATACCCTCAAAAGCAAGGCTACTAGTTATATTCAAAGTTACAAGTCTGAGTGCATTGTTAGTAGATAGTTTGGAGGTAATTGAACTAAAATGGTGATATGGGACCATTATAAGAATAAAAAGTCTCTAAAATTAGTAAAAATAGTGTTCTTGACTTATAATTGATCTAGACAAAGATTGGGTATACCCACTATTTTATCTCAGACCAAGGCTTGTCTATTGCGGGCACATAGTGAGTTGAAGGTCCATCTAGGGTATATGAGGTCTATAGGTAATATGAGGCCCATATATGTTATTTTTTAAATGAGTAACTATTTATAAGGTCCTCCAAAACCCATCCTAAATTCTAACACTCATAGTTATCTTCAAAAATCTTGGATATGTGGTGATATAGTCAGGTAGATAGTCTTACACATAGACCCCAATGCCATCTTAGGACCTTTGAAATCTATGATAACCAATAAAATGACCAAATTGAGGAGTTTTAGGAGGTATAAAACCTAAAAATGGGGTTCTATGTTCCAAAAAGTGACAAGAGTGATCATAAATCCTTCAAACCTTATTTAAACCAGTCTATCTACACATAAGTACTTTGAGGGGCATGTTCAAATGATCACCTAATCCACCACAAGCATCCTCAGATCCAAATATATTAGGGAGGTTTAATTTTACTTATTTAATAAATATTAATGGTATATTTATTATAAATAAGAGGATAGTCTCTATGGATGAATGCTAGGAAAATAAGTGCTAAAAATTGCCTATAAGTAACCCTTACCTCACCTTCTAATGCTCATATCTCCAAGGAGAATTTTCATGGGAATCCAAAATATTCATAAGGGATGAGGGGGTAAATGAAATAAATATTCATGTCATTTTTTGTACGTTTAGACATCCATACTCTATGAACCATCATTAAGATGTTGGACCTCTCAAACCCTATACAAAGCCCATAAAAAACCTAATGGTGAAATATCACCCCAAACCCCATCCAAATGAGTAAATATAGCCATGAAATGACCTTTAATTTATTATAAGGTACATTGATCACACCATGATTCCTTGGTTGGCATGTGGAGAGGTGAAGTGGTATGGAATGGGCCTAAAGATGCTAGTTTGAGATCAAGAACTAGGATACAAAGAACATGTTTATGAAAAATGAGTTAAATAAGGTAGAATGCCTCCCAAAGAACCTAAAGAATCCTCCTAGTGGTCTATATGTTGACCTCCATGACTGGTTCATTAGATAGAGAGGTGAAGATGTTAAAACACCTGATTGTTTGCATTTTAAGAAAGATAATTGGCACAATAAAGTCAATAATGCTACTTTATGAGGTATCTAGAGTGTTTTCCATATCATACATGAGGAAAATATGTTTCATAGATCTAACTTGTAAGATAAATTCCATGGATCAGTTCAACAAATAAAACAAATCTTCAAATCATATTAGGACTATGATTTCAAAAGGTGAAATAGAATACGAGTTGGGAAATGTGAATGCTTCTAAATTAAAAGTGGATGGATACCATAGTTTTTGATGTCCCTTGGATAAATTCAAGCCCCTAGGTAACTCATCAAGGTGGATTTTTGTTCTTGTAAGCACATAAAGATCATTCAAAAAGTAGATTCTTCAAATAAAGAACACCTTCAAGTGCTTACCACAACTTGAGGATTATACATGGAGAGTCTAAATGTTTATGGGAGGTGAGATGGATTATTAGATTAGGATTGGTGTAGTTATTTTAGAAATCCAAACTCAAATCTCCATGAACTAGGCCTAAGACTCATAAACCCCCTAAAACCTCCCTTAAACCTCAATTTTGACCCATCTAGAGAGGTTTAAGGAAAAGTTCATTCATTTACTTAAATTTTTATAGTATAGTACTTGGATCATGTATACACATAATATTTTTAATTTTTTATCACTTACTGACACTTTGTATCTTGTAGGAACCCATCGAGTCTCAATCTCTCTAAGTGCATGTCTTAAGGGTTTCACCAAGAAAGCAGTGGGTAGACCATTAGTGCTTTGTAAGATTTTTGTCCCTTTTTCCACTTGACATTTACAGACTTGCCTCCTAAAACCATTTTCCCTAATATTTTTATTATTAGTTCTACCCATTTCAAAAATTTAATGCTTTATCCTCCTTGTTCTTACTATGACCCCCTTTTGTTAGTTGACTATAATAGATTGACTAGGTTGACCCTATATAGTTTTTAGCATCTGATTACTATATAGAGTCGATTGGGTTGACCCTGTACTATTTAGGGATATTTTTCACTTAGAGTTTTGTTATCCCTTCATCTGACTTAGTGATTTACCTCCTAAAAACATACATGGTCAATTGGGTCAACCCTATATAGTCAACATATTCAAAAGTATTAAGGGAAAGATCCTCATATATATACAAGCTCATTTCCAATAATTTGATAATAGAGAAGCAAAGAAGAATAAGTGCGAACAAACATCTATTTATTGACCATTCTACTTGAGGTATAAAACATAGGGTTCCATAATTTCTTTGGATATATGGATCTTGTCATGTGGATAAGTATTTTAGATGCATAGATAGGTTGTGTAGCCTAGATCTAATTTTTCTTTATTATCCTTACATACCACAATAATTTATTATGAATAACCTTGGCCAAGGGAGAGATTGAGGCTCGACAGGTTTGTGTTTAAAGGTAAGTATTCCTAACCTTATTTCTCCTTTGTAAGAGTAGATACATAAGACATTTGTTCTTATCTCCTATGAATTAGGATTATATATACATTGACATGAGTATATGTCTTTTATGAATATTTAGTTTAGTTTGTTTCATTTATAACCCCCACTTTGTGCCACAAGATTTGGTGTGCACCAGATTAGATTTACTTTCTTATTTATTGTAATAGAGTGAACATTAAACCTAGGATTCTTTTAGGGTTTTTTTGTGATTTTGTTAGACTATAAGCTTTGGAACCCCTCATATCATGGTATATTGTGACGTGTGATCCCCTAATCAGGTCTAGTAGATCCCCATATTGGTCATGCTCCCACTTAACAAATGTATTCCCAATTAGAAGTTTAGGTATGATTTATCCTCTCCAACCTAGGATCAGTTTATAGACATGACATATTTTTGATTGTATACATTCTAGTGAACATGATGTGAACTAAACCTTACAATTTTTTTTTACTTATTTCATTATTTCATCATTATTTATATCATTTATTTTCCATACTAGGTTGACTGTATCAACCCAACTCTAATTTTTGTGCACAATATTTTAGGTATAAGCTATTAGATCAACCCTATCAAACTAGTATAGGTTTTAAACTTTTTAAAAATCTAATCTAGACTACTAGGTCAACCTAGTTGAGCCTGTACATTCTAGGCACTTAGCAATAGAATTTTACAAATATTGATAGACCTAATTAGTGGAATTTGAAAGCATATATCAAGGTTTTTGAATAATAATATTCATTCTCTACATCTCTGATCCACCAAGGTTCCTTTCTATCTCTATGTCTCTTTCTTTATAGACTTTCTTTTTATAGTTTGTAGTCATTAAAATTGCCCCTACACAATCAACTAGATCAACCCTCCTAACCTAGTTCTTTGTTTTATGTGTTTTCTAGATAACTAGGTCAACTCTATCAACCCTTTTCATTTTCAGACCTTGATTTCATAGTATAAGATCGACCCTATCAACCTTTTTTCTATATTTAATGCAAACACTATTGACTCTATCAAAATTGTACCTTGTTTTAAAGTTGTAATTAACCTAATATGCTAGTAATTAATTCACACTTTTTTTTCTTGTTGCTTACATGATTAGAATAGATCACATAGCTTAATTAGGTGATTTTTAATTAACCATTTAGGTTCATTATTTTCTATTTTATACACACAGAATCAAATCAAAAATTTTAAATAATAATTTCAACATTTGTTTACCCAAGGCCAACCTACTTGGATTTCATCACCAAGGGGGAAGCTAACTTGATATTCTAGTCAAGTATAAATCATGTTTAATGGCATATTTTGGCTAAGAACCTGACACCCTTCACTGTGGTGTGTGAAGTGAGGGGGTAGGCCACAATACCAAGCCTACATAATTACCACTACAAATCCCTTTAAGCCCAAACTACCTAAAACCATACATATATTATTTTCTAGTTCCTTGCTTATAATAAACTTCCCTTCACATTTAAAATCATATTATAATAGTCTAATTAACATTCATTTTAACCAATTAGTTAAATCTTTACTTTCCAATTTGATTGCTTGCTCTTTTCTCAATTGTATTTTATATAGCAAAAACTTACATTAGCCAACATTGGTGTAAGTTTTTTTGATGAGTGCCTGAATTGGATTAGCCATCATTAATCTAATTGAATGTTTATTTCCCTTCAATTATTTCTTTTCAAATTACTTTCAAAAGTTATCTTGTTTCATTTAAAAATCTATTAAAGGCATCTTAATTTTCCCTATCTACTATACTAGATCAACCTATTTGACCCTATACCTTTTTCTATCCTCTATTTAATGTACTAGATTGACCTAGTCAACCTTATACTATTTTTAAACCCTAATTTCTCTTTTTATAGCCTTTATTTACTATGCTAGATCAAGCCAGTTGACCCTATACTATTTATATACCCTATTTTTGTGCTAGGTTAACCAAATAAAACCTATACTATTTCTATCATTTCTTATTACCTTGCTTTCTCATGTCTCTTTCTTTCCCTTCATCATGGACTTTCTAATTGATGACAATATTGAGTTATATTCAACATATATGATGAATTTTACCAACCCTCATAGGTTATCCCATAGATAGAGTAGGGTTCCTCTCTTGGATGTTAGTAATGTTCACATTGCCACTCACACAATGAACCATGGGACCCATCCTACAACCTATTCAAAGTGTATTCCTATCTTCTTATTAGAAGACTAACCCAAATTAGAGTATACCCCAAATATTCTCTTCTTTATCTCTAAATTTCCTCAACATCAAGGAAAATATCATTTCACTATTTACAATCTTATAATTAGTGGTCAATCTAAAGAGTTTCATTCACCTACTCCTACATTCTCAACTAAAGTTGGGGGTATCACTTTATTTTATTCTCAACCTCTTCCTTTGATTATGACCCCTTTTCATACCATGACCTCTTCTTTTCTAACTTCTTCAACCTCCATGCCTAGTATATTTACTAACATGATAGGTTCTACATCTAGTGGGACTCTCATAAGATCCAATATCCTTAATCCTTCCACTCGTGCATCATTTTCTACCCAAGGTAATAATGCTATTATTTATTCTTCTTCTCAACCATTCACTAGTCTATTCTTTTCTACACAAGAAAATTTTGCCACTACTGACTCACTTTCTCATAATTCCTCTTAACATCCTATCAATACCAATAGTGGTACCCAATCCACTAGTACCACCTTTAATGCTTTTAAAAATGTTAATCAAACATATAAACTATTATTTCAAACACTCAATCAAATGAATAAATTTCAAGCTCATAACACAAATCAAATGATGAGGATGTAAAACAACCTTCTTCATCTTCAATCTCATCCTCAACCAATGGCTTGGGTCATACATAACCAAAATGATCCCCCACCTCCTCTTTTATATTCTCAAGGAAATCTCATTCCTCAACCTCCTTTGATCAATAAAACTATTAAGCATCTCCAAAATGAACCTCTTACTAGTCAAATTTCTAACAATGATATATGAGGCATCACACCTACAATTTCTTATAATGGATCAACTGATCCCTCCCTTAATCTTAAAATATTTAGAAATCTTTAAAAAGATTTGGTAAAATTGAACACCTTTTCCGCTACCAAAATCTTTTCCAAAACTCTCAAAGGTGATGCCTTGGATTGGTATAACCAAATTAAAACTCATTATATTACTAGTTTTGAGGATTTAGTGAATGATTAAGTTCAAGAACTGCAAACTAGTGATCTTATTGAAAACACTTTGGCACATTTCATAAATTTTAAACAACTTGAAAATGAAACTATTCAAGACATTGTTAAAAGGTGGAAAATTTTGTCAAACAAATGTGAACATAACATGGCTAATGATAATCTTTTCCATCTCTTTACCAATTCCCATTTTCCTAAACTTTAATATCATGTCTAAACTCTCTCTCTCCACATATATTGGAGGAGGGTATAGACCAAGATAAATGACAAGATTTACTTGTTCATCAATTCTAGCCACCCTAACCTTTTATCAATACTCATATCTTATGCAAAAATAATACTCATCATACTACCAATGATGGTGTCATAGATTCTTATGATACCATTCACACTATTCAAGTTGTCATTCCTAACCAATCTTTAGAACCAACTCCCCCTTCTCAAAAATTCCCCAATCCTCATTTATCTTCACCCAATAACATCAATGTTCAAAAACCCTTATCCTCACCTAAAGTACTAAAACATCTACCTAGGCTTCTTCCCTGAGAACTTGATCCCACTCATCCTATGAAATCTTGTTATGATCCCAACAAGGTTTGTTGGTTTCATGCTAGTTAAGGTCATTCTCATGAGACTTATAGGCATCTTTATAATTTATTTATGTATTTTATTCATGGTCTTAATTTTGACCATGATTCTACCATTATAAAATGTCGACAAGCCTATGACATTGATTTTAAACCTCATTAAACACATACTAAATATCAAGCTTTGCATCAAGCTAATGCTCTTTTAGCTATCTATAAATACCCTCTTCCTAATCATCAACCTATCTGAGATGATCAAGACAAATCCAACCCTTCCACTAATAATTTAGAAAGTCTTGTTGAACCCACTTCTAAATATAATGTGGTTAGCATGACTAATATGTGAAGGGTGGTTGCTTTTATCGAATCCCAACCTATCTAAACTCCTCTTTCATCTAGAACATATCATGTTATCCAAGATTCTTCTCCAACTCATTTAAATGACTTAGAATAATATGACCTTATTAATCTTGATGATTCATTTTTTTATTCTCCATTGGAAAACACTTCATTTTTAATTTCTACCACTCTTTTATCATCTTCTAACACTAATGACACTCAAATTTATACTAACACTTCTACCGATTCTCAAAATCAACTTGAACCAGCTACTTCATTATATTAACATAATTTACAACCTTGGTCTAAACCTTCTTTTTTAGATCAAAAAAAATTCTAATGCACTTTGGCTCCTCCTTAATCATTATGCACTTATTTATAAAAATCTTCTTATGGGTTATGGTGAGTGGGATCCCATCATAGAACTCACTATTCTCCCATCCCAAATTCCATTATTTAGGTTTATAAGGACTTAAAAACATAATAGAACCCATATTATGAAACTATTATATCATATTAATGTCCCTCATCCTCCCATAGAAATATGGGAGGTAGCCTTATCTAGATATGAGGATCATATATTAAAACAATGTGAAGAGATTTCTATCAATGTTGATGAAACTATGGACACTTCTATTTACTTAAAATTTCCTATAAATTTTATGATTGATAATGAGATTATAATTCATATGGATGATCCTCCCTTATTTATTAGTGTTAAAATATGTGATACCTAAGTTAAGCATGCATTGATTGATGAGGGTTCTATCACCTACATTGCCTCTCTAGACTTCATTAATACACTTGGATATTCAAAATGCAATCTCAAGTCTACACACAACACCTACAAGGATATGATATAAGGTAAATGCCTCCTCTAGGTTATGTGTGGCATCCCATTACCATCTGACCTATCACCATTCGTGTGAAGGTGATGATCTTTAGCTTTCCCCTTTCTTATAGCATCTTGCTTCATAGGCCATGGACTCACCGTATGAGATTTGTTGCTTATTTTGCCTACCAATGTGTTGAATTCTCTCATAATGGAGCAATTTATATTATTCAATGTGATACTAACAATTGGAATTTAAATTAATTATAAGAGCATGGTGTCTTCAAGATTCCTACTCTTGAACCTTTGCCTAGCATTCCATTTTGTGAGTCTCAGCATCTTAATTTTCTTGTTAATTCAACTCAAGGTTATAATGGGCATCCCAAATTCATTGGGAATATTCCCATTAACCTATTAGATTATGATGATGATGAGACTAATGAGATTAACCTAAATATTAAAATTTTTGATCTCTCACCTCACCTCATCTCACAACTTCTTGATTCCTTATAGCCTCATTCTTGAAAGCTTCCTTATAATGATATTCTCATAGTTTTAACCAAGACTCGACATTCTATTCACCACACTTCCTTAGATGACCAGGTTATCCCTACTTTTGTCATTGGTATTCACACCTTAGATTATGATGATGGTTATTCCATAGATGATCCATTTTTAGGTGGTCTTATCTAGTCCCATGATGCTAAGATTGTTTGTTATCATTATTCTTTACTTGAGTATTTTCATGTATCTTCCTATATTACTATATTTAAATTTCCTAATTTTAGTATTTTTCATCTTTAGCATAGGGTAGATATGTCACCCACATACCTAATTTATGTGGAACCTCATAGAAGTATGCTCATGGATCATGCTATGATCGAGCCTTATTATTTTTATAGGTACCTTGATCACCGTAGCTGGTTACCCCTAAGATTAGTGTAACCCTTCTTAGACCTTCTCTAGACCCCACTCCTCCCTTAGTAAATCCCTTAGTAGATTCTATTCCCACTCTCATTATAGTTGAGCCCATTATTTCTATTACTATAGTTGAGCCTATTGCCACTCTTACTCTTGTTGAGCCTACCCCTATTTCTCATCCCATTTCTCTTTTCATGGATCCTAATTTTATTTCACCTCCATCACCACCTTCCCTTGGTGATGGTTTTCTTCGCTTTCCTAAGATGGCTCTGTTACCCACCAAATTTTCTAATGAGTCTTCTCCAACTTCTTTTACTCTTGTTACAACTCCTTTTGTGAGTGTTTCTCATAAGACCACTCACCAACATATTTATTACTTCCATGGGATAGATAATCATTCTTCTACCTATTATCACATGTTGTGATAATATATTGATACTTTGCATCCTTATTCTCTTTCCTTAGATAAATTCATACCTCCCCCAAAGGTTTTACCTAAATATACACCTAAGTATAGTGGTGAGGTGTATTATCTGTGGCACCAATATGGCACCCATCACACCAATCATTGCTACATCCTTCAATAACACCTTATATCTATTTCCAAACCTTCTTATATTCTTCCCACAAGTCATTCTTGTAATAAGGCTTCTCATTCTTCTCCCATGGCTCCAACTATAGTGGTTTTAGCCCCTTCTATGGTCCCTTCATCGTATTTTATACCTCTACCCATGATTCCTTCACCTGTAGACCTTCCTTCACTTATGGACCTTTCCTCACCCATGGATCCTTCTCCACTGATGATTCCTACATCACCCATAGATACCACTCCCATGTATTATCCCAAATATACCTTTCTTGATTTCCCTCCTCAGCATGATTCATCGAGTATTCTTACTTTTATATTGAGGAGATTAGAAGAGAAGTATTTTCCTAGTTTTCATTAAAGATTGATTAGACATTAGCAACAATTCGTATCTAGCTTCATAGAGATTTATATGATGTATTGGATAATGTGTGTTATAATATTTATAAATAATTATGAGCACATGAATGGTGCCTTTACATTTACATTTTTTATTGGACATGTGCTCCATTTTTATTTTTATCTATTTGTTATATCATTTGACATTGTGTCAAATTCATATTTTTATTATAATGATTTTACCTTTTTTACTATATCTTGATTATGTTGTCATTTATATTTGCATATGATTATCTTTCTTTATCATTATCTTCTCTTTATTTCTTGATTTTTTCTTAAAACTCTCTTCTTGTGTCTTCATGATTGTTTGCTTTCTTATGTCTTCTTTTTATAGATAATTGTCATTGTGACTTGGTTATATAAACCCTAATCCCTTTGGTCCTTGTCTCCTTTTACTATGTGATCAGTTATCAACCTTTGGATCTCCCTTTTCCCTTCTTAATTTTTTAAAAACTAGGCATATACATGGTTGAGACTTGAGATCACATGTTAGTTTATTGTTAAACCTAAGTGTCCTAGTTAGTCTTTATCTTTGGTCACTTACCTTCCTTTAAACTTAGCCTACAACTAATTCATGTGTATCACTACATATGTCATGATTGGTCATTCTAAATCTGTATGGAGGAGGAATCTTAAAAATTCATAAAAAGTTAAAAGACAAATCATTTTACAAAAGGTAATGATATAAAAGGAAAAAGTATTATTAAAATTAAAATAAGACTAAAATACATGATTCAGAGTACATTTATTTCTTTTGGTCAAATCTCAAACTCCATAGTTGGCCTCACAATAGAGTTGAGGTCCATTAGGATGTGGTAGGCTAGTTGATTAAAAAATGAGAATAAAAAAAATCTTTTAGTGATACCTACTTTCTCCATATTTTTCCACCCTAGTGGTGTTCTCTTTGCGATTTTTAATTTAAGACCATGGATAGGACCTGACATTACTCACAAAAGTTTCTAATAATCCAAGTCACAAAAAAATTACATGTGTCAAATATGAAACAAGATGTGATTGATTATGGTTACACATCATTAACATGATTCTCAGCCTGATCTAGTGTGTTTTATGCTCAATTCATTTATATTTAATTTTAGTATTATTATTTTCCAAATACATGTAATAATACAACCATTTCTTGAATTTTTCATATGTCCCATCTTGAATTAGTGTGATAAATTTAATACAAATCTTTTGCCAGTTTTGTTTTTCTCTTATACTTCCCAAAATTATTTAGTCTAATTGATTAACTTAATATAATTTTATTTTAAACCATTTTTCCCTTTTACATACCTTCCATTTTATTAATTTATTTTCATACTTCCCAATGCAATTTAATATGATTTTACTTGGTTTAATTTGGTGTAAAAATATTTCACTTTGGTTTTTAAAAAATTCCTTCTTACCATCTTGTTTTACCATACCTTGATTTTTTATACTTAGTCATTTTCTTGTTATTACACATTTCCCAACTTGAAATAGTGTGTAGTACATTTTTTATTGATTATATTTTACCAAGTCATTTTTGCCTATTTCTTTGTGTTCTACATAATGCTAGAAAAGAAACCACATCTCATATATTTCCTATAGAATATACAACAACAAATAAATACATGTGCTATAAATAAATATATCTAAATCATCCACAACCATAAACATTATGACAAAAACAAACATATTCAACATCAATATGCCAAAATGATACATCATGTGTGTGTGTGTGTGTGTGTGTGTGTGTGTGTGTGTGTGTGTGTGTGTGTGTGTGTGTGTGTGTGTGTGTGTGTGTGTGTGTGTGTGTGTGTGTGTGTGTGTGTGTGTGTGTGTGTGTGTGTGTGTGTGTGTGTGTGTGTGTGTGTGTGTGTGTATCATGAGTTTTTGATACAATAAGAACAAACATATACAATGTTCCAACTCTATAGTTGGGCTCCATCTTGTCTATATCATATCCTAGCCATGATACTTATGGAGGCCACAGTCTGAATCCTCCAAATAGTACTTTTTAAGGAGTCCATCTAAGATATTAATCCTTCTACTTATCCTTATAGGTATGCTACTTGCACCTGTGTCTACACCAACTGGGTTTGGGTCACACTATGTACTTATGTCATTTGCATCACTATAGCTAGATCTATAGCTCTATCCTCTACCAAGGTCTACCATGCCCATATCTTGCTTGTACCCATCTCTAATAGTGTATTTATCCTCTATCTCTATGCTCATATTTTCCTTGATACCTCTTTAACTAGCTCACTTGAGCTAGGGAAGATGTTAAAATAAGGTCCTCTAATGCAGTAGGGTGATACAGCTATAGAGTCTCATCCAAGATGTCATAGAGTGATCCACTCACAAGGAACCCCCATTTTTCCTCCTCATCCTTAGTTAAGCTTGAAAAATCACACCCAAATATATATTAGATCACTTTTATATCTCATGATATCATCTACCTCTAGTCTTTATTTCAAAATAAAAATTTAAACAATAATTTAATCATCTTTATTACCCATCTATGTCTCAGCCAATATGATCTCACCATATACATAAATAATTAGCATAGTCTCTCCATCTATGTTTCCTCCTACCATCTCCTCTATAGGTCACTTCCTTAGCTCAAATCTAACTGTCATGGCTTGTGTCTACCTCAAACTGTGCTTGAGTGGCTTCTCTATCATCCAACTCTCCTCTAGCTCACCTATTGGGTAATCAGAGATGATGATAGTCTCCACTCTCTCTTGATCATTCTAAATCCATTGATCTTGTGTCCTATATGGTCATTTATCCTCTTAATATGGATCTGGTGCTGGTATCTCTAGTCCCACTACCTCCAGACCCTTCTCTTCTTGCTTTGCTCCCTATCATGCTCACCTAGTTTATTGTCACTAATAACATGGCATGAGCATTGTCCTCATCATTGGTGGGCCTAGTCCCCTCCTCCCTAATATCTCTCTCACATTCTAAGACCATTATTTGGGCATTAGTATCAGTGCTACTAGATAAGGTAAGCCCATTTGTCTTGGTACCCTTACCATCAATTGTGGCACTCTCTACTATGTGTACAAGTTGACCACCTTTATCCTCATTGTAGCTAGTGAAATTATGTCCTAGCTTAGTAATGTAGTCATTATGTGCCCATATAGATGCCACAATATGTCTATACATCTCACTATATATAGTGTTAACCTGTAGAGCATGGCCCATGTTACCTGGTCATCTCTCCTTCTCCACACTCAAGGTGACCTATCATCGATCGCATGGGGAAATGCCACTAAGTAATTCATGGGAAACCTCTCATATATCCAAGCCATAAATAATATGATTAGTTCAATTAAATTTTATCTTCTAACCAACAACTCATAAAAATCATGCATGAGCTAGACCCAGTGATAGAACCAATATCATGTAGTATTGTTTCCTCTAGGATAATCCTACTCAAGGCTACCACATATAGTGGTAATTTTTAATCTAACTTGTGACATAACACTCTCTATGTCACAAGCCCTATCATATCTTCTTGTATATCCAAAATATATGATGCAATTAAATTGAACATATAAACTCTCCTACTTATTAATATTATCTCCAAGCCTCTAACCCACATGGCTAAGGCTCTCCTCTCCTCCATTGTATTTGGTATACCTATAGTCATTAGTGCTCCTACTATTGGTAAGCTTATGATGACATGTACATCCTCTAGAGTAATACCTACCTCTATCAAGTCCCCATCCACCTCCCATATAAATGCATTAGTCAATCATTCCCAACATCCTAGGAACATGAGTAATAGATCCATGCTCAAGGGAATCCTACACATATCATATATCCTTCCTGGCCTTACAAATATTAGTCTAGCTCTATCTCTTATTTTTAGATGCTCTAGTAGATCTAGTAGCCATAATGCATCTACCAATCACTAGAATCTAGGTCATCCCCATAATTAGGAAATAAAAAAATATTTATTAGATCCTCCATGTCATGTATAATCATAATACATTATTTTTAAAATTTCAATAAAAAAGCCTAAATTGCTTTAATTCATTCATTTTTACCTATTTTTAGCTTACTTAGTCTTTTTTCCCTTGGTCATTTTGGGCCATTCTAGCCTTATTTCATCCTTTTACATGCATTTCTATACCATTATAGATCTTTGGTCAACCTAATTTGACCAAAATATCCCTATTTTTTACTAGGTTGACTTAAATTCTAAGTCAAACCTCTTCTCTTTCCCTCCATATTACTATGTTGTCATTCTAAAGACTTTAAATCAATTAGTAAAATTTTACTAGGTTGATAGTCTATAAAACATATAGGGTTAACACATACCTATTGGGTTGGTACTATGGATTTTGCTCCTTTTCAACCTACTGGATCGACTGGGTTGACCTAGTTGTTTTTCACTATTGACCCCTTGCTTTTTCCTCAAAAAGTGCCTTTTTACAGTTTTCTCCCTAATACCTTCAAACCCATTTCCTATCTTAGTTTTTCCTACCTATAGAATCTAATTTGGCTTCATTCTAACATCTAGAAATGCTAAAAATTAATATTTTTCAAAAAATACACTTAATTTATTAAAATACTCTAAAATTGGCTTAAGATTCATAGTTGCATACCTTTAGTGTACTTGTTATTGCTCATGGAGCTCCCCCTCATCTAGCTTTTCATCTCCTCACCATCCTAGTTCGTTTGGTCTCCAAAGATATTTTTCTCTCTTTCAAAATTCAAAATAACCAAATGAATTTTCTTTCCCCCTATTTAAAAACACTTTTCAAAATTCAAAATTTTCAATTATTTTTAGGCAAACTCCTTATTTTGCTTATATCTATGTTTTTATTCACCCATTTTTCAAACCATAAAATATGTTGGATTCATGATGACATAGAGAATCATTTCCACTATTATATGCCTAGATTCTAAAAATTTCAATTTTTGGCTTTTTTTTGCACTAACTTCTATAGGTTCACCTAGTATTCTTCACATCAGATACCTTCACTCTTTTATTGTAGTCTACTTCTTTATCTACAGCACTAAGGTAAGTAAAGGTATGTTTTTTTTCAATTTTATCCTTTCATTTATATTATTTGCTACTTACTACACTTTACTTAGCATTATTATTGTGTGGTATCATGTTCTACTTCTCAAAGCACCATTCCATGTTGCACTTACATGACATGTGATGAAATTCCAGTGGGGCATATATATAAACATAATCTTTTATAACTTTTTATCACTTACTACCACTTTATATTTTGTAGGAATTGATTGAGTCTCAATCTCTTTGAGTTCATGCCTTAAGGGGTGCACCAAGAAAGGGGTGGGTAGACCATTGGTGCTTTGTAATATTAATTTACCTTTTTCCACTTTCCATCTACACACTTGTCTCCTAAAACCATTTACCCTAAGCTTATTATTTTTAGTTATACCCATTATAGACATTTGTCATGCTTTACCCTTCTAGTTATTTCCTTGACCCCCTTTCACAAGTTGACTTTACCAGTTCAACTGGGTTTACCCTCTATATTTTACAACCTCTAATTATTATATAGGGTCAATTTAATTGACCCTATACCATTTATGGATATTTTTTCACTTGTATTTTGTTATCCCTTTGGATGACCTAGCATGGGACCTAGTGATTTACCTCCCAAAAACATAGAGGGTCAACTAGGTTGGTTATGTATAATCAACATATTCAGAAGGATTTAGGGGAAGATCCAACTATATATACAAGTTCACTTCCAACCATTTGAGAATGGAGAAGTGAAGAAAAATAAGTATGAATAAACATATGCTTATTGAGCATTCTACTTGAGGAATCAAGCTTAAGGTTCCATACCTTATTTGGAGATACTGATCTTGTCTTATGGAGAAGTCTTTTATATGAATAGATAGGTTGTTTATCCTAAATATGATTTTTTTTTGTTATCCTTACATACTACAACAATATGTTTTAAATCACCTTGGCCAAGGGAGAGATTAAGGACCAGTGAGTTAGTCTTCAAAGGTAATTATTCTGAACTTTGTTTCTCCTTTGTAAGATTAGATAGATAATGCATTTGTGCTTCTCTCCCATGCACTAGTATTTTTCATACATTGATGTGATTATATGTCTTCTAAGCATGTTTAGTTTAGTTTTTTAAATTTTTAAGCCCCATTTTATTCCACAAGATTTAGGGTGCACTAGATTAGATTTACTTTTTTTTATTAGAATAGAGTGAACATTAAACATAGGACTCTTTTAGGGTTGTTTCATGATTGTGATATATTTTAGGATTTTTAACCCTTCCTATCATGGTGTATTGTGACAAGTGATCCCTAATTGGGTCTAGTGGATCCCCATATTGGTCATGATCTCACCTAATAGATGTATTCCCAATCTAAAGTTTAGGTATGCTCTATCTTCTTTGATCCAAGATTGATTTATAGATATGATGCATTTTTATTACATATAGATCATATTAGCAACTCAATAGGGATCCTACTCATGGGTTTGGATGGTATAGAAACTATATAGATACCTCTTGAAGAGGTAAATTTGTAGGGTTTTAGTCAAAATTTACATTGCAGAGCCTAATTTAAAGTTATAAATCATGATAGGATCAATTTTAGGACTTATTATATTCAGTCAATGCTAAAATAGCTCATATAATTAACTAGAAGTGTTCTCATCATCTCCATCTAAAATACCAGTCTATGAGGTAGTCCAATTAGCCTAGTCATGAAAGGCTAATGCATGTTGAAGGTAAAGAACTCTTGAATGATCACAATGTCAATGAAATATAGGCTATCCAAGGATTATCTAGGTCCCATTAGATGAATTTGGAGCCTAATTTCAACTATTTGATCACTCAAATAGCCGATATGAGCAAAAATTTGAAGAATAAGCAACACATACCTACTTATCATGCAAAAGGAAGATTCTGGAAAGCAAAGGGTTATGTAAAGTCATTTATGGACCATATACATTCATTATAATAGTCAACTAGGTGAGCCTATACCAAAATTAAATCCATTATCATAGCTTAAAGGTAGTTTCATGAACCATTTAGCATGCATATTGAAGGAAAGGTTGTTTAATGCCTCAAGTGGACATATTTACACCCCATGTGCATTTCATAAATACAAAATGAAGGAATATTGACCTATTTTTAGAATTTTCAAGGCATGAATGAGGTCAATTAAGTGATTTATAGCCTCCACAATGCCAAAATGGACTCATCAATAGAGTGACAAAGCTCAAGGAGAGGAACAATCCTATGTAACTTACCTATGCCAATTTGGGCTCATTGATGACATCTCCTATCCCTAGTTTTATTTTTCTTGTTTTCCAAATTATTTATAAAATTAGGCTTTGAGCTCTTGTTTTCCATCTCTCGGTTTGGTGTAGAAAAATTTTGCCAAAATTCTCTTGTAAACTTTTTTGAAGTAATAGAGATAGTTTCAGATTTTTATGGATTATTATTGAGAGTTTGATTTATAGATGTATGCATTTTATGGTCATCTATAGGTCCTTTCATGTACCTAGCTTAAATTTTTTAGTTTCCTATGGGTTTTATTATGTGTTAGCATATAGGAATGTTCTTTGAAGTGTCACAAGTTACTAATATCTTGTTGTAGGTCTAGACTCAATCCTTTAAGTGGCAGAATCTATTCAACCTCCATATAAAACACTCATGCTTGGAACATTAGTTAATATTCTAATAAATAATTTTCTCTATTAGGTTTATTAGTATCTTTCAAAGTAAATTATTGAGAGTGGATCCTTCATCATTTGGTGCATCACCACCTAGAGTAGATTTTTACATTAGTTTTCATTTATATCCCATTTCCTTGTGATAGATTTAGATATTAAAAATATTTGAATTGTCATATTAAGGGAGCTATCCCCATGAAAACTAGAGGTGTGACCTATAAACTAGACAAGCCATAGTCTAAAGTCATTCCCATGTTGGACTAGGTTTGAATATAGGACTTCAACACTTCTCTCTTCATCTAGGGTGCAACCTAGAACCTCCAACAATCCCTTAACCCATATCTTGACTAAGGGAGCCCATTTTGATTTTAAATCACAATGTTATAAGGATTTTTATAATCTAAAACAATATTTGGTAAATCCTCCAATTTTACCACAACCTATTTCAAGAAGACCATTAATATTTTATATCTCTACTACACCTTATGCTATAGTGGCTTTGCTAGCTCATCATAATGATGGAGGTAAATAAAGAGAAATATATTATCTAATCAGGACCTTAATCTCATATGAGCTTAACTACACCCATATTTAAAAATATTTCTAGTCATTTTGTCTCACAAAAACATAGGCATTATATGTTAAAAAACCAAGTCAAGCTCATAGTAAAGGTTGATCCCATAAAATACATGTTGTCTAAATCAACTTTAACTAGTAGAATGACCAAATGGATCATGTTACTAAGTGAATTTGACATATAATATGTAAATAAAAAGGCCATTAAATGACAAACCATTTTGAATCAACTTGTAGTAGCACTTATTATAGAAACCAAACCTTTAATCATGACCTTCCCAGATAATTATTTACTAGATAATAAATAATCAAATAGATGGAAGTTATATTTTGAATGATATTTTACCATCCATGGGTTGAGAGAGATAATCCTTTTAGTAACCCCACAAGGGGATGTAATATTCAAAGCCTTCTAAATCACTTTCCCATGTATAAATAATATTACTAAATATGAGGCATTAAAATTTAGACTCTAACATGCCATCTAATGGAATATTCAACACCTTCAAGTTTTTAGTGATTCTCAATTGATTATAAAAATATAGAATGAAGAGTTATAAATAGAATATGAGAAATTACTTCCATATAAATAATTAGTGGACCAAATAAAGCAAAGTTTTTAGTAAATAACATTTGATTAGGTCCCTAGGGGAAGTAATAAAACCACTAACTCAATAGCCACTATTGGTTATCTAATATATATTCTAGAAGATGTCCTTGAAGGTAATTTTGTCATTGAACAACTATTATTACCATTTCATCAATAAATGAATCATTAAAAAATTTGTATTATACCTGACCCTAATCTATCTTAGTACCATGACATTTGCACTTACCTTCACAGTAACATTACACCACTAGACCTCAATTTCCACCAACATAAAGCCTTCATTCATCACACATCCCATTATACCATCCTTGGAAGTATGCTCTATCAGTGAGGCTATGATGAGACATTATTGAGATGCCTAACATCAGACAAGGCTACTCTTGCAATCAAATAGGTCCACAATGGTATTTGTGGTGGTCATTTTAATGGAGTGGCCCTAGCAAGGAGCTTATTTTAGACTTGATACTATTGGCTCATAATGGACCATGATTCCTACCAATATGTTCATAAATGTGTAGCTTGTTAGAAGTATGGTAATATCATCCATGCCCCTACACAAGAGCTATAACCTATAATGATCATGTGACCATTTTATATATGGGGACTATACTTATTTAGAAGGATCAATCCTACATATTTTGATGGACAAAAGTTTATAATTACATATATAGAGTATTTTACCAAATGGGCTAAAGTAATGCCACTAATCTATACCAAAGGTCTCCCAATATAAAAATTTATTCTAAATCATATTATTTGAAACTTTTGAATTCCAACCAAAATCTTATCAGATAATGGTAAATATTTCAAAAATTAAGAAGTCAAAGACTTGTGTAATTATTATCACATTGAGAAACATTTTTCTACATCCTGTTATCCCTAGGGCAATGGATAGATATAAACAACCAATAAAACACTTCTCAAGATTCTCAAGAAAATTATCAATGATGTTGGTATAAATTGTCACTCAAAATTATATCCAGCTCTTTGGTCTTATAGAACCACCATCAGAACACCTACTAAGTCTAGTCAGTACTCTCTATTCTATAACATAGAAACAGTCTTGATCATTGAATTTGAGCTCCCTTCCTTTTGAATTTCTTTGTGAATCATGATTATTGATCATAATTGTAGACAAAAAGGGCTACAATAACTCCATATATTAGATGAAAAGTTCCAAAATGCCTTGGATCACCTTAGGGCATATCATAATAAATTTAAGTGTCAATATCACAAGAAAATCCATTCTATAGACTTTAAAATTGGTGACCTAGTCCTAAAGATGAATTAGAAAAACACCAATGTATAGTGAGAATAGAAAGGTAAATTTCAAGCAAATTGGTTTAGGATCTATGTTATTATTACAAATTTTAGATTAGGAGCCTATAAATTAGATAATTTATATTGTGATGAGCTTGATGAGCCCATGAATATTATGCATTTAAAGCATTTTTATACTTAAGTTCTCTAAATAACTTATATCTATAAGTCCCCACTCTTGGGGGGCACATTCATCCATCACCACTCCACATCTCGCATCATTCTATTCCATTCATCATTTTCATCTGACCCTCATCCTAATAGTGGGTATACAATATATGCTTAAGGTAAAATCAAGAGATATGGGTTTTAAAAATAGGGTAAATCATTGCTAAAAGTGTAAAGAGGATATTTGTTGAGGAGTCATCTGAGACATATACTCCACTTTCAAACATTTACTCATTCCATTCACATCCTCCTCGAGGAATCTTCTTCCTATCAACCTCAATCATACCCACATTTATTTATCCCCATTTATCCACTAAATTTTCATCATACCCACTAACCTTATCACTAAACAAGGTTCACATAATGTCCCTACTCCAGGATCTATAAATATGTTTTCTAACCAAATTCTGATCATCTACTTTGGATCCCACATTTTTTTTAATAACTAGTATTTGATCCTTGTCTCATTTATCATAATAATTTTTGGGAACAATCTACCCCTATAAATATTTAACTATATCCATAGAGTTAGTTCTCTTAGGGCATCTTGTATACATTACCTTTAACAAACATCTTGATTAAGTCTTTTTAGTGTTTATATCATATTATTTTTGTCATTCCTTTATTTGTTAGTCTTTAGTTATTAAAATTCATTTTATTCATTTTTTGAATATATCTTTATAATAGTAAACTATGTATATACTTAGCCTCCATTTTATATTATCTTCTTATGTGATAGATTTTGTACATATCTTGCATTAACCTTTATATATATGTGCATGTGCATCCATATATATACATACACGCACACACATGTGTGTATATATGTATGTATGTATGTGTGTATGTGTGTGTATATATACACACATACATACATAAATACATACATACATACATACATACATACATACATATACATACATACATATATATACATGCATGTACATGTACACACACACACACACACACACACACACACACACACACACACACACACACACACATATGTATGTATATATCTATGTGTGTGTGTATCAACATATAAATATTGTTGATGAAGTTTATTAATAATCATTACATCTTGTTAATATTTTTACATCATAATCAATAATATTATTTTTGTCTTGTTATGTTGTCTTTTTAATTTTTAAAATTTGGTAATTTTATTTTTTTACAAAGGTAACAAGGATGGCCTTAAGGGACTACTGAAAATAGAAATTGGGAAATTCACTAAAATGGAGTTCTCATGCACATAGAGTCAAATGTGGTCATGACTATCTTCATGTCATGGGTACACTTATACTCAAAAGTTAAAAAGTAAATTGGATTGTATACATCTCTAATTCCTTCAAGTTCTCATCATTCCATACCCCCCAATCATTCCACTATAATTTCTAACAATCTTATCCCATTACCCAACACTCACCCACCTCCTTAGTGCTAGATGATTTTTCCCAATATTAATTTTTGAGACACATGATTATATCAATGGATTATATAGTAGCACATGTTTTCCATCATTATATGTAATTATACCATCAAATTAAAAAATAAAAGAATAAACATCATCCACATATAAAAATGTAACACATATGAGTCATCTTTATCTATCTATCACAATCATGTAATCCATACTCATAATCTCATCCATACCTACTCATAATCATATGAAAATAACATCCAATCACATAATCAAAATCCACAATACAAACATTATTATATCTATAATTAATAATCACATGAAAATAAATAAGTCCATCCATCATCAATAACATAATCATAACATCATATACCACAAAATCAAAACCACATATATACAATCCATAATGTCCAAATGAGTCCATGTCATAATAGATAACTAAAAAAAGGGCCTCATGGTAATCAATGTGCTAAAATAAATACATGTTCATAATATAAAATCTATCATGCAAATAAAAATCAAAGATCACTCTTGTCTAGGTTATCTCCTATCAATATGATGCTTAGATTGTGAGGAGCTAGCTCTAAAAGTTAGGGAATGCTAGTCTAATGGCACTAATACCTCATACAAATATATATAGTACTAAGTCTCTCATTTCAAAAGATTTATTTGTCTCATCACCATCACCTTACCCCACTCTATTAAAATATCACTCTCTTCTTTGGCTTTCTTGTCCACTTGTAACTCTACTTCTCTCCCTCAGCCTTGACTGAAACTACCCAATATACCCTCATAATGATGATATATGTGTACGACAACTTTACATTTACCTCTAGAGTGTAGATATATGTCCATCCTAATCCTATATCTAACCTAGATACCCCTATAATGTTATCACTTATCCCATAAGGATTGTGACTTATTCAAGTACCCCTTACATCTAGATATCTCTCTGAATAGTTTATCCCTAAAAATTTACAACCATCTTATCCCACTCATTTGAGATGCCTATAACCAATCCTAGGATTGTACCTCTCTCCTATGATTATCTAATAGTGCTTGATCATCTTCACTCAAAGGTGGCATATATGGTCATGGATCATCTGTACCTACTCCCCTCCCTACCTGATCCCCACCTCTAACTTGGTCTCCATCTTAGACCCCCGAATTTCCCCCATAAATATCCATAACATCTAGTCCTCCATATGCATCCTATTGGACCTATTCTTGAGGCTCTGTTATTTATACTCATCTCTTCCCTAGCTCATCTCATGCCTATAGTAGTCTATATATATCCCCTTACTCTAGTTATCCATTTGAGTAGTCTTTGAAGCCATATCTAGGCCCAACAAGCCATATATGTTATAGTCACTATTATATCTGATATGGGAGTCTAATAATCCCATATAATAGGGGTAATTTTATCATATTTAAAACTAGATATTACCCTATCTATTAAATTCCTCCATTGTAGCCTCTCCCTATCACTATGAAAAAATAAATGATCCTCTTCAAAAACATCTTATTTCCTGCTAAATTGTTGTTGCACCTAATTGAGCCTATATCTCTCAATAATGTAATCATGATTGCCATTAAAATAACACTTTATGATCATAAATCATGTAACATACACATCCTCAGCCCACCCTCATTAGACTTATTTATATGTCATCTAGGTGATATGATCAACTCAAAAACTATCAAATGATTATCTATAAAATTGCACATCACCAACATGAGATCTCTTTACTATAAGAATAATGTACCATATAAACACCAAAGGTTTGTTAAGATCCTTATTTTCAAGAGTTCCCAGTGGTCTCTCTCTCTATCACAATATGATCCCAACTCTATATCTATAATAATAGTAATAATAAAGAGGAACCTAGGCTCACTACTCCTCTATAAACCCCTATATGAAGCTCTATGTATATATGGGCTAGTTATATAAGACCCTAAGAAAAAACTCAATAATATTAAACCATATCTAATATGACATCTACAAATCCCAAATGAAATCATTACCCACTCTTGTCTAGAAATGGTATGTTGATAACAAGAGACATAACCACAAGAGTTGGCATATCAAAATTCCCCTCCCTCAAAGTTATTTTGATATCCACATGAGAATCATGAACTCAAATCTAAATTTGAATAGGAAATCTCTTCATAGTCACCCTAGGGGTGTGTGATCATTTGTAATTCCTATTGCCTCTAATAAGTTGTTAGAAAATTCAGAGTGCATCCTCAATTGTCACTGGCATCTCACCAATCACAAAATGGAATGACCGGTCTCCAAATGCCATCTCTCAACAAGGGTTGTAATAAATTACCTATAAATCCTCACCATAATCATCATCATAATATAATAAAATCCCACAATGTCAAGCACTCCATACTTTATGGGTGTCCAATGATGCATCTCATACAGTACTATTCAATGGCATAATTTCAAAGCTAGTAAGCCTAAATCCATCTACACCAATACACACCTTATAAAACCATGAACCCTAATAATATAGTCACATCTATTTATCATATTCCATCCCATACACCTATTACCTATCTATCTACACCCCTAACTCACTCACCTATCCCCCTCACATAACCACCTACTTAGTCATTGCCATTCTACCTAGTCTACCCTCTCTATCTAATTACATGTTCTAAATGAATTTCATACCAATAAAATTAAATTTTACCATCTAACTAACCTATCTCTCTAGTCAAACCAACCACAAACCTTCCTCTCTAATTAACCTATCCTATCTTTTTAATAACCCCTCCTAATTAACTTTTCCACCCATATAAATTAATAACTAACTTAACCCCTAAGTTATTTACCTTCCTACTAACCTATATCCCTCCCCATTAACTAATTTCATCCTTAATTTACAAAGTATTACATATCACAAGCTTTTCCTAACTATCGATTTTGGTGATATTACCTTTCAAAACTTGTAATTTTGCAAAATTATATGTCTAACCATGTAGTTTACAAAACTACAGTTCCCTTTTTATAGTATTTCAATAACATAAGATGCAAGCTATAGTATTAAAAAACCATAAGTTTCCCTTTGTAGTTTTTAAAAACTATAGATTGTGGTTACATTACTTCCACTTACAGTGGCAATACCATAACTACAAGTAATGCCCCCAGTGGTGATATTGCCATGACCAAATGTACATGACATAAATGTAATAATAAATGCATAAATAATTAAATCAAATAATTAAAGATGGAGTAATCATCTATGGTCTTACATCAGTTGACCTCTAGTATTCCCAAAATCTCTCCCCATGGTGTGATGAGAAAGAAATTTGATCCATCTCTTTGTCTATAGAGTACAAAATTCACTATAGATAAAAGACAAAATGACCCTTTTTACCCCATTTTTTCTTATTTTACCCCCTAATTCACCCATCTTTTACCCCTTTATCCCATTTAACACTCACTAACTATAATATCCAAACTTATTTTATGAATTTTGATCCCCACATCTTTTTTAATTTATTATTATCACATTTAATAACATTATCATCCCCTAAGTCATTTAAAAAAATTCAGGGCATTGTCTCCTATTCCTTACTCTTTATCTAAGATTTATAGTATCTTGAGGTCTCTTAAGACTTTGTAGGTAGAACTTGTCAACTTTTTAAAGTACCCAAGGATAGCCTAGCCACTATTAACATCTAATCTTGTCCTATCCCCTATGAGTCACTTGAATTTATTAAATAATAATGAGCTATGGAACCTATATTAAAGTGGTTTATTATCAATCATCACTTGTTAAATGTCCTTTATATACCTCTGACTATCCCTTGCATGTATCATATTGATGCTTCCAATTTCTCCATAAAGTGTTCCTTAGTGTTGATGAACACTTCTCATTTTAGAATTACAAGAATCCAAGGCATGAGTTGAAATTTTTGACAATTAGTATGTCTATGGTGGAATAGTTAGCAAAGTATGAGATCTTTCCATAAAATTTGTTTGATATGGTGGTTGGGAACCACTAAGGTCTAAGTCTTTGTAGTCTTGTAGTCTTCCTAGTCAAGATATCTAACTCTAAGTTAATCTAAGTGAATATTTATAGTGATATTTAAACTAAAGTGATAGTTATTAAAAAAAATTAGTAAAAGGTAGGGTAACGTAGAGGAAAAAAGTGATTGAAATCATTTATCTTAAACATAATGATAAAGTTCTAGTTAATTTGAGCATACATTTTACTGATCAGTGATGGAACATAACATAAGCTAAAGATTTACCAAAGACTAGGAAATATTCAAAGGAAATATAAAGATCATGAGTAAAATTCAAGATTACCTAAAGTGTTTTTATATGTTAATATAAATATCATAAGAACATTCAAATGCAGAGAAAATAAAAGCAAAGTAAACTTGGAACTCTTCAACTAGTCTATCACAACACAAACTAGAAACTTCATGAACATAAGATGCATCTCATCTATCAAATAAATATTCAAATATAAGACATCCACTTGAAATTTATAGAAATTAGAAACAATGTAACACAATAAAAGACAATCTTTGTAGAATTCAAGTTGTATTAATTGCTCTAGTATAAAATTTAATCAAAATCTCTCTCTTTACAAATGGTAACACTTTCCCATTTATAGAAGACATAAGTAGTGTATCAGTCATCTTTATTTAAAAATTTTAAAAGAGGTAATGAAAACTATCCTTTTACAAATAACTCTATAGTACATATGGCTATTAGGTGCCTATTAGATCAAAAGACTAATATATGCTAACAAACTAGCATATATTGTTTACAAAAGAATAATCTTGACTTTGTTCTTGGGTTGGTGGCCCCCTTGATCACTTAAGCTAAAGGAATTATTTCCCCCTAGTGTATTATTCTTTTATTAACTCAAAATACACTATCGACTTCATTAGACTCTCTTCTTCCTATTCAACCAATGTATTATATTCTTTGTCACTTCTGATGGTGACCTCTTATAAGCACCTTTCTTCTGCAATCTTCTCTCCTATGTAAAATATGAAATTAAGGAACCTTGAATTATCTTTATTGTATTGTCTTTGGTTTTCATCCTTGATGCCTTGGATGAAGGCTTGGACTCCCTACTATAATTCTATGTCATGTATTAGGCCGATGGCAGTAAGTTGAGAAGGGGTGACCAACAAAGTTCTTAATAACTTCTCAATTTTATTCACCAAGTCCTTATCTTCCTCTATGAATTCATTATCCTTATTTTACCATGAAATTAATTCCTATATTTGATCCACTAGGATCCCTTTAATGGCATTTAATTGCCTTTCTTTAATGATATTGAAATCTAGGGGTTGTTTGGTGACATGTACTTTGATCAACTCTATCACCTGGTCTTTCATTTCTTGTCATTATTATATCAATGTTTATTCCTTATTAGCTTGAAGTTACAAGTTATTAATCCTGAGTTTTATGGATTTTAATAATTCAAAGGCATCTAGGAGGTACTTATTTAACATCTTTAGCAGGTCCTCCAAAACTGATAGTGAGACTTAGGCCTCCAAGTCTTTCTCCAAGTTCAATATTATTTGCTTCATTCCATAAATTCCCACCATGGCTATTACTAGCTAGGCTTCCACCAAAATTTCAATATCTTTTTGATGAATGGGGTGCTCCCCTAATGCTTGGCCTTAGAATAGAGTGAGTCCTACAAATGGTTCCACTCTTTGGAGAGTGACTTATTTAGTTCCAATAGTTACTTTCTTTGTAGTAACCTTATCTAGTGTAGTTGTATGAAGGCTAAATTTTACCTTGAGTTTTTCTTATAAAATATTTGAATCTTCTGGTGTTTTGAGACTAGCCCCTCTTGATTTCCCTGATTCTTCTATTTTCTTGTTGCTCTCCTTAGTAGCCTCAATCATTATCCTCTCTTTTTTCTCCTTCATGAGCTCTAAGATTCAAGGCTAGACTTCATCATTGAATTCAACATTGGTAGTGTTATTTAAAGCCAATGAATCAATTTTATAGGGTATAATTTGGAACTTCCCATAGATGAATAAATCCAGGATGATAGGTCCATGTATGGAAAAATCATCACTAAACAAGTTCACCTCACTTATTAGGTGAATCCACTTGGGTTTTTTGGGGGATCTAGGCACTAAAGCCATATTTGTCTCCAAATTTATTTTGGTCATAGTGAGAAAATATAAGGAAACTCATTTTCCTTTGTCTATCTCTTTAGCTACTTGGGTACTCTCAATTAATTCTACCTCAGTTATGGCTTCTCCATCTTCATCTCCTTCCTTATTTGACCTATATGCATATGCAAGTTCTTTGAAGGCTTATTACACTATTTCATATGGTTACAAGGAAATAATATCAAGGTATTCCATAGGGGAAGGGGGTCTTTGAGTTAAGGCTGAGGTGGAAGGTCCCTCTCCTAGCCTGTGTTCCATCTTTTGTTTACTAGGTCCTTCAATTTTGGGTACTTATTGTTGAGGTAGTTTCTATTGCTAAGGTGGACCTTGAGGCACTTATGTTGGACTTGAATTGGAAGGTAAGAAGTGGTATTTCAAGGGATTCATTTTCCATTTTTATCCTAATGGTTTTTCTTCCCTCTATAATCTATGTTTAAGCTTAAATCCATGTTTCTTGAACCTAGCCAACATTTCCTCAAAGTTGGTTGCCTTTGTGTATAAGTGGTCACATGGACCCAGTTGATTTTCATAAGGTACCTAAGTTAGTTGTTTGGATTGTATATGGGAGAGCACATTTCCCTTTGGATCGCATGTCTTGAGGTCATCTAGTTAGAAGTATAATGCCTCTCTATTCCTTGCTAAGATCTCCAAATGCTTCCATCCATGAATCATTATCTTCCCAATCAAATATGGGAAGAAATGTAACATTCATTTATTATCTTTACAAGCATGGTATATACTATGAATGAGTTGATGATCTATCTCCTACTCATCTAGCTTGATTGGGACATGTACTAGTAGCCTATAGGGCTGAGTCTGGTAACCTTCAATTTTGATGACTATATAATCAAGATAGATCCATATGTCACCAATAGGTTATACACACTACCTAATGAGGGGTGAATAGTAGGGATTGGACTTATAGTAATTATTCCAACTAGATCAGGATATATGCAATCATAAATGAATTACATGTGGTCTCTATACTTGAATATGTGAAATTTGGAGTAATGGTGAGAAATGGTAATCTTGCTATGAGGGTACCAATTATTGATGGTAGGGAAGTAGGTTGAGGCCATGAAGGCATCCAAAATTAAGACATCATTGTGAACATCTAGCATGTCTTCCTTTTAATTCCATTGAACTATCTCCCTATATGTATACTTATCATTTCTCCAATAGGTGGAGTTAGCTTCTCTTCTATCATGAAATAGACATAGAAGACCCACCTAGGGTCAACATAGGATGTGATTTCTACTCTAAAATCCCTATTCAAAAAATTCATGATGATTCTAATCCCTTCCCTAAATTATATAATTGGGATTTTACCATCATGGTTTCTCATTACATGAGTTCCTCTATCCAACCATGGTCTTAAGATATTATCTAAGTCATTCTTAGTGGTCCATTATTTGATTATAGGGAGGTATATGTGAGTCTTGGGAAGCTTATAGTATCCCTCAAAATCTACTAGATTTATATAAGCAACCCTCTTTGATGTACCCTCCTTTATTAAGTAAGAAACATAGGAGTAAGGATATCTATGAAATGTAATACCTTTGGTTTCATAGCTATGAGGTGAAGCCTAGACATCTAAATTTCTATCAATTCTTCATGTCTCCTCTGAACTATAGCAATGCATTGCTCATTTAGGGATAAGGGTTATAAGAGATCAATTTCAAAGAAGATTTCAAACCAAATTTTCATACCATTATTCAAGGCTCCCACATCAAATTATGTATCCTTATAACATCTCCCTTGAGTATATATAGATAAATAAACCTTGGATTCATCTCTCCTTTGTTGTCTTATTGTAGCTATAATACCTCAACTAGTTAATTGCCCTTTAACTATAGGATTTTGCTACATCTTCTCAGTTCTTCTCAAGGTGAATTCTAGCTCTTATGTATGCAATTATGGATTTAATGAAAAAGGAATAGGGTTTTGAATTCGTGAGCTAGGGTTTTCCTTGTTTATTTAATGAAAAAGGTGGTGTCTTCATAAATTCATTCATGTTGCTCTTGTGAAAGTCTTTTCAAAAGCTAGTCATTAGCTTTTAAACATGTCTTTCATTTTATATCATTGTATTAGATCTGTGAGTAGGCATAGGCCATTGATCATGATCTGTGAGGTATTTTCTCATTGGTCACCTTTACTTTTCTTTATCTAGTTGAAAATTCTTCATCTATTTTGCATCGTTGGATCAAATATTATAATAAAGCATGGGCCATTGGATCTATGAAGATGCACATGAAATAAGTCTTAAATTTTGAGAAAAAATTAGGTTAAAAGCCATTATACTAAATTTTCATGTTAAAATATGTGAAGGGTTATTTTTTGAGGGTCAAGAAATACATCCCTTTGCTAGGTTTCAAAGTTTATACTATGTTAAATTTGATGGCCTCAAAAATGTCAAAGATCTTCTCACAGATGTTGAATGACATGCATGAGGATATCAAACTTAAGCTCATATAATGTAATTAGAGGGATTAAGATTAAGCCTTGTGGTTATGTCGTGTTGAAAAACACAATTTTATTTAATCTAAAAGCATGCTCCTTGGGCCATATGTCCAAGTCTTTGGGCTACATGATCCCTTAAGTCCTTTTTGATTAGTTGTTTAAACATTGATTAAATTGAAAGCCTTTAGCCATTTTGCATCATCGAATCAAATCCTATGATGAAGCATGGACCAACAGATCTATGAAGATGAACATGAATTAATGATATCTAAGATTTGATATTACTTAGGTTAAAATTATGTTTATTTATGTTAAAAAAACATGTGGGGTTCTTCTAAGGGTTGAGAAATATGTCCCTTTACTAGGCCTCAAGGTTATAATGCATTGAAAAGTTTTAAGTGATTTTGCATTGTCAAATTAGATATATGAGAAAAAATGGGCCATTGATTTTGATCCATGTACTTGTCAATGATTAGTCCCTATAAAGATCAAATATTAGGGTTAAGCATAAAACAAGGAACCTATAAAGGCATCATGTAGTTTCCCTTAAACATTTTTTGAAGGGTCACTTTCTTAGGAAAGTGTCTTAACCAATTCTTCTAAAGGGTAGGTTTCAAAAAATTAATAGGGTTGATTTATTTTGGACAAAATGTCCATAATAAATAGTTCTTGAAATAATTTCTTTGAAGGGTACTTTATACCAAAGTAGACTGAGACAACTTTTTTGAAGGGACACTTCAAGAAAATTTAAAGGGTCACTTTAAGAAAGTGCCTTAAAATAAAGATTTCAAATGTTACTTTGGTGTTTAAGTGGGCCAATTTGATTGCATTTGATTCACATCATCTGATTAGATCTTGTTTGTTTCACCTTAACATATAAAGCACAGTTAGACCCTTTCTAAAAGAATTAATTTCTCATTAAGCTTTCTTGCCAACTTTTCAATTCAAATGTTAGGGTTTTTTTCAAAGGAAAACCTATCCTTCTTTATGTAACCTATAATTTGAACTTCAAAGACAAACCATTAGTAAAGTTGGTCCAAAAAAATAATCATTATCATTAAGCATGTCTAAAGTATATCCCTTTCAAGTGGATGATATTTAGATTCTAAAAAAGATAACCTCTACAAGTAAGATTTCAAGGTTCAGATGTTTATAAACATTCATAAGGGTCCCCCATATGAAAAAGTAAGAAAGTGAGGGGTATGTTGATCCAAAAAATGGTGACTCATAGGGGAAACATAGAAATATGTTAGAACCTAAGGCTCTAGTTTAGACCAATACATAAGTCTTTCATCCATTAGGTCCATAACATTGTCTAAATCAAACCTTGATTGGTATAAACCTCGCATGTGTAAAATTCAAACTCAAAATGCTGAAACATAGACACACAGTGTGTGATTTTATTTCACTTACTATTTGTCATGGAACTTTGGAAGATAACATCCAGGTCATACCTTTGGTCATAACACTTGGATCATTTTGGATATTCATTAAGAATAGTTTCTCTTAGTTTATGGAAGCCTTGGGCATTGCTCTATTACTACCTAGGCATCCATAACCCTAATAGAGATACATTTGGTTCTAATAAAGGACTTTTTCCACTATCAACTAGGCATCCATAGCCCTAGTGGAGGTTACCAAAATCACATTTGCTTCTATTACCATAGATTTTCAAATAAGTTTCTTCCTTTTTGTATTTTATAGGTCTTTTTACAAAGGTTTGGAACCAATATAGCTAGGTTTTAGGGATTTGGTCAAGTGTTTGATTCTTTGGGTAATCACTTTTAGTTTTAACCTCTATCCCAAATAAGGATGTGTTTTAAGTGCTATCATGAAGTGTGCCTCAACAACCTAATTTTTCTTCCAACACATGATTATTATTTCAACCAAACTTGATTTAATATTATGCTTAAGAATTTTCATGATAATTAACTTCTATATCAATCTATATCATTGTCTTTGAGTTGCATCATGGTGATCTGTGATAACCTATGTTCATCATTGCAAGATTCATATCCCTACTTCAAAGAACTAGAATTTTAAGAAATATCATGAAAAATTGAGAAATTAATATCTACAAGACTTATTGGAAACAAAGAGTACAACCAAGAAAAATTAAACAAAACACAAATCAAACACACAACAAAAATAAACAAGTAAGAAGTAAACAAATATGTACAAGCAAAGCAAGAAGGGAGAGAAAGAAAAGAAACTACTTAGCCTAACTATTCTAATCTAACAAGTCTTACATATTTTACTCCATGAAGACCCCTAGTGGATAAATGAAAAATTAATGCTTGAGATACTACCCATTGGTGGGCAAGGTGAACTCTACTCCTTGGAGGTCTTTCAACTTAAAGGTGTTATTTCCCAATGTCTCTACAATTTGATATGGTCCAATCCACAAAGGTGTGAATTTTCCATGCCTACCTTTTGGCTCTGAAGCTTTATCCCAGAGGAGGAATAATTCTCCTTACCTAAACACTTTGATTTTGGATCCTTTATCAAACCACCTTTTCACTATTGTTTGATGCCAACTAAAGTCAGCTAATGTTTTATCTTTGGCATCTTCCATCTGAATAATATCTAGAAACCAATAAGAATGTTAAATGTGGATAACTTAAGGGTGATAGGGAAGATAGGTTCTTGGTCATACACCAATAATAATGTTGAAGCCTTGAGATATTTCTTAATTATTATTCTATCTACCCATAATGCAAACTTGAGGAGCTTATGCCATGTTTTGGGTTTGTCTTTTTTAGACTTCTTGATATCCTTCATCAAATTATTATTTGTAGATTTAAAGACTCCATTTCCTTGGGGATAATTATTGGATGTAAACTTTAGAGTCATGCCATTGTCATATGCACATTTAGTCATCTAAATAGAAGCAAAGGTAGATCCATTATCACAGACCAAAGAGACTGGGGTTCTAAATCTTTTGAAAATGATTTCTTATTTGAAGGTAATTACCTCTTATATCCTAAAATTTTTAGTGGCAATAGATTCACTCAACTTTATTAAATAGTTAGTAGTAGTAAGGAAAAATTTATGGCCTTAAAAAATATTAGGATTGATCACCCATACAAAGTCTAACCCCCATTATGTAAAGGGTTTGTCAACTATCACAAGTTACAAAGGCATGGCTGCCTTTGGTTCTTTTATGTTGAATATCTAGCATACTCCCTCACATTCTTGTGAGTATCTTTGAAGAGGGAAGGCCAATAATACCCATCTCTAAAAATCTTGTGAGCTATGGTTCTTCTTGAAGGGTGTCCACTTCCTAGATTCTCATGTAAGGTAGTCATGATTTGAATTGCTTCTTCTTTGGATACACATATTAAATAAATTCCCTCAAATTTATTTTTATAAAATACTCCATTATAGATGAGTAATGAGTTTATTTGAGCCTCAAGGCTCTCCTTTACTCTCTTGTAAGTCCCAGGGGGCAAACACCATTGATAAGTAAGTGGATGACATAGTCATACCACTCATTAGGTTAGAAGTTTTGTTGGTCAACTTACATGACATGGAAATTTGGGTTTACATTATAAATCATTTGAAATAAGCCTTAGCATCTTAATAGCTTAGAAATATTCATTTTAATATTATACTCTTGCATAATTGACATCCATTTGCCTCTCCTTTCTCCAAGCTCATTTTGGCTCATCATAAGCTTTGTAGTTGGGTCTGACAAGATAACATGCATCTTGTCCTTGAGGATGTAATGCCTAAATTTATTAAATTCACCAATGCATAAACTTTCTTGTTGATCATAGAATAATTTACCTCTACATTCTTGAATTTTGTGCACATGAAACCTATGGGATGATCATTCTCATCAACCTTTTGGGTTAGTACCAAAACCATGGTATGTTTAGAGGCAAATGAATACAAATAGAAGTATTCTAAGAAATTTGGACTTATGATAATTAGGGATTCAATTATTGTCCTTTTAATTTCATCAAAGGCTTTCTTAGATTCATCATTCTAAGAGATCTTGGCATCCTTCTTTAGCATGTCATTCAAAGGCTTGAAAATTTTAGCAAAGCTTGAGATGAACTTTATTACAAAGTTAATTTTCCCAAAGAATGACTTAAGCTCTTTTATACTATTAGGAAACTTAATTATAAAAATGGCCTCCACTATGTTAGGATCTATTAAGATCCCTTGTTTGGTGATAACATAACCTAGTAGTTTTCCCTCTATGACACAAAATATACTCTTCTTTGGGTTGAGTGAAATGCCATATGTTTTGTACCTTTCAAACACTTATTGCAAGTTCATGAAGTGATGATCTCTGTTCTTGGAGAAAACTATCAAATCATCCATATAAATGATGATACATTTTCTTACCAGACCTTAGAAAGCATGGTCAATGGCCCTTTGAAATTTGTCTTTATAATATCCTCTTTATCAACTAGTACTTGGTTATACCCTGAAAATCCATCTAAGGACATCATAGCTAACACTAAAATAGCTTGTATGACTTGGTATAAATAATGTAGAGGATAGTTGTCCTTCTTAGAATATTTTTTCAAGTTCTTAAAGTTAATTCATAATCTAATCTCCCCATTCTTATTTCTTAATGGGACCAAGTTCTCAACCCAAGTGGAGTGTCTGATAGGAAAAAATCCTTACATCTAATAGTTTCTTGACCTCTTTATAGATCATAAGCTCTAAGACAAGATTGACTGGCCTTTACTTTTTCCTAAAAGGCTTGTAGTTTTATTTGAGAGGTATTGTATGAGTTATGACCCTTGGGTAAAATATCTTTAGGTCTTTATAGGACCAAGAAATGACATCTTTGTACTTTGTGAGCAACTCCCTTACTTTCTCATTCTCCATTTTAGTACATGCTTTACCTATGTTGATGGGTTGAGGTTGGTCTTGTGGATTGAGATCTACTAGCTGGTAGTCTTTTTCACTCACTTTAGATACCTTAGATACCTCTACAAGCTTATCATGGTCAAAAAACCTCTCTAAAGAGATCATCCCTTTAGGTATCTTGTTATCACTAAGCTAGATGATCTTACCATTAGGCTTCTTTTTAGGAGAGCTTTCATCCACTTAATCAATTATATGGGCTTCAAAGGCCCTAGATTTAGTCAAGAAATTGATGATTTGTTGATCATCATTAAAAACCTAAAAGTGATTGATGTTATCAAGGATTGATGGGGAAGGTACCAACTCAATGCTAAAATTAGGGGAATTTTGATTTGGCATGAGGTTGGCTATAGTAGAATCATGCTCAATAATAGACTTGTTTCTTCCCTTGGAATAGCTAAGATGTTGAAGGCATCAAATGATTTGATCGAATTCCATATCCTAAACTTATATCTCTTCAAGTAAGATAACTTGCACTGGTATTTATTCCTCACTTGGTTGACCATATGTTTAGAGTCTCCATAGACTAGACTCTCTTTGACTCTGTGCTAGATGGAAAGCTATAGTCTAAGAATAAGATCTTCATACTCAGTTAAGTTATTAGTGTAAGGAAATTGAAACCTATAAGATACATGGTAGTGTTTATCTATAGGGTTTACTAACACAATGATAGCTCCTTATCCTAATTTGTATCTGGCTCCATCAAATGTAAATTCCATAAACCAAACATTGGAGGAGGCATTTTAGAATATGAATTTTGTGCAATTTCTAAGGTGAAGATTCCAAGATTAGAATCAAGTAATTTTACCCTTTAATTAACTACATTTTATTCAGTTATCATATGCTTCATCCTCAACTCTATCTCAACCCTTATCTATATAGGAACACCCTTTCATGGAAATCATAAATGAGAATAGTCAGTGGACATGTACCTATTCAAGGCTTTGGTCCATTCCTTACATAGAAGTAACCCATAAGCACTAGGGATGTCTACTACTTGAATGTTAATAAACTATTGAACTCTAGGTTCACTTACTAATTAAATATGCACATTAAACAGCTCTCCAATGACATTAAATTTTGATTTATCTAGTTGGGTGACTATTTTGTTTGACTTGATTGGATTCAATCCCAGTTTCTCATAAATTCTAGCCGGCATAAAATATTAGTTTAAGCTCTTGAATCTAGTAGACAATTATGGACATTTTTACCAAACACTCTGACTATGAGTAGAAAGGGTGGAGACTTTTCTTTTTCCACTTGCATAGTTACATTAGTAGTATCATTTTTTGGTGTCTTTCCAAGCTTCTTGGACAAGGATTCCAAAAGAAGGTCTCTTTGCTCAGTTATCTATGTCACTTCATGTAGAGTGATATTTGACTTGATTTTATTCATGTCCTCAACAATATTTTATCCAATCTTATTCAAAGGTTCAGCCAAAGTCTTAAAAGAACTATCTCTAGGTGGCTCAAGATCATTCCTCAAAGATGTATCTAGAGGATCCCCATAGTTATTAGGAGGAGAATAAGTAGTTAAGGGCTATCTTTACTCCCTATTCCTTAAAGGGTAAGTCTTTATGAACTATTGAAATCCTTATATTTCTTCAGGAATATTTTGTCTCATTATCTTCCTAAAAGATAAATTGAAAGGTCTCCACCATGTGTACTTGATCAAATAATTTAGATCCAAAAGTGCTAGTAGTATTGTATTTATTGGGGATAACTTCAAAGGTGTCTAGCTCTTCTTGGAAGGCCTCAAAGTATTTGAAAATTTTAATACAATCTATCTCACCATGCTTTAAGGTATCATGCACTCTACAATAATCAAGTAATGCAATATCTATGAAATTGATGTGCATAGTATTCTTGCCAAAAGAAGAAGTCTCATTGGCTTTGTTGCTATATAAAAGCTATCATTCTGGAATCTTCTTGCATGTATATTTAACTTTTGGAAGGTGAAGTTCCTTCCAGAGTTGTCTTTAGCATTACCAACTTGATTTTCCAATTGTAAGAAGTTTGTGTTGAGATTCTAGACCATTTTTAATACAGACTCATTTTCACTCTTAGGAGTGTCAAAAACTTGGGATTGACTATTATTATCTATATTGATGGGTATTATAGCCTTTTAACCATTGGCTTGAGATTCATTAGTAGTTTTTTTGCCTAAATTACCTAAGTTCTGATTAGGGATAACATGACTAGTAGCCAAAATAGTTAGAGCTAGTACTTGATTCAAAGTTGGAGCATTCTGGTTATTAGCTAGGAAAAGGTTCAAGGCTAGCATCTGTGGGTTGATATTTGGAATAGTGTAAGCCATTTTCCATTGAGGTTGCATTTGGTCATTAATGACCACTACGTCTAAATAAGCTTGAGCTAATGTGGTAATAACTGGAAGGGGTCTCTTCAAAAACATATAAGTCATGGGATCCACAATATCTTTGTATATTTCTAAGACCAAAGGTTCAATTAAGCTTGTAAGGATCTATGGTTCTATTGAACATCTTTTTAATTCTAGCATTGAAATACCTAATAAGCTCACTTACATCTCTCTTGATGGTAGTAAATTGATGATATATGAAATAGGGGCTAATGATGTTCTCAAATTGATCAATAAAGATGGTGTTGAATTTATTCTAAGAAGTGATGCAATCATCAAGTTTAATAACCACTCATAAGTAGCATATTTGAAAGTAAAAGTGAATAACCTACAAGATACATCCTCATGAATGATATTTAAGAGCCTTAAATTAGCTTTAAATGACTTGACATGTTCCTCGGTAGTGACCATGCTAGTTAAACTAGAGATAGGCAAATATTTCTCAAGATTTCATGGAAAATTATGTACTATACTTAGAACATTAAGAGGATAACTCCCAAGCTAAGCCATATCTAGTTGAAAATTGAATGTAGTGATTCCTTGAAGGGGTGACGAGGGTAAATACTTTGAATGTCTACACTTTCCTTTGTCTCTTCTAGCCCCTTAGTATGTTTCAAGCTCAAGTAGAGGTTCCCTAGTTTCTAAATGAGATCTAGTCCTAATTTTGGGTAATTCTAGTTTGAGAACTAAGAATCCTTATTTGAAATATGGTGTAACACATTAATTCCCATAAATAATAATAAATGACATGTAAACTAAGCTTATTTTGTAAATAATTACTTATGAAATGATGGAGGACATTGATCTTTGATTAAATTAGCTCAAAGATATGTTTTATCATGCAAATATGACCATCCTTTACATCATTTTGAAGAATTAGACTCAAAGTTCACAAGATAACATCAATCTTTAATCAAAATAAAGTTGTTCTAACCTCAAACATCAAGAATTCTCAAATTTAAAGCTATTTTTTACTAGAATTGAACCAACCTTTTGAAGAACCAAGATCTTTACCTTACTAAGAGAAAAGATGAGAAATAAAACACTTACAAAGAAAATATATTTACAAAGGATGTAAATATCTTCTAAGCTTAACCAAGAAAATAAAAATACTTATAAAGAATGTCCTCCTTCTAGTGCCAGAAGGGACTGCCTCTTGTTGATGCTTCTAATTTCTCCACAGAGTGTTCCTTAATGTTGATGAACACTTCTCATTTTATGATTAAAAGAATCTAAGGCATGAGTTGTAGTTTGTGACAAGTAGTATGTCTATAGTGGAATAGTTGACAAAGTATGAGAGCTACCCATAAAATTTGTTTGATGTGGTGGTTGGGAGAAACTAGGGTCTAAGTCTTTGCAGTCTTATAGTCTTCCTGGTCAATATATCTAACTCTAAGCTAATCTACATGAATATTTACATTGATCTTTAAACTAAAGTGAGAATTGATAAAAAAGAATCAAAAGGTAGGGTAAGATATATAATAAAAATGATTTCAAGCATTTATCTCAAACATAATGATAAAGTTCTAGTTAATTTGAGCATACATTTAACTGATCAGTGATGGAACATAACATAAGCTCAAGCCTTATAAAAAACTAGGAACAATTCAAATGAAATATAAAGATCATGAGTAAATTTAAAAATTACTTAAAGTGTTTTGCTATGTTAATCTAAATATCATAAGAACATTCAAATGTGGAGTACATAAAAACAAAGTAAACTTGGAACTCTTCAACTAGTCTAGCACAACACAAACTAGAAACCTCATGAACATAAGATGAAACTCATATATCAAAGAAATATTCAAATATAAGACATCAACCTGTAATTGAGAGAAAGAAGAAACAATGTAACATAATACAATATAATCTTTGTATAATTCAAATTGTATTAATTACTCTAATATAAAATTTGCTCAAAATCTCTCTCTTTACAAATGGTAACACTTGACTATTTATAAAAGACATAGGCAACGTACCAATCATATTTCTTTACAAATTTTATAAGAGGTGAGGATAGGTATCTTTTTTTCAAATAACTCTATAGTACATATGGCCGTTAGGAACTTATTAGATCAAAAGACTAATATATGCTAACAAATTAACATATATAGTTTACAAAAGAATAATATTGACTTTTATCTTGGGCTGATAGGCCCCCTTGATCACTTAGGTTAAAGGAAATATTCCACCCTATTATATTATTATTTGATTAACTCAAAATTAAATTACAGCTTCATTAGACTCTCTTCTTCCTATTCAACCAATGTATCATATTCTTTGTCACTTTTGATGGTGACCTCTTGTAAGCACCTTACTTCTGATATCTACTCTCCTATGGTAAAGATGACATTAAGGACCTTTGAATTATATTTATTATATTGGCCTTGGTTTTCATCCTTGATGCCTTGGATGAAGGCTTGGAATCCCTACTATAATTAATGTCATTTATTAGGCCGGTGGTAGTAGGTTGAGAAGGGGTCCGCAACAAGGTTCTTAGTAGCTTCTCAATTCTATTCACCAAGTCCTTATCTTCTTATATGAAGTTATAGGATTTATTATAACATGAAATTAATTCATATAATTGATCCACCAAGATCCATTTAATGGAATTCAATTGCCTTTCTTTAATGATCTTGAAATCTAGGGGCTACTTGGTGACATGTACTTTGATCATCTCTATCACTTGGTGTTTGGTTTCTTTCCATTGCTATATCAATGTTTGTGCCTTATTATCTTGAAGTTATAATGTATTAAGCCTGAGTTTGATGGATTTTAATAGTTTAAAGGCATATAGGAGGTACTTATTTAACATCTTTAGTAGGTCCTCTAGAATTGATATTGAGACTTGGGCCTCCAAGTCTTTCTTCTCTTTCTCAAAGTTCAGGATTATTCAATTAATTCCATGAATTCCCACCATGTCCATTACTAACTAGGCTTCCAACAGATTTGTAATATCTTCTTTATGAATGGGGTGCTCCCTTTCTACCTAGCCTTGGACTAGAGAGAGTCCTATAAATGGTTCCACTCTTAGAAGAGTGACTTCTTTAGCTCCAATAGTTACTTTATTTTTTAGTAACCTTCCCTAGTGTAGTTGTATTAGGATTAAATTATACCTTGGGCTCTAATTCTTAAGGATTTGAAGATTTTTGTGTTTTGAGACTAGCCCTACTTGATTACCCTAATTCTTATATTTTCTTGCTACTCTTCTTAGCAGCCTCAATCATTCTCCTCTCTTTTAGCTCCTTCATGAGCTCCAAGATCCAAGGCTAGACTTCATCACTAACTTCAACATTGGTAGTGTTATTCAAATACCATGAATGAATTTGAGAGAGTATCTTGTAAACTTATCATAGATAAACCACTTAGGGATGATGGGTCCATGTATGGGAAATTCATCACTAAACAAGTTCACCTCACTTGTTGGGTGAATCCACTTAGGTTTCTTAGAGGCTCTAGGAACCAAAGCCATATATGTCTCCCTCTTTCTTTTTGTCATAAGGATGAAATATAAGGAAACTCCTTTCCCTTTGTCTGTCTCTTCAACTGCTTGGGGACTCTCAATTAATGCCACCTCAACTATGGCTTCTCCATCTTCATCTCCTTCCTTGTCCAACCCATATGCATTTTCAAGTTCTTTAAATACTTCTTCCACTATTTCATAAGGTTATAAGGAAATCATATCAAGGTATTTCATAAGGTAATGGGGTCTTTGAGGTAAGGTTTAGGTGTAAGGTCCCTCTCCTGGCCTATGTTCCATCTTTTGTTCACTAGGTCCTTCAATTTTGGGCACTTGTTATTGAGGTAGTTATTTTTACTAAGGTGAACCTTGAGGTAGTTATGGTAGACCTGAAGTGGAAGGTAAGAAGTGTTATTGCAAGGGATTTATTTTCCATCTTTCTCATGATGGTTTTTCTTCCCTCTGTAATTTATGTTCAAGCTTAAATCCATGTTACTTGAACCTAGCCAACACATCTTCAAAATCGTTCACCTTTATGTATAAGTGGTCATATGGATCCAATTGATGTTCATAAGGTACCTTATATAGTTTTTTGGAATTTATATGGGAGAGCACATTTCCATTTGGATCCCATGTCTTGAGGTCATCTAGTTAGAAGTAGAATGCCTCTCTATTCCTTATTAAAATCTCTAGTTACTTTTATCCATGAATTATTGTCTTCCCAATCAGATATGGGAAGAGATTTAGGATGCCTTTCTTCTTATTTATGCAAACATTGTCTATACCATGAAGGATTTTATGAGATATCTCCTACTTAGCTAGCTTGATTAGGACATGCACTGGTAGCTTGTAGGGTTGAGTCTAGTAACCTTCAATTCTAATGACTATATAATTAGGATAGATCCATATGTCACCAATAGGTTCTAAACACTACTTGGTCAATGGGGGAACCTTGGTAATTAGACTTCTAGTAATTATTCCAACTAGAGTGGGATATATGCAATCACAAACGAATTGCTTGTGGTATATATACTTGAATATGTGTAATTTGAAGTAATGGTGAGAAATGGTAATTTTACTGAGGGGACCAATTCCAAATGGTATGTAATTAGGTTGAGGCCATGAAGGTGTCCAATAATTAAGAAATCATTATGAAAAACTGGCTTATCTTCTTTTTAATTCCATTGAACTATCTCCCTAGATGGATTCTTATCATTTCTCTAATAGGTGGAGTCAACTTCTCTTCTATCATGAAATAAACATAGGATACCCAAATGGGGTCAACATAAGATGTGATTGATAATCTAGAAGCCATATTCATAAAATTTAATCTAAATCTAATCCCTTCCCTAAATTCTATAATTGGGGTTTTACCATCATGGTTTCTCATTACATGAGTTCCTCTATCCAACCATGGTCTTAATATATTATATAAGTCATTCTTAGTGGTCCATTCCTTGATTTTAGGGAGGTCTATGTGAGTCCTAGAAAGCTTATAGTATCCTTCAAAAGCTATTGGAACTATATAATCAAACCTCTTTGATGCACCTTCCTTTATTATCTAGTCTCCATCTACTCTACAAGTAAGAAACATAAGAACAAGTATATCTATGAAATGCAATACCTCTAGTTTGGTAGTTATGAGATGAAGCCCAAACATATAAATTGCTACCAAATCTTCATGTCTCCTATGAACTATAGCAATTTATTGATCCTTTGGGGCTAAGGGTTGTAAGAGGTCAATTATAAAGAAGATTTTAGACCAATTTTTTATACCATTATTCAAGGCTCCCACATCCAATTATGTGTCTTCTTAATTTCTCCCTTCAATATCTATAGACAAATAAACCTTGGCTTCATCTCTCCATTATTATCTTGTTATATCCATAATTCCTCAACTCATTAATTACCCTTTAACTATAGAATTTTATTAAGTCTTATCGGTTCTTCTTAGGATGAATTCTAGCTCTTATGATTGAAATTATGGCTAAATTGAATAAGGAATAGGGTTTTACATTGGTGAGATAGGGTTTTTCCTACTACCTTAGTGACAAAGTTTATAGCTTCATAAATTCATTCATGTTGCTCCCACAAAAGTCTTTTCAAAAGCTAGTCATTAGCTTTTAAACATGACTTTCATTTTGTACTATTGGATTAGATCCATGAGTAGGCATATGCCATTGATCATGACCTACAAGGTATTTTTTGATTGGCTACCTTCACTTTGCTTTATCTAGTTTAAAATTGTTTGGTTATTTCACACCATTAGATCAAATCTTGCGATGAAGCATGGGCCATTGGATCTATGAATATGCACATGAAATAAGTCACATTCTTTGATAAAAACTTAGGTCAAAATCCATTATACAAAGTTTTCATGTTAAAATATGTGAAGGAATCTTTTTGAGGGTTAAGTTATATATACCTTCTTTAGGTTTGAAAGTTTAGACTATTTTAAATTTGATAGCCTCATGAACGTCAAAGACAATCTCATGGACATCAAATGATAGGTAGGAAGATATCAAATTTAAGCTCATCTAATGTACTTAGAGGGATAAATCTTAATCCTTGCATTCATGTTGTGTTGAAAAAAACATTGTTCTTTAAGCTAAAATCATGATCCTTGGGCCATATGTCTAAGTCTTTAAGCTATGTGATCCCTTAAGTCCTTTTTGATTAGATTCCTAAATTTTGATTAAGTTGAAATACTTCAAACATTTCACACCATTGGATCAAATATTGTGATGAAGTATGGACCATCAGATCTATGAAGATACACATGAATTAATGATATTCAATCTTTAATATGACTTAGGTTAAAATTATGTTTCCTAAGTTTATTTATGTTAAAACAACACATGGGGTTATTCTAAGGGTTGAGAAATATGTCCCTTTACTAGGTGTCAAGGTTATACTATGTTGAAAAGTCTTCTACAATATCACACTATTAGATTGGATCTATGAGCAAACATGGGATACTGATTATGATCCATGTACTCATCAATGATTGGTCCCTGCAAAGAGAAAATATTAGGGTTAGGTATAAAACAAGGAACCTAGAAAGACATCACATAGTTACCCTTAAACATTTTATGAAGGGTCACTTTCTTAGGAAAGTGTCTTAACCAATTCTTTTGAAGGGTAGGTTTCAAAAAAACTAAAGGGTTGATTTGTTTCAAAAAAAAAGTATGTAATAAATAGTTCCAAAAATAATTTCTTTTAAGTGCACTTTCTACCAAAGTGGTCTAAGACAACTTTTCTGAAGGGAGACTTCAAGAAACTCTAAAGGGTCACTTCAAGAAAGTGCCTTGAAATCAAGATTCCAAAGGGTACTTTGGTGTTTAGGTGGGCCTATTTGATTGCATTTGATTCACACCATTTGATTAGATCTTATTAGGTTCACATTGATATACAAAGCACACTTAGACCCTTTCTAAAAGAATCAATTTCTCATTAAGCTTCCCTGCCAACTTTTGAATTTAAATTTTAGGGTTTTTTGTAAGGGAAACCTAGCCTTCTTTATGTATTAAAATTCAATATTCAAAGAGAAACAATTATCAAAGTTAGTATAAAAATGTAATCATTGTCATTACTCATGTATAAATAATATCCCTTTCAAGTGGATGATCTTCAGATTCTAAAAAAGATAACCTCTTCAAGCAAGCTTTCAAGGTTCAAATGTTTTTAAACATTTATAAGGGTCCCCCATTTACAAAAGCAAGAATGTGGGGGTATGTTGATCCAATGTGTACTTTTTATGGATTTATCATTATATCATGACCTATCTCATCTTTTCATTCCCTAAACAATGCCGATGTCTTGAGACTTTTAAGTCTTATCATCTTCATTAAAATCACCTCCTCCCTTAGGCATTGGTCATTGTCTAGGACTTATCTTCTAAGGCTAATTCACTTTATCCCATAAAATTATTCTTAGTATATATCAATTATATCTCAATTAATATTAGTGGCATCCCAACCCCTTATCATCTTAGTCTTATCCCACCCTAGGGATTTATTTTTATGTGGCCAGCCATCTCATTCCTCCCCACATGCCCCCTTAAGGGGGCATCATGTCCACTAACATCATTAACTCATCCATGAAATGGTTTTTCTTTAAAATTCCATTACTCCCACCACATTGCTCACTTACTCTTTATTCCCTTTCAAAGTGGGGGAAAATGTATTCACATAAATCTACTTGCCTTAATAATTTTATTAATCCTACTAGTTTATCCAATAATCATAATCCTAGTCAATTAATTAAAAAATTATTATATATATAATATTATTTATACCATATAAAACTTTCTATACCCATACAACCAATTAATCACCCTATTATCCTACTAACAAGCCTATTTAACTACTAATCCTATTACATTAATTACCCACTAGCCCACTTTCAAATTAAAAATTCTTATTTATTCAACTACCCCCTATCTAACCTACCATCCTAGCCTCTCCTACATCCCTATGAACCTTAAACCCCATTTAATCCACATTTAATCCCCATTCTCCACTAAACTAAACTACAAATCTTTATAACTATAGAAGTTTCTCTACGATTCTATAAGTCTCTAAACTAGAGGCTTCTAAATAATTTAAAATTCCCCTAAAATCCCCTCTACCATCCTATAAAATCCATGCTTGTTCCATGGCCAAACTAACTTGGAAAATCTATAAGCCTTCATTAGACTGTCATATTCAGCCATCTTAAAACACTTTAATAACTATTAAAAATCCAATCAACTATCCAAGGAAGCCATACCTCGAGGTTGAACTTGCCCAATGTTTTTGAGGTTTGTAATATATTCAAGGTATCTCATAGGACATACCTTTAGGTTACCCATGAAGGAATCTCTTAGTGGATATATTGAGGTTGAAATTTCTCAGTGTTATTGAGATGTATAAGGGATTCAATGGGTAAATAGGTGTTTCGATCAAAGAAGGTAGTTATCAACATATTAATTGTTGTGTATAAGGTATCCTTAGTGGGTTATTCTAAAAAAGGTTGGTGATATTAAAGGACCACTAATTGGGCATTTTCCCTATAATAATATTGTATAAAAAATTAAATTCATTAATATGTTTGAGCTATGTTAATTCCCATGGCATCTATCCACTAAGTTAGTTACTATTGAGATGAAGGAGATTAAGATAGGTGAAATTAGTGAGCTAGTTGTGAATGGGTCATATGAGTTTGTTGTTAGAAATATCTAATTGCACAAGAAAGGGAATCCATTTTCAAAAATCCTTTGGTATTTGCCTTAAAATATTATTAGCAGAGACATCCATGTATGACATGCTACCTTAGTTCCTCAATCCATTGGGGAAGCCACCTTTAAAATTAATTCCATGGAGCTCAACACTTTCCTATTATCATTGTGCTAGCATTGAATTCCCATAAAATTATAGATGAAGCAAGCCTATGTTGATGTTCCCAAACTGCCATGTGAAGAGGAATTGGTTTGAGTCTTTCAAATTTTTTTTAGTCTAGTTGAGGCATTTGATGTAAAAATATTACAAACTCTACAATGGGGGTGACATAGTGGCATGGAAATGACTATACCATAAATACCTCAAATAACACCAAACATAACATGCCTATGTTTCCCATGGCTTGGCTTAGTTTGGATTAGTTAATTTTGGCCCTAATTATTTCAAGAAGATATCAATAAGCTATAGTGGCTTCCAATACAAGGCCAATAAAAAAGGGATTTACCTATTCCATGCATTAAACTCCACTCTTCCCTTGCAATTTCCTATGGCATTTCTCACCACTAGTAGATGAATGATTATTATCAGTGAGATCTGAGGGTTCAAAAATATACTTTATTATCTTATTAGAACCCTTTGTGAACTCCTTCACTATCCAAATCCATGCACTTGCTAGTTTTTTCTTGATGAACATGTAGAAAAATAAGAGAGGTAAAGACTGAAGACTCTTATGCTACGTACATGAGTATGTAAAATGTTGGGATAACATGCATTGATGCTAACAAGATAAAATTATGAGTGCAAATATTAGGTTACCCTACACACATACACTTTATACCTCAAATCAATTTAAAAAAAGTTTGTGTTACATGACAGTAATTAATTTGCTTACATTCTAAAAAAGGTTATAAATTTTTGAAAGTGTTGTCATAAGGATGTAACCTTGGAATGGGCCTCAATATTAGTACCAATTAATCTGAGGTAAATATAAATATGATCACCTATGACCTCAATAACACTCAAGGATTCATTTTTAATTCATCTATTTATCTCTTCTACCTCCCCAATCAACATAGCATCCAGACAATTCTAATTCCCATTCCTGACGTGAAAACTTCCCATAAAACACTTACTGGAGTGAAACTTTCTAAAGGAGATAATTTAAAGTCACCCATTAAGATACTTTCATGTTACCCTAGAGGAGATAATTTCAAGTCACCCATTAAGTTATTACAAGGCCCTTAAAGGAATCTCCTAGCAGATTCCTCAAGGTTGAACTTACCCACCATTATTATGGTGTATAAAGGATTCGATTAGTAAGTAGGTGTTTTAATTAAATAAGGTAGCTAAAAATACATTGATTATTGTGTATAATGTCTTATGCATATCTTATCTATGGGTTAAGATGTCTTAATTCAAAGATTTAATGTGAAACCATCAAAATTACAGACCTTATAAGATCAACAAAAGAGAGTCAAATAAGGTAAATCCTTTATTGCATCATTTTGTATTGAGTAAAAATTAAACTCAAGGGATTTACCATACCTTAAAAGAATTACAAGGTCCATGAAATGAATCTCCTAGGAGATTATTCTAAGGTAATTATCATACATTAAAGGGAATGTTGAAATTATCTCCTAGGAGATACCTTCAACATGCACATGAGTGAATTTTTCCTTGACCCTGAAGGCACTATTAGGTGATAACTTAAAGGACCTTTTAATAATTTTAAGGTATCTCCTAAGAGATACCTTTCAAATAATCACAAGATTGGATTTATCCTTCAAGGTATCTCCTAATAACTACCTTCAATTTATCCATGAAGTTATTATAAGACCTTTGAAGGAATCTCTTAGAGATACCTTAAGGTTAAACTTGACCAACCTTATTAAGGTGTATAAGGGATTAAATTATTAAATATGTGTTTCAATCAAATAAGGTATTTATCAATACATTAACTATTGTGTATAAAGTCTCATATGAGATACCTTCAACACCCCCCTTGATATCTATTATGATATTCTTTCAAGGGCCTTGTAATACCTTCATGGGTAACTTGAAGGAATTACAAGGCCCTTGAAGGAATATCTTAAGAGATACTTTGAAGGGAATTTTCATACATTGAAAGGAATGTTGAAGGTATCTCATAATAGATACCTTCAACATTCATGAGTGGAATTCTACTTTATGTAGAAGACACTACTAGGTGATATTTTGAAGGCCCTTGAAATACCTTCAAGGTATCTCCTAGGAGATAGCTTTAAAACATACACAAGAGTAGATTTTTCCTTCAAGGTATCTCCTAAGAGATACCTTTCAAACATGAATAAGAGTGGATTTATCCTTGAAGGTATCTCTTAGAAAATACCTTCAACTTACCCATGATGGTAATACTTTCACACTTTTTCCTTTGTAAGGAACCCACTGCCAACTTAGCCTCAATTAACACATGGTAGTGTTGTGTGCACTAGTTACTCAACAACAAAGTTTTGAGCTTTGTAAAAAATATTTTAGCCTTTGAAAATTATCACAACCTAGTGACCTAATGAAAGTCTTCCACTTGTCACCTAGTCATGGCTTTCTAAGGATCCTACTATTTTTTTAAGTCTCACAACCCAAGATCCTATCGTATCATGCCACTTGGAACCCATTCATGGAATTTTAAATCTAAGGAATATTTATAAAATTTTCAACACAAAGAACCAATGGGAATGTGCCACTTGTCATTCAATCATTTAATTTCAATATATAAAGGAGTTATAACCCAACCAGAGCATACCATTTGGTGCCTGATCATAGACTTCTAAGGCCCTAATTGCTTTGTAAAGTCCCATAAAAAAATAATCCAATCATATCATACCTCTTTTCACTCATTTTCTCCCCTAACACCCCCATAAATAAGGTGAAATATTCAATATCTCAATACTATGATCACATAAAAAAATTGACACCTGACAGTTAATCACTTAAACCTTAGATAGTTAGATACTACATGGAAACCACCTGGTAGTTGGAATCAATATGATAAGGACACATTGACCCATATCTTTCAAGTTTAAAATAGTTGGAATCAATAATATGAAGACACATGGACCCCTATCTCATAAGTTCTTGATAGTTAGAATTAATAAGTTGAAGACATGTGGACCCCTATATCCTAAGTTCCTAGTAGTTGGAACAAAACTAAAGAACCACATAGGCTTTAAGTCAAAGAAACTTCTAAAATATAATAATCCAAGTATATCATGACAACACCATGAGTGCATGGCAAGGTAATACCTATCACTCAGTCACCCAATCTTAGATAGTTAGATGCTACTTGAAAGCCACCTGGTAGTTAGGACCAATAGGATGATGACACATGGACCCATACCTCATGGTAATACATGATTAAAATAAGTTTCTCAACCTAGTGAAACATAAGCCAATCCAATGGTGCTACTTTAAAGAATATCATGCAACACACCTAGGTAACCTAGTACTCAAAATAAAAGGCTAAGGTATATAGGGTAATGCCAAGTGTTAAACATGTGTTTTTGGTGTGAATTAAATGATAATAGGACACATTTTGGTGATTATAACGTGAATTAACCTCAAGGGAAAAGTCAAGCCTATGATGGGAATACACATAAACAAATTGAGAATAGTGATTGGCTAGTTCCCAAAAGTGGATTTTGGAAGCTATTCGAACAAAATAGAAGAGCTACCATGGCTTTAAGTCATATAAAGTAAAACATACTTGTCATTTATCGCTCATATCTTGCAATTCAAAATTCTAAAAATTCTAGAGTTTAAATCTTTCAACCTTAAGGATTTACATTCACTTTCAATTGTTATCTATTGAAGAACTCTAAATTAGTCTATGTTATTTGTTAAAGGACTTATATTCATTCATCTGACATTAAGACAATATAATAGATCATCAATAAAAGTTTGAAATCCATGGCTAAAGTAGGAATGTCTATAACTACCAAGTCATAATAGGTCCCATTTCTCTATTCATATGAGACAAACATAGTATTTTGAGAAACCAATTTTAATACCATTACATTGGCCATAGATGACAAAAAATACAATGACTTTTTCTACCATGTGGAGAGGATGGGAGACCAAGATAATGACTATGTGGAAGATGCTAATGTTGTATAATAAAGGTCTAATATATTAGCACTCATTTCTAAAAGATTGTATAAAGGTACATCTAACCTAGATGTACTCCCCTATGTGGATTTAGTCCACAAAATATTCATCCATTCTTGGTGTATAGATAACATTATTAAATTTGTCAATTAAGGTAATAATATCACCTTTATATTTGGGCTAGCCTTTTAAGCCTACTATGGTTTACCCAAGCCTAAATTTTTTTATAAAAAATAAATCATAACCCAATGTCTCAACTTGAATAACATCATATAAGTCTTGAGAAGTTGAGCATAAAACCTAGGGAAGTTCATTTCCAAGTCCAAAATCAATCAGATAGACATCAACCAATTTAAGAAGGCAGTGAGGATGTGGATGTCCATGATGAACATGTTAGATGGATCATAAGACACTAGACATGTGGATGAGAAGTGGGTTCTACTCATGTCTATGATCATATATAAATCCACCACTCCCCCTCTTGTGGAAATCATTTCTTGAAATTTAACTACCCAAATCAGGAAGACCATGGCCAACTAAGGAAATCATTTTTATATGATGTCCTACTTAGTTGATGCCATTTATGCCAATCTGAAGTTCCTCAAGATTACCAAATGAGATTCAAAATTAAAATGGACCATGCCCCATGTCTTTGTAAAGGTTATAATTTATGTGTATAGATAGGAGATGTAGGTCATTGTCAAATAGTTATATGCAATTGTATACAGGGCCATCCATGAAAGGATTATGAGTTGTCAGAAGAGATCAAGGTAATACTTATCACTTTGGGAACCTACTATTACTACCCCTACTACACCATAATAAAAGTTGAGGGGATTATAATATTCCCATTTAGGTTTCCTATCATAGCACTAGACAAGTTGGTTTAGTAGGACATTGCCTTTTAGTTACTCATAGGAGTAAATGGACTATGCAAAAGTAAAAAGGGAGAGATTTATCCCCAATTAACCAACATCAATCAATTTTAAGTTGAGACTTGGTAATCAATCATGGATTCTACCAAACATAGGTCCACCTTTAGTCTATAAAAGGACATTGACATGGAATGAGACACTACACACTTGACATTCAATCACTACATTAGACATAGGGTAGCTCTCAACATTACATAACATCATAAGCTTGAAGAGGGAGATTAGTTCTACCTCAATGTATCTAATGATGTATAATTCAACTAGAGGTTGAGGGATGAAAATATCACATGGGTGAAAGGAATACTAGATGGTTTAGATGTTTTTGTGTGTCCAAACAAGATACTCAAGCCAGAGCATTAGCATCTCTAGTCCATAATACTAGTATTGGATAAGAATGCTTGATAGACCCATAATTTAGATGAAGAATAATCTAGGCATTGTCTTCCACTTTAGAAAAGGGATGAGCTAATTTAGGGGAACAAGTTGAGTAGGCTTCCACCTTAAGGGTCTCAATTGATAAATTATTCCAAATATAAAGTGCCATCTCTACATAGAAAACACTTTCAGTGGAGGTGATAATAAATCCTACACCAACAATATCAATTTATCCATTGCCTCCCCTTACTCTTACTAGATAATGGTTGACTATTATAGGTTAGGAATGTATTAACTTACCTCCCTCTTTCCTATATAATCAACCCTTAAGAATATTTTGTTAACCCTTGAATCTATGCAATGTCAACCTCCTACCTTACAAGCCTCTCATCAAAACTATAATTAGGCCTGCAATCATGCCATTTCACACTGTCACCCCTTTAACATATCATCCACCTCTAGATTTTTGGTAATGGAATATTTTCCCCTAGTCATACCTGGACCTATGTCTAGACCTACTCCATAATAACCTAAGAAGAGGCCCATTATCACCATCCCACAAGTTCCCCTATTCTCTGCTAGTTCTTCAACTAGCACTAGTGCTTATTCATCTCCTAGCTCTACATTTATATTGGTCATGACCACTTATTTATCCTATATGTCTGCCTTCCAAGGACTAAATATAAATAAGCCGTAGCCTCCATCAATAGATCCCCCAAGTGGTTCTTTAGAAAAGGACATGGATTAAGAAAATGTAACCTACTACAAAGAGGAACCCAAATTCGGTCATAGTGGACCCCCACAAGTCATGTTGAAATCTGACAAGGAAGATGGGGAAATGAAGAGGGTGAATAAGAAGAAGGTCATCCACCTAGACTAGATAATAATTTATGAGTCAAATGAAAAATTGTTTGAGCTAATAAAGACAAAAAAGACTAGGCAAGGCCAAAACTAGTAGTATGAGGAGGACCCCCTCTTATCTCTCCAAGAAACTATGGATGTGGTTACTAGATTGGTTAAGGGATTGAAATAAATAACAACTAACTTGGAGTAGTAACACAAGGCCACCTTACTAGAGCAAACCATAAAAAATTGAAATGGGCCATGGAAAAGATGTTTGACATGTTTAATACTTTGTCTTAGTATAAGGTAAAGGAAGACAAAATATATAATAAAGTCCTCAAGATAGAAGTTAAATATGGCATATACATCGATAAAATAATCAAGTTTGTGATGTTAAATATAATGAAGAAATTTTAGGACTTAAATTTGATTCCCTTGGAATATTTGAGCATTTCTCAATCTTATGTGACTATCATGAGGAAATAGCTAAACTAGTGGATCATTTAAATGAGGTCATTGGTATATTTTCTCACACAAGGGATAGAGTCATTACCCTATTAAAGGATGTTGAAATTACACACCTTACTAAAAAGGATGGCTCTATTATCAGTAAGGATGCCTTCAAGGCCAATTTATAGAACTTTGTTGTCAACTTCCAAAAATAAGCCACGCCCAGAGGGGTGACTTTTGGGAAAGAGATGGTAGATTTGGTAGCCTCTACCAATTAGAGGATTGTGAAGGTTGCATCCATCAACAAAATTATAGGACATATCTTAAGAGAACATGATGCAATGGCCAAAATCATAGCCAAGCTACAAAAAGAGCCTATCATCTATCTAATATTGATTGATAGTGAATATAGGAAATGATCTGAAGCCTATAAAGGGTAATTTGAGGCCTAAAAACAAACTACCATCATAAGATCCACCACCTCATCAACGCCTCTTGGAACGTCTTCTTCCTTAATTGTCACTATCACTCCATCTTATTCTACAATAAGACCTTCATCATCAAACACACCAATGGGATCCCAACCTAGCTCTTTAAGATCAAAATAACCATTTATTGGTCTCCTTTTGAATAGGAATCATGTCCCAAGGTCCTTCAAATTGCATTATAAAATATTCCCCTATTTTAAATGAGGAATATTCTATAACTTTAGGACATGGGAGACCTGGTCTACTGATAGGTGTCATATTGTCTAGTTCCTTTTGTAACCAAGGCATTCAAATGGACTACATATAGGGGTTCTCCCCCTTAATTGTAATTCAAAGATAGAATTTTTTGAGATTAATGCCAAGAGAAAGGAAATTATTGTCATTTACTTGTTTCCTTTTCATTATTTTCATGCATTCTTATTTCTCAATCTTTGTTAATGATATATGATCTCATTCATTCAATGGTTTTAATCTAGCATTAGTGTTTCAAATGTATCTAGTTATTTTTTGTTTTCCACTAGTATAACAAAGTTTGTTATGCATGTTATGTTTTCTTCCTACTCTATTAGTGAATGTGTTTAAGTTAATTTACTATAGGTAACATTTTAAAGCATCCTTTTTAGTTATTTACATTACATTCACCCTATAATCCTCACTCATTTATGATATTCTAAGTTTAAGCATTAGGATGTCATAGTTATTAGTTTTGTTTCTATTATTTTTAGAGAAACTAAAGAGGAATATTATTCTATTATCATATTATATCCTTGATGCAGATATACATCAACATATTTCACACCTTATATATATATATATATATATATATATATATATATTAACTTATATATTTATAGTGTTTTTTTATTTATGTATATATAGTGATTATATATATATATAGGCACCATATATACATAAATAAAAAACACCATATATAAGGTGATAAATACATACAAGTTTTTTTTCAATAAATTAGGTGTGATATATATATATATATATATATATATATATATATATATATATATATATATATATATGTATGTATATATATATATATATAAGCACCATATATACATAAATAAAAAACACCATATATATAAGGTTATTCAATTATATTACATTGGCCATTGAAGACAAGAATTTATTGGAAGCAAAAACACTGAGAGGGGGTGAATTATTGTGAAAACATTTCATCTCATTCTACTCATCATTCTTTAACCATTCAAACTAGCATAAAGATATAAAAAAATATAGAAGAGAAATCACATAAGCATGAACTAATAAATCAACACATGAGCAATAGATATATGTGAGAAAACCTCATGGGAGATAAAAATAATTGTAAAAATACTTGTAAAGTTTTCCTATAATTAATTAAATAAACTTTTAGTGTGGAACCAACCCCAAAAGGAGCTCCAACCCCTACCTAGTTAGGCATCCAGTCAACTAGTTTTTAGTAAGCACCTACTTGCAAGGAGTCTCTAACCCCCTCAATGAATTAAAATTAAAAAACCACTTTAATTACATGTATACAAGTTCAAACATTCAAGTTATCTCCAAATACCTTATTTACTAAGCATCAACTGATCCAAAACAAGCTTGATCACCTCAATGTACCTTGTTACTTTCTCAATTGATGGTGACCTCTTCTTCAGCTCTATCTCTTATATATCCTACAAATAAATAACTATCATGAACCTATAACACTCCTATTATGAATCTAATAATTTTCTCTCACCTCATTTATCTCACTTCAACATTCTACCCCTCTCAAATAGCCTTCTAGGCTCACTCACTCAACATGCCTCTTATAGGTTCATTAGGTCGATTAACCTTATCAGCCACCTAAAAAAGATATGTTATATGTTCATCATGATATATTTATAATTATTTTGGTACTAAATTACCTTATTATACTTCTATAATATCAATTTACTTCACTTAAATCCACACCTCTTACTAGCTCAAATAGGCCAATTGGGCCTTGCTTATATACTCAACACTCAGTCTCACCCATCTTGGTCAGCCAAGATCCTTTTCCACTTGGATAAAAATTTAAATAGATATAAAATAATTTTAAAAAAGTGAAACAATCACTACACAATTCTTCCATACCTCTTAAGGGCCAAAACCTCCATTAGGCCTAAAGGAGACCTAATGCAATTAGGTCTATCATAAGTACACGTTACACTTTTGACCTCTTGGACCACCTTTAGTCTCCAAAAACTATTTAAACAATTCAAATAATTATAAAATAGACCCATTATGACATATATTTAGTTCCACACCACATGTGTTTCTAGTTCACCACTTGAACCATGCCAATAGGCTTACTTGCCATTAGCCATTCATACACCCTCAAAGTTTGTCTCATAAAACTAAAGCATACAATAAAATTTTCTAAGTAACCACATCAATAAATAAAATTAATAGATATTTCATGACCTCAAAAAATTAACCATGTAAATTTTAAATCATCACATAGTATTAAACACCCCAAACTAATCAACTTTACAAGCTCACTTAGAACTACACACATGCTCTAAAAATACATTCAAAAGATTTTGACTTTTCACACTTGAACAAAGAATTATCATAATTATTAATGAATTATCATGAAACTTTGAGACTTATTTAATATATTAATATTAATTGTATTCATAAAATCAATCAAAAATAATTCAAAATCACCTCTTCAAAATGACCACTTAGAATGGTCATTCTGCTCCAAGACATAATCATGTAGAAGTTTGTCTTTATCACTTTAAAGGAAAAATTTTATGACTTATAATAAAAATTAATTGTTTATATGATACATATATATATAAAAATTATATATATATATATATCACTTTATAGTGTCAACTATTAGTCAAATTGACCAATTTCTCAAGTCTCTCTTACACGATCCAAACTCAGTCAGATAGGCCATTTTGGATTTCACACACCAACACCTTAACATTTATCTCCATATTAAATTAATAATTAATTGGTAATTTAGGTATAAAAAAACATAAAAAAATTATTTGGGTACAATGACTCTTGTCATAGGGTCTCATAATCTTCACTTCACTTGGCAGACCTAGAACAATCATTCTATTTAAGACACAATCATGGTGAACATGAATTCTAACACCTATAGGATAAAAATAAAGATATTATAATGAATTTTTATGATAAAAAATAAACCTTATAACACCTCCAATCACACATGTATATATTTCAAATGACAAATGTAGAACATATAGACCAAAAACTATACCTCACTCTTTCAATGTCTTCACTCACACAAACAGTTCACTTTGAGAACATTGTTTCACCATTTGTAATGAATTAAAAATAATATAATAAAAATAAATATTAGGTAAATGTATTTAATAAAAACCTCAATAAATTTTATCCTTCCCTAATATTCTTCAACCACTTGTTAATCTCTTTATCACTTTGGTTTTTGTCATTATTTTCACTCTTTGTCAATTTAGCGATAGGTCGAATTGGGTGAGAAAATTAGTTAAAAAAAATATATAAATTGTCAAAATATAATCATGGACATACAATAATTTATTTAAATTCGACATCCATCCACTTATGTGCATTGACTTGGTCAACCCTACTAGTGGAATCAGATTCTTCAAAAATAAGTAATTTATTGTAGGTTCTACTCATTGTCCTATAAGACCACTACCATGTGGAGATGCTTGATGGAGTCCTATATTAAATGAAATAAAATAAAAATTAATTACCAATCCATTATGGGCCACTATAAACAATATTTCTCCAATTATATCACTACGAGGGTTTTAAGAGGGTTTTAGACCATTTCTGGTGTTAGTGATTGTTCATACAATATTGTCCCTCAAATGCCAAACTAATGCTTGAAGATGTAAGTCAAGACCCTACCCTGTATCTCGTAAAATACTCAAAACCACATTAAAATTTTACACATGATAATGAGAATCAATAATTCCTTCTCAAGTTTTGAAACCTTATTTTGTGAGCCATAGAGACTTCAAAAACATAATTTCATGCATTTTCTTTCTCCTCAGGACCTAAACTTGGTCAACATTTTTGAATCAACTTGTAAAAACTCATTAAATTATCACATTTGATTAAATATATTTAAAACTCACCTTTACCATTAATACCATGCTTACATACTGCCATCCATGTTCATATAGGTCTCACACTGCTCATCTCAACATGTTACCAAGCATGTGTCTTCACACTAGGTCTCTCATGCAAGGAATAAGCCTCAAAAATGACCTTCCCACAACTATAGATTAACTTTAAACCTTATTCACATGTTAAAAAACCTTATCACATGTTATATCTATACTATGTATCCTTCATAAGCTATATTAACATCTTATGACCCCTAGTTAGATTAATCAGAGTTTAAGACTAGTTTTTTGCATATTAAACCTATAGGTCTTACCTTTGTTGTCATACTATGAGACATACCTAGGTGTTTCAAGTACTCAAATGTTTTTTAAAATTTATTTATACATACTCGTATGCCTTTGTGCACTTATCTATTAGAACCACCATGATCCTTCTTGCACCAGACAAGATATCCATGCTCAAGCCTTCTCATTACTTCATGACATCATCATTCATAAAAGAGATATAATCACTCATTTAATCATTATTATTTTGAAATAAATTACCATGCATAGCCATATGAAATCAATGACAAATTGAAACAATCTCCCCCTTCATCATTTATGGTATGTCATATTGATGACAAACCACAAATGAATTGATTCAGACTTCTCCATTAATCTAATCTCTCTCCCCCTTTGACATTAATGAAAAAGGGTCTCTACAAATACCATAAATTTTTTTCACTTCAACTCAATAGTTATTACTATATAAACTATACCAAATTCTTACCTTATAATTATAGAACTATTATCTCTCAACTTGTCTTTATGACTCAACACCTTGACCTATGTCTATCATGACTCCAGAAATATCCATCAGATCTTGATCTTACCTAAAAAAATTCATATATTCATACCTTGATACCTAATCCTTGGACCTAAAATAGATAAAAACCTACTTAAATACCTCCTAAAACAATATATGTTCTCCCCCTTACTTCATGATTATCACTAGTCTAAGGTTTTAATAAGGAAACCCAAAACTCAGAGAACTCTTCTTAATCACATAAGATCCTCAATATTTGTCCTTGTCTATTTTTCACTCAAGGAAACACTAGATGTTACTAAACAAGATCAATATCTTATCCTTTGTCCTCATATTATGTGCATACCACTAATCTCCTTTTGATAAATCCAAATATAGGCTCACCTCACCTTAGGTTCATATCTATTTAAGTAGATAATTTATTCATCATAAAGCAATAAAAATCCCCCTAAGATCATGTTTTTCTTTCAATTTTGTCCAAACCAACATAGGCCTTCATTTTTATTATTCAAGATATCAATTACCTTATTTTTGTCTTCATACTTGTATCTTGACTTATTTGATCTACTCTAGGAACAAATGAAGCATATAATCATCTCCCCTTTTATATTCATGGTATGTGAACCTCAATTATATTTGCACATTTTCCTTCATCCTTTAGATCACAGAGCTCACAAGCTCCCCTATCATCATGCATACCTTAGATCATGTCATTTTTATGCATATAAAACACTGAAACCTTATGATACTATTCAAAAATGACTTAATGGATCAACTTTAGCAATAACTATTAAGATATTTTTATAAAACACATAAAACTTATCATATTCATATCACTTATTAGATGAACTCAAAAAATACAAATTCTCTCTTTGTCCTTGACATCCATTGAAAAACCTTCTCTTGTCAGTAACACTTCCAAGGTCTTTACAATCTAATTGGTCTTGTAGAATAATTCATGGCTCTTGTAATTTCTTGGAACAAATGATTAATATTCATTCCTCTTTATGTTTCACAAGCCATCATGGGTCAAACCATCTCAGAATAAATCCCACATAGAAAATTGTCAATTTAGGTCTTATGAGATCTCAATCTCTATGGCATACCTTTGTCAAAGTACTTATATAATTCATTATCTTTACATTATTTCACTATCCCATGAAGTATTGAAAACCTCATTTATGTTAGTTATGTCAAAAGTTTCAAACACCTGCATCATCATCTAAACTAACCTTGTTCATCATTGACTATTCCCATAAGGTATAACCATCTTCTTGAATATTTATATCTGTATTGGTCTTGTAGACCAATCTCTAACTCCTATGCATTCTCAGAAATTGCCTATTAGATCTTTTTACCTTAAATTATATATATGATTTTAAAATATACACATATAAATAAGGATACATGATCATACCTTTATACCTCATGAAGGCTCAAATAGACCTCACATAGGTCTCATATATATACTCAGGATTATCATAGGCCATTAACAAGCTAACACAAACTTATTTTCATGATGAATGACTCTATGAAGCTTAGATAGAGAAACCCCATTAGATAGGGGTTAGAAAAAAGTGAATTTAGAAGATTCCCACATATCCTCTCTTACCTCCTTGATCATCTTACATTTATGTAATTGATAGCTTTCATTTATAATCCTTTTGGGATTGCAACCTTCTTTAGCTCACTATCCTTAACATCCATGATGTTTTTCATATTATCAACTCTTGAAACTATCTTCTTATTTTATTATTTCTCTACTATATCAATTAATCCATATTCACTCTTTATTATAGTATGATTTGACTTAACTATCTTAGGGATTCATACCCATGTTTGACCTTTCTCATTTGGTCTAGAAGATCCATATATATTATCATGATTGAGAACCTACTTGAGTAGAATCTATCAATGTGACCAGTCTTATGATAGTTGTATAAAATAACACTACTAAACTTACCTTTTATCTTATTATTTATTGTTCTAAGATCCCATGAACACTCATTCCTTGAGGCCATTCTGCAATCTTTTGCTCTATGACCAAACTTATGGCACATAAAATAGTGACCATGAATTGAGCCTAAATGTCTAAATGCATTGGTATGATTAACTTGATTTGCCTTCATTTTTCCTTTGTTATTATTATTATCACTAGAGTTAATATCACCCTTATTTACTTATGATGACTCTTTCATGATGTCCTTTTCAATTTCTTAAATCTTGCTCATATTGACTGTGAGCTCCTCCAATTCTATCTTCATTTGCTACATTATTTCTCTCTTGAATTTATTATTACATTAGAAATAACTAACTTATCTTTAAGATATTTTATGACCTTTTCACCCCTTGCATAATATTTTTACTTGTCACCCTTCAAAGTACATATCTATTCTTCAAGATATTTGATCATAAATTTCAAGTCTTGATTTTCTTTCCTTAGCTGCTTAGCCATCTTGTGCTTCTAGGATCACCTTAAATCTATCAAGATTTCTCCAAAATAATATGATACAATACCAATTATTAGAATAAAAAACACTAATATGGGGGGTGAATCAGTGTGAAAACATTTCATTCAATTCCATTCATCATTCTTTAACCATTCAAACTAGCATAGAGATATAATAAATTATATAAGAGAAATCACATAAGCATGAAGTAAGACATCAACAAAACAACACTAGATATATGTGAGAAACCTTAATAGAGTACAAAACCCAATATCATAATAATTTTACTATTGTCCTATAAATAAGGAAACAAACTTTTAGTTAGGCACTAACCCCAACAAGGAGCTCCAACCCCTACCTAGTCAAGCACCCACTCAACTAGTATTTAGCAAACACCTACTTGTAAGGAGGATCTAACCCCTTAAGTGACTTAGAACAAACAAAACCAATTAAATGAAACTTATTCAATAACAAACATACAATTAAACCCCAACTCCTTCTTGACTAAACACCAACTCAACCAAGATAAGCTTAATCACCTCAAGACACCTTATTGGTCTCTCAATTGATGGTGACCTCTTATTCAGCTCTCTCTCTTCTATATAATATAAATAAATAAATTTAATATAGATATAAAAATCCTTTTATTAATATAATGATTTTATCTCACCTCATTCATCTCACTTTAACCTTTTACCCCTCTCAAATAGCTTTATAGGCTAACTCGCTCAATATGCTTCTTGTAGGCTCATTAGGTCCATTGATATTATCACCCACATATATAAGATATTTTATATGTTAATATTTATTTATTTACTCTACTAATGGTCCTAAATTACCTAATTCTACTTATCCAAGATCTCTTTCCTTCGCTTAAATCCATACCTCTCTTACTAGCTCAAATAGGCCAACTAGGCATTGCTTATATACTCAACACTTAGTCACACCCATCTTGGTCAAATAATATACTTTTCCACTTTATCACACTTTAAATAGATCCAAAATAAATTCACACAAGTTATAAAATAAATACACAAGTCATTCATACCCATTAAAGGCCAAAACATCCATTAGGCCTAAAGTAGACCTAATGCGATTAGGTCTATCATAAGCACATGTTATACTTATAACCCATTATACCACATTTAGTCTAAAAAAATGATTAAAAAAATTAAAATAATTATCAAATATACCCATTATTACATCCATTTAGTTCCACACCACCTTTATGTCTAATTCACCACTTAAATCATGCCAATAGGCTTACATGACATTAGCCCTTCATACACCCTAAAAGCTTGTCTCATAAAAATAAAGCATAAAATAAAATTTTATGAATAAAAACATGAATAAATAATAATAATATATATTTAATGACTAAAAAAACATCACAATGTCTATTTTAAATCATCACACAGGCTAAAAGACCCCAAACTAATCAACTTTACAAGCTCACTCAGATTTGCACATAGGCTCTAAAAACACATTCAAAAACTTATGAGTTTTCACACTTGAAAAAGGACTTTTCATGGCTCTCAATTCCTTATCATGATACTTTTAGACTTATATAATATATTAATATGTATTTTATTCATCAACTATATAAAAAATTCTTCAAACTAATCTCTTCAAGATGACCACTAGAATGGTCATTCTGCTCCAAGACACATTCATGTAGAAGTTTGTCTTTAGCACTTGAAAGGACACTTTCATGACTTATAATAAACATAAATAGTTTATATGATTCATATATATATATATATATATATATATGAGTATACTTTCTAGATATATGCATTGTATCTACCCTAGAATTTTTACTGTATTTATGATATTATAATTGTAGCATTAGGATCCCATAGATGTTAATTTTATTTCCACTATAGTGAAAAAGAACCAAAGAAGATTTGTTGGTCTTTGTTGTTACAAAGAAAACTTTCTTTTATGCTCTACCATGCTTTTCCTTTTGAATTATTTTAACATAAATTACTTTAGATTAATGCTCACTATAAATATCCACTTATTTATTTAAAGTTTTTGCATATATTTTAAAAATAAAAAATCAATTTTAGATCATAAAAATACAAAAAAAAGTAAGATAGATTGTGTCACTACTGAGTTCTTGATATCCCTACAGTAGGGCTTGCTTGCAGTCTAAAGGTATTGGCCACATAATCATTTCAATAGGATTGAATTAAGCCCTAAGGTCTTCCTATACCTACACTATAAACTAGGAATTCATCATCATCCACGTTAGAATGATCCTAGACTAGCACCTCAGGAGTGAGATAACCACGTGTTAGGCTTTACTTTGACGAATGTCATGTTTTAGTTCACCTTAATATATTATAAAATATTCCTCTATTTGAATATGAAATATTATTTAGTTTATATGACATAAGGTAATTTATCCACCAATATATGTCATGTATTTGGTTCTTTTTCAACTAATGTAACCATCTTAGGCATGAAAAAGGCCTATATATAGGGGGTTTTCCTCTCAATTGTACTCATAATAGAACTTTTGTGAAATTAATGAAAATAGAGAGAAGAATTCTTGCAATTTTTTACTTGTTTCATTACTTTCATATTTTCTTATTTTTAAAGATTTTTTAATCATATATAATTTCATTTTTCTAATGGTTAAATTTTATAGTAGTGTCTTCAATGCATATTTTTAGTTTGTGTTTCTTGATATGCTAACAAAATCTATGTATATTTTGTTTCCTTTTACCCTACAAATAAATGTTTTTATAAGAAATTTGTTGGTGGTATCTATTTTTAAGAATAATTTTTAGATTATTGCATTATATTTACACTATAATCCTCACTACATTTATGATATTTTGAATTTATCACTAGGATCTCATGAATGTTAGCTTTATTTGTATTATTATTAGGAAAAAATAAATGAAATATGTTAGTCATTTGTTGTTACAAAGAAAACCTTATTTTATTCTCTATCTTGATTCCCTTTTTGAATTTTTTTAACATGAATCACTTTAGATTAATGCTCATTGTAAATACTCACTTATTTGTTTAGATTTTGGGTAATAAATTGGCAAAATAAAAAGTAATGTACATCATAACAATAAATAAATTTTAGATATATCATGTTAATATTGAGTTCTTGTTGACCCTACAATAGGGTCTACTTTAAAAATAAAGATGGTAGCCACAAAATCATTCTAGAAAAATTGAATTAATTTACATTGAAAGGATTCATTATTTCCCACATGTATAGGGAAGGAAATAAAGGGATTGACTATATGGAAAACATATGGGTAAGGGGTGATTGACATAAACATTAGATGAGTGATGTGAATCTCTCAAAAGGGGTCACTCTTATTATACAAAATTAAAAACCCCTCTCACTTGTGTGATATGACTGACTAAGAATTCTCAAAATCCATGCCACAAGGGACAAATATCAACACTAGTGTTATTTAAGGATTCACTAATTTTAGAATCTCCTCCTCATATACAAATATTCACTATTTCCCACATATACAAGGAAGGAAATAAAGGGTCTAATCACATGGAAAACATAGGGGTTAAGGGTAATTCACATAAATATTGGAAGAGTGATGTAGAAATCTGAAAATGTCACGTGTGTGATATGACTAATTTAAAATACTCAAAATCCATTCCATTAGGGACTAGAGTGTCCCATGTTGGGGGATAGCTAATTATTTTTAAGGGAACACTGTTGAGAAATTATAGGAATCTTTTTCCTTATTAGTGGTCTTATGATTTTTTAAATTTTGTAAAATACATACTACCGATATAAATTAGGAGTATTTTACTACAAAACTTTTGTTTGAAAAAAATTGATTAGATGTAAATGATAGCTGGTAACCAAAAAAAGGGAGCAACCATAAAAATCTTCAAACCCTGTTGCTTCCCACCCCTCAAAAACTTTTCCCTAAATAGTAGTTTCTCCTATTTTTAAGGTCTAGATATTTTATAATTAGTTTTTTAATATATAATGATGCATGGGACCCCTGAAGAATGAGGGAAAAGGTCTCTACTACAAATAATAATGCTAGGTGTTATTCAATAATTCATTTATTAGATTTTATGATGTACCATGAGGGAAAAGTTCACCACCACAAATAATAATAACCTAGATTAGGACCAAAAATGAATTTTAAACTCAGTTTTTAAAAAAAAAAATTATAGTATCCCAAAGAGAGCCAACATATGAATAATGTGAGGAGATAGAGATAGGGTGAAACCATTGAAATCCTCTCACATCACGACACTTTTTTACTATGATTATTTAATTATAGTTAATAAAAAATGTCTAGTTTCCCCTCACATTCACCATTTGGGTCGCTATTGAATATAAATAAGTGCTAAACAATCCTAATCTCTGCCATTTTCATTATCTTAGCCATTTCATAACAAAATTCTAGGTCTATCTGAATCTCAGTGATTTCATAACTTAAAGCAGTAAATAATGAATAAAAGGGCCATGTCAAGATAGACAAATCACACATTTTAGATATAGTAAAACAATATATTAAACACCTAACAAGAATGACCTACAAAAATGATAGTAAAAAATGGGGTCAATGCTTCCAACACTAATTTCATAGTAAACCTAACAATCCATAAAAATAATTCTTTTCAACATTCCAAAGGGAGAGAAAAATTGAAAGAGAAAATAATGGAAAGAGAAAAAGATAAACTTAACCCTATTTTCAAAGCGTGTGGGAATTTTTAATTCTATAATAATTTAAAAAATTATATTAAAATTTGTAACATATAAAATTATTTAAAAACATTATATATTTAAACATATTAAACATTTAAACATACACTATTTAATAAAAATATTTAAACATAAATAAAAAATAAATAATAAACTCAGATAGTTTTTTAATATAAAAATATTTACAATTTTTATCATTTATTATAATTATTCTTATTAAAAAAGTTTATTTATATTTTTTGATTAAATTACATGGTTAAATTGTCTAATAAGGATTTCAATCCTTAATTTTTAACCCCCATAGAATAACTTTGAGATATTTTAATTTGCCAATTCAAAATACCTGTGAGAGCGAGTCACCTTTCTTGAATTTACAAACTAATATTTCGAGATGAATTCGACCCCAAAATGGTAATTAAAATAAGTGACACAAGATCATACCTAGTAACTCAAAGACCTCTTGGGAAATGAATTTTTGGGGTTATCTAAATTATGGTTATGTGAGGGCATAAGCAATCTACACCATACCAATCTATAAACATAGATTTTCATTATGAAAACAAGGTGTGATATCTCAATTCAGAGTCAGGGTTAAACATTTTGGCCAACAAATAAGTACTTCAATTTTGAATCCCAATATTTGGGTCAAAAATATGTGGCCAAATCATATCCATGTAAAATCAATTAAATTTAAATAGGAAAGTAAGCCAAGAAACTTTACTCCTCTTAAAAAAAATATTTCAATATAAGAATCACAAAAATTTCATTTATCAATATTATAGAAATTATATTACTAATGAAACACAAGATTTAATTATATCTCTTGGGAAGCTTTTCAAGGACATTTTGATAATTAACTAGTACATCCCAATATGACCAATGCCATTTTCATCTACCTCAAAACACTTACTATATATAGTAATTATATATATATACTTTCTATTTATATATTGTATCTAAATGTAGATTTGTATAATTTAGGGATTTTAATTCTAATAAAATAAAAACAAACTCATTTGGGAAGCTTTTCAAGGGCATTTTGATGATTAACCAATACATCCCAAGATGATGAATTCCATTTTCAGCTACAGACTCAAATGGAAATTATTTATAAAGTATTCTAGTGACTAATTGGTCCATTATATGATGATCAAGATCATTTGTAGATATCACAAGAACACTTTCTATTTATATGATATGTATATAAATATATATCCATATATTATTATATAAACTTTCATGTTGACAATTTTGACCTTTCAGGTCAAAGTGTCACCCCTACCATTCAAAACATTGCTTATTATGCTAGTTTGTCTTGTGGGTCATTAATTTGGTCTTGAAAATTCCTCAAAATGATCATTAGAATCCATGGTTAATAGGCCTTAAGGTTGTTTAGGTGATTTAAGGTATTGTTTTTCATTTGTCTTATACTTGTCTAGTCATTTTGGGCTTTTTTGATCCTTTTTCAATACTAAGAAGAATATAGAGTGTATTTATGTGTTTCATATTATATTTCAAGATTATTACATGCCTAAAATATGGATCATTATGATATTCAAAATTTGGACTAACTTCATGACTCATTTCTATGTGAATCTGACCATTTTGTGCCCTCTAGAGAAGGTTTTGATGGTATATGATTATTAATAATATTTATTAAACCTTTATTCACATAATAATATATTTTAAAGACTTAATAATACATTTTATAGTATTTAAATCAGATCTCCTTGGTGAAAATAACATTTTTAGAGTAAAAATAGGCCTTTTTGAGGCATTCATTTTGGTTTTCAAAGGATTTTTATGAGAAAAATATAATATAGGATTAATTGGGTCCTTAAAAGTTCATATAAGTTATTTTTAGGAATTTTTGAGTTAAAAAAATGCAAAAACCAAAATTTTCAAATATTGACCTTCCTTGCATGCTTAGAAGGGTAATTTTAAGTTGATTGGTACAAGGAGAGGAGAGAGAGTTAGGATCTAAATTTTTTTCCATTATTAGGGGTCTGAGCGATATTTATATTAGTTTCATTTTTTAATGGATTTTTGGCCTCATATTTATAAACAATCACTAAGATTTACAACACACCACTATAGCCTATGCATTTGAGAGGGATCTATTCTTAGACCTATTTCTCAAGCTTAGTAATTAATGGATAGGAACAATTTTGATGGATTATTTTAGGTTTACTAAGTCTCATTTTCATATTATTCTCATTTTATAACTCCTAAGAAGGTATTTCTATCATGAAATCATGTTCTCGTCTCTATTTTTTTGAGCATTCTCTTGGGTCATTTTTGAAGAAAAATATGAGTTTTTAATCAGATGTTTTCAAATTAGTAGGATATAAATTGATTACATAATTCATTATACACATTTTTGATTAAATTAATATTTCACAAAGTTCCATTTTGAGTGTGTCTCCTTTGAGAGGGTTTAAGTTGAGTGTATCTCTTCATAAGGTACAAATCCATTTATTGAGATTATTTTCAATGATACATGAATTTAAGGTAATGGGAAAATGTCATTGACATCAGGACCTCAACATGATAGTCTAATTCCTACTATTATGCATTGCCATAAAATGGCTTTAATTTTAAAGAAGATGATTATTGTTTGTTCAGAGGCAGAGCTTTGAGACAGAAGTGGAAGTACCTTGGAGAAGTTTGAATCAAGGTATAGTGATTCCCTTTGTCTTGGAAGTATCAAAAATGTCTTGGTATAATTTATTTTTATTCTAATGTCTTAGAATGTCAAATTGTAATTGATGTCAATCTTGGTCATCATACATAGTGAATGGATGAAGGTGATTAGATTGATGGTTTAGAGTCTACAAGGCAAGTTTGTAAGTTTTTTGAGGTAATAAAGGTGTTTTTAAGGATCATATATGCATTGTTAAATTTCCAATTCCTTCTAGTTTCCTTTTGGAGAGATAAAGATGACTAACACAAGCCTAGAGGAACTAGATTATCATGGCATGTCATGCAAGTATGAACATTTCAGTTTGATTGTGCATTTAATAAGGGTACTTGATAAGTCAACTAGAGTCAAAAGATCACATGAAGATGATGTATTTTTGTGCCATGAGCATCTCCTATAATTTTGGTGTCTTTTTGTGTCTCTTGTCTCAAGTTATAAGCCTTTTAAGATGATCTAATAGTGTGGTACATGCCAGGGGACATTAAATTAAAGCTACAAGATATAGTTGTTAGGATTAAAAAAAATAACCATTAGAGGACAATTTGAAATGACTATGTATGAAGAATAGAGGAATTGAGAGGATTTTTTGTCTTTTAGAATCCAATCTATTGGTAAAATCAACTTGATGAAAAAATTAAATTTGTAGTATACATTATGAAGGTCATCCCTAAAGTGGTTTGGTGTTTTAGAAAACTATATAAGTGCAATAAATGCATGTCAAAGTCAACATTTTTAGTCTATTTTTCTTATCAGTGAACTTGGGTAGCCTAAAATGAATTAATAAAATGTCTAAAGTGATATAATTTGTGTTTTAAATATTGAATCATGTTTTCAACTCATTATAGATATTTTCCATGCATTGAAGATGATCCTACATGTGTGTTTTATGCTAACACTCATCATAAAGGTTGACTGAGTTTGAAAGTTTTGATATTGGTAGACAAGTGTATCTTTGTGAGTTTATTGGTGTTCTTAGACAATCATGAAAGTTGAAAAAAAGTGTTTGGAGATGATGTAAAGTTCATAAGATTCTTGTAGGTACTCTGTTAGAGATTAGTTTGAGACAATAATTGATGAACAAACTCTAGACATTACAGGATAATGATATGAGGGTTTAGTGTTAGTAAACCTTAAGGTGGAGTTTTAGGGGTAGGATATGTTGTTCATAAGCCTTCAAAAGGCTAAGTGTGGATTCAAGGAGTGATTTAAACATGTTTTTGTGCTTTGAATGATCAATAGATCCTGAAAGTGATCCCTTTCTTGTAACATGATGTGTTTCCAATTGAACTTAAAGAGGTTGATGTTATGTGTTATTGGGATATGTCATGATGTCCAATGGTTAAAATTATATATTGATGACCTCATATGGTAATATAAGGTCTCATTTCCACGTTTTAGTTTGTCTTAAGAAGGATCTTACCATCCTTTTCAAGCTACATTCATACCTCTACCTTTCACACTACCATCTTTACCATTTTTTCTATGTCATTCCCCTATTATGGTGATTCCATTGCCTTATCATTCCATTCCCATTATCCTTCACTCTCCCATCCTCCATTTTAGGCCATAACCATTCCAATTAACCTCTCCATATAGCTTATAAAATTCATAGGGAATGAAACCATGGTGGATTGAACCATTTGTGTTTATATTTAATCAAAGAACTCATCAAGGCATACAACCAACTAGGTGTCGATAAGACCTTCCAAGGACAAATCAGGGGGACAAGATGAATGTGATGGATTCCAAGTAAGATACCAAAGATATTTGATTACCATAAGTATCCAAGGAATAATTTACCCTAAATGGCACATGTGGGTTGTATTAGTCCATACAGTGAAAAGAAGTCAAGAGGTTTTTGATAGTTAGAATGATAGAAAGGAATCAAATGGGTTATCATTAAAAAGAGATGGATAGTGAAATATATCAAAATCATGATATTGTTTTTATATGGCTCATTACCCCACTATTCCTTAGGCCACTTCTCATAGGCTTATCACATAGACAAATTTAAAAGTCTATAGTCAAGATTAATGAAGTTTTGAGGTTTAGGCCTATCTAATGGTCTTTACTACCTCCTAGAAATAGATCAAATAAGTAATTTATGGATAAGGACATTATTTTAATGTTTTCATGCACATCATGGTTTCAAAAATATCTTGAGATGAAAAATCATGACCTATAACCATGATTTGTACAAAGCTTGTAGTCAATCTAAGGATTTTCCAAGTAAAATGGTTTTAAATTTTTATTGTAGATGATGGTGAGAAAGTAGGAGTTGATGAAAATTCAAGTTTATATAGGTATTAAAAATCAATTATCCCATTGATAAAATGAGGTTATTATCACTTAATGCTACATTTCTACCAAAATTCGTAACCTACAGTTGTTAAGGGACACAGTCATTCTTCCAAGGTTGACAATTAGATTTACAATGAATGATCCATGATGGCAATCATAAAGTTTAAAAATTCATAACTCATGGTTTATTAAATGACTAAAAAAGTGGAATGAAAAGATTCAAATGCTTTAATAAGAACCTAAAATAGTATTTAATCTTGGAAAAGGTATACCTACAACATTCTCATCAAAACATACTATCATCATATCAAGGGATGGAATATACAAGGTTGTAGTATACAAATTTGAGATCAAAATAAGCTTGAAGAAAATATGGAAGGAACCCAAATATAATCATGAATAAATTTTTTAAAAAGGGTCTAGTTATCCCTATTTTAGGCCTAAGGCTCAAATTAAGAGCACCTACAACTGGACTATGTAATATTATGTCAAGCTGGCTATGAAGAAGATAGAATAATATAACATAATCAAATAAATAAAAATGACTGTGAGGTGAACTTGAATGAATTTAGAATTTTTACTTGGGAATCAAAATATCATGTAGTATAAACCTACATAAGTCAGTTTCCAAGTAATGAAATATAGTCATATTGACTTTCAACTAGGTTATGTCAAGAGAAATCCATGTTAAATGTGAGGTTTAACAGAGGTTTAGAGGACCAAAATGCTTGAGGGGTCTCCCTCATAATGATTTAAACTCTACCTCATTATAATATTGATGGAAACAAGGCAAGGTAAGGTTTTCAAAGGACTATAATACTCAATTTACCAAACCCTACACACAGTCAAGGTTTAAAATGTTTGCCTTGGGGTTTTTGATGTTTGGAGTTACTAGGGAGATCATATTAACCTAAAATTTTGTACAGAGGGTCCTAATGACCCAAGGAAAAATCCCATATAATTTTTTTTCATGAATAAATAGGGAAAGTATCCTATATTTTATCTCATAGGTAGATCACTTTTAGGCATGCATGAAGATAGGAAAATGATAAGAAAGTGATCAAAAGGAGTATTGGGTGTCTTGGAAACACCATGTGTAACTTTTTAATGTTGTAATAAGATACATTGGGATTTAAAAAACATGAATGAGGCTGAGGAGTGATGAGAAAAAACTCAGAAGTATTGGTGATTGGCCATTTGCAGTCAAACCCCTCTAGCCTAGACTAGGCCTATTGCCCAAAAGGGGGTTATTTCCATTGACAAGTCCAATTATAATTACAAAGAATTGAAACATGTTCATGGGAATATTTATAGTGTGTTAAAGTTTTTTTTATAAAGGAATTCATGAAGAAGCCATTGTTTGGCACAAACTCATCATAAGGTGCACAAAATGTAAAAATCAACTTGAGAGGCCAAGTTTGGATGCTCAAACTATAAATAAGGTTTGGCATGGAAACTTAAGGAGTTAGGTGATGTCACATCTTTATGAGTAATCCTCAAGGGTGAAAACTATCAAAAACCCTCCTAAAACCCCAATTTGAACTAGTTTTTAGAGATGGAGTTGGAAACCTCACCAAATGACATAGTTTCATAATGAAATATATTAGAGGTTGTATTATAATATTATAGGGTCCTTCACATGATTTTTTTCTATACCTTCACTTCTAAAGAATAGTACAAAAGATATATTTTTTCTTATTTTTTAGATAAAATTAAAATTCCAAGAAGTGTATAATATTAAAATAAATGTATAAGGTATATTTAGACATATTTTAACTTTAAAAAAATAAAAAATTCATTAAAACACATCTATAGGCTCCAAAACCATTCAATCATTTTGGGCCAGTCAAAAAATGCCTCAAAAAGGCAAGCCTTCCAAAGGCCATTTCATAGTTATAGTACCTTCAAGTTGTTATAGACTACCAAATTTTACATGGATCATCGTGAAACATGATACATTTTGATCAAAATATTTTTGTATGTTTCATGTATGTGTGATCTCCCAAAAACAAAATTTCACTTTCTATGGCTAAAAAGGCTAATTAGGCCTAATTTGGTAAGGAAAATGGGCTAGAAAACATGTCTAAACTTGGATTTTGGAAATAAAATTTTGTAAGGATATGTAATGGGATAGATGGTACCTAAAAAAATCCTCATTTTCTCATCATTACTTCTATCTTCTCCCAGGCAAGGAACTTTGCATTAAAAAAGGCTACAAGGAATTCAAGGAAAATGAATAGTTTTAGTGTCAAATCAAGTTTGTTTCATTGATTTATGGACTAAATCCACTTTTAATAGGTATGTTATGCCATACATAATACATCCATGGTGTATGTATGCATACTTGGATAAATTTTGAAGAAATACTCAACTTTACCTTCTACGCCTAGTAGAAGATGAAAGTTTTATGGAGTTTGAAGACTAAATAAGTGAATATAGCCTATCATAAGGTCTTAAATAGTTATTTTATGATTTTTTATGACATATTAAACATTTTAAGAAGTAATAAAATTATTTTAATTAAGGATAATAGATTGGAAATGTAGAAACCTAAAACTGGCCATTGTAACCTCCAACTAGGGTTTTGGCCAATTTCCACTTAAAATGCAAAATTTGGCCTAAAAGCACTAAAATGCATTAAATGAGTTGAAATTAACATATTAAATTTCCAATTTTGGCCAGGGTATCACTAAATGGGGTAATGCAGTTTATGGGCTAGCTAACTTTGATCAGATCATTTCGAGTCAAAATAATAATTTTGTACCTAGGTGCTCTAGATTGCTCTTTCCTATCAAATATATTTCACAAGACACATGCCTTTGTTATTTTGTGTTAGTAAAATTCTAAATGTGATGATTGATATAATGCATCTGATATTTCCTTTCAATTTTAATCTAGTCAAATTTTGGACCACTAACAAGGCATTCTGATCAATTTGAGTAATTTGTGCACAAAGTGCTTAATCATGCTTAAGAGATAATTAATCCAAATTAGACCCTAATCAATAATTCCATGGAAATTTTTTGAATAATTGATTTTAAAAATGAATATTGAATATTTTCATCACCAGGTGACTTCATTTCTTGGGAAGACATCCCTAGGCCACAAATATCAGGATTCATGCCCTTCATGCCTCATCAATACCTTCCATGATGCCCTCCATGCCTCTTAATTTCCCCTTATAAAAATTTCATGATGAGGATAATTATAAACATAATTCCAAAAATTTAATTAATCCTCAACCACACATCTCAATCCTAAGATGGATGATTTAGGTTGATTCTAGACATTCTCAAAAATCTATAAATAGAGAGGCCATGAACATCATTTGAAATATATTTTGGTCCAAAGTTATTATTATCAAATATCTTTAAAAAGTATTTATAATTCAAAGTTATAATGCATAAATGATTCCAAAATCTATTTCAATTAGTTTTACCATGCCAAATTGATTCCAAGCCAAGCCAAGCCACAAGCCACAGGTGCCAAAGAGAAGAGGAGATATCCAAGCCTCCTTTGATGAAGACTTCATGAGCACAAGCTGAGAAATCCACTACAAAAATAATTTTTGAGAATCTAAGGAAGGTAAAATATGTTTTCTTTTGAATTTTAGTTGTGTGTTTTATTCATTTTGTTAACTAAGTTCTCCCTAGTGTCTAGTCCTAGAGATGTTATGCTAGTTAGTGTGTTTTTTCCATTTTGTTTTCATTTTGAAACTAACACCATACTAACCATCCTCTCTTGAGTAAAATTCCTACATCACACAATGGCATGCCTGATGGGACCAAACACATCCCAAACATGAATATGATCATTTTTTATCTTTAAAATCCTGATTTGGATCATTAAAACTCTTGCAAATTGATTTTCTAACTTTATTTTACCATTTTCCTTTGTCACAATTTTACACAGTAACTGACATCGATTAGTAAAATTGGCATTGGTTGGATATCTATCATTAGTCACTATTGGTATATCCAATGTTAATTATATAACCGTCATTGGTTAGCCAATGTAACCATCATTGATTATATAACCGACATCAGTCATTGTGTTTTTCATAAAACACAGACCTAAGAGCTCTGTTTCTAAAGTTAATTATTTCAAACCCAAAAGAGATTCAAGGCTAAATGACATGTTAACATTTATTTTATAGGACCAATCTTTACATTTTCTAAAAACATGTTTAGATCACATTTTGCATGCTTAAAAATCAATTAGGAACCTTGTTTTGGTGTTTAAAAAAAATTAGATGTTTGTGGTGAATATTTTCAAAGTTTACAACTAAGACCAAGGGTCAAATGAACACCACCTCATTTTCCATTTGGGATTAAAAATTAACTCACATTTTCAATATTTTTGTATTCACTTAGTTGTTTAAATTAAATTTTTGTTTGGAAAAAAGAGGGATGTTGAATGTATGCTCTTCCATTTGTCTCCTTTAGGGAACCCTTGTAATCAAAAGTGTCATTCCTATTGTAAAAATCCTAGTCCAAGGCTTAGAAATAATGTCATCTAAAGCTCTCCCCAAAAACTCATCAAATTTTGGTTGATCTTTAAAATGACCCTAAAGTCTTTCTATTAGTCTCTTATTTCATGCAAACTTGGCTTATGAGGGAGACGTCATTACCTCTCACGAGTTGTTTAGGGAAGATTTGACCTGGGGTTTGACCTCTCAGCATTGACTTCACTTACTCCTTTGGATTTTCACATATGATGTATTTACATTTGGACATCACACTTCAATAAGTGAATATTAGGATGTAGTGGTTGTAAAAAGTACTAGACCTTTTTACAACTAGCCAATGCCATGGTCATAAAAAAAAAATTCTTGTATTTTGCATTGTTTGACATGAAATTCATTATGCAATTGATTCTCCTATAGATGTTTAAAACTTTCTAGTTTAGTCAACCCCACATTGTCATACCCTTGTTCAGATTTGGGTGATTATACTTGGTGTATTTTGGTCATTTTTGCTTGGTATGTTTTGAGACTAAAACTTATTTGTTTGTTCATAACCCATGTCAAAACAATGTATTTTATTTGAGGAGGGTAGTGTTATGTTTTCAAAATCATGTCAAACCATTTTTGACTTTGAGTCTTTTGAAACATAACATTGATCACATCATTCAAGAATGATTATGATGTTAGGCTACTTAAATTCTTTCAAGACTAGTTTACTTGTATCAAAAACCATATACCATTTGGACCTTTGTCTTATTCCATCATGTTGTCCAATATTGTATAGCCTATTTGGTCAAATCCTAGTTTTCAAATGTTGAGTTTTCAATTAGCCTTATCAAGTTGGGATTCAAACATTGATTGATTTATATTTAGTCCTTAATTCATAGGGTTGATACACTGATCTTTCTCTTTTGGGATACATAACTTTAGTTAATCAGTTACCTAAATTTGAAAAATATTGATGTTTTGTTTATTTAGTACCTATCCTTATCATTATTTGTTATTTTATTTATAAAAACACAATATTTCTTCAAAGAGCCTTTTGTCTTATGCCTTATGCTAACTGATCATGTTTATGTTTGATTTTGTGTGTCAGGTCTATGTCAAAGTTGTTTCCCAAATTGTTAGATTAAATCAAATAAAATCAGCCTTTATTTCAAGTATAGATTCTAATTCCATTTTGGCTAAAAGTCCTAGCATATGCCTATTTGTTTGAGCCTATATTTTGACTCCATGTTTGGAAAAAAAGACCTAGTCACTTAACTTTTCCTTTTCCTAGTTTAGACCTTGTTTGGAACACTTTTACCTAGACCTTTGACATGTTGGTTTTTATTTAGATGATTAACCTTGTTTGCATACGACATTAGACATTTGATGTTAGGATATTTTATGCCAAGTCTTAGCAAAAATCATTTTGGAGATACAACTCCACTTTAAGATCACATTAGAGATATAACTCCATCTTTTGACCAAGTTAGACCGAGTTTGAACCATTTGTGTTTTGGATAGTTTTTTAGAGTTTGTATATCTCTAAACATTTTTATTTTAGATATTTCATCATTTACATAGATATTACTAGCTACATGTATGGTGGATTCATGTACAATTCAACTTATGATAGAATGGCCACATAAAATCCCACTAGGAACCCCTATAGAGAAAGATTTTTTAAGGAGTTTTATTATTCTCCCTACAATACTTCATATGGAGAACATATTCAAAATCCAAAAATTCCAAATCAAAACCTTGATTGGTATGAAGATGCTTATGAGTAATTTGAAAACCCAACTATAGATAATGTTTTTTGGGATATGGATCCATACCCTCTTTAAAATAATCATCATGTGGAACACAATTAAGAACCAACTTATTTTCCAATTCATGACTAGGATGATATGGTTTATGAGGAATAATTGGATGCTTTATCTTATACAAGTAATTAGGCTCCACCACATCATACCATTTCTATTCTAGGACCACAATATCACACCATTCCCATACTAGGACCTCATCCTTTAGTTTATGAAAGAAATCAAGCTCCACAACACCCAACCATTTCTATACCAAGACCTCATCCTTTACTTTGTGTGATAAATCAAGCTCCACAACACCCCTTCATCATTCCAAGACCTTGTCATTTGGCTTGTGCAAGTAATCATGCTCCACACCACCATATCATTACTATCTTAGGACTTTATCCATTAGCTCATGCAAGTAATCATGCTCCACAGTTACCTAACATTATCCAAATATAAGTCATTATTCATCTAGTACCAATCCCATCCAACCCTTAATTGATCTAATCCTTAAAAGACCAAGCTATGTTCAAAACTAGTATTTTTCAACTCATTGGAAACCAAGACCAAAAGAACCAACAAATCTGAGATGTCTATATTGAATCAACCATTTGTGATAAGTCAAATTATGATGAATTTCCTATTCATCCTATACTAGTTGTCAAGGAGTCTCACTCTAATGATCTAGTCTTTTTGAGTCACTATTTAATGATTATAACTACCTTTGGGAAAATCATTATCTCTACCATGTGCCTATTTTTTAAGAGCCTCCTATTGACAAGCCAGTCTCTAAAGAGTTATCTCTTAACCTTTTTCCCATCCTAGAGGAGTCCCACTCTACCAAACCATTTCTTATGGAACCCATTATGCCATCATAGGCTATTACTTATCCAAAACCATATATTTAACAAGACATCATTGTAATATAGTACCCATCAGATGAAAAATTAGAGTTAGAGTCAAGTTCTATTATTGAACTAACATCAGATTTATATTCCATTGAGTTAGAATTATATTCAAAAGAAGAATATGTTCATGGTTATTACAACATTGGTTACACATGCCTTACAGATCAATTTGAATACATTTGTGATCCTTCTATAATTTTTGAGGATGATTACTTCAGTTTTGACATGAGTCATCCTAGTATCTTCTATGAGGATTATGTAGACCTTCCCCATTCCATTACCATTCCACGTGCCATTACCATCAACCAAAATAGCCATATCATTTACATTCCATCTCTTACAAGTGTCAATTTGGATCGATAGAACCATACTTTGTTAAATTGTATCCATGGTGACATAGCAGTTGAAGAAGAGCAAGGAGGCCAAGACTACATTCATATATTAGAAGAACATTCTCATAATGAAACCTTTTTAAAGGCACTAAGGGATAATCAAATTTAGAACTCAGCATCTTCTAGAAAAACTTTTTCAAAAGTGATAGAAGACAATCAATGTCAAAAGTCAACATTCCTTAGTGAAACCTTCTTGAAGGCACTACAAGACAATCAAGACAACTTCATTGGTGAAAACCTCTTTGAGGCACAAATCACTAAGCAAAAAATTTATTCACTACTTGATGAAGATAAAATCAAAGATCAAATTAACATAACTTCCTATCTATATCCTAATTAGATGGTAGCTACTCTTAGGCTCAAACAATATAAAATTCTGGTGGTCCTATTAAAATAACAAGCCTTCAGCCCCATCTGACATCAACACATTACGTGTGACTGAAATTCTTGATCTTTATTTGTTTCCCCACCATTCCAAATTCCATTATCATATACCATTCCATCTCACAATCAAACCTATCATCCATTATTTTTCCTTATTTACCATCCATGGCCACACTTTCCTTTACAGAGGCTATAAAGATACCTTGTCTCAATGTTTGAAGGAATCATAATCAATGACCAATGAAGATCACAAAAGCATTCTCAACATCAAAATCTACAAGCCATTTTTGATAGATTAGATTTTTAGATGAGGTGTGGGATATAAATTAATATGATCAAGTATTTTGTTTGTATCATTTATTGATTACGCCATGCATCTCCATCTCAATAGGAAAAATAGAATCATATGCCATTTACAACACCTAGGACAAAAACATGTACCATGATATTTCACATTTCCATGCAATTGTCATTGTTACATATCCATTTTCCATTTTAATATATCCCTTTTATTCACCCTATCACTTGAGGACAAACCCTCTTATCATTTCATACATCCTATCATTCCATTCCTATCTATACCAAAGCTTATTTTTACTCATCCTACCCAATTCTATTTTGATCTTGGTTACTTTGGTTCTTCTCATGCCTTTTGTGAGAGGATTCTGATCAAGTTTCAACAATAAATCCAATCTATCTTTATAATGATAGTCTATAAAATTAGTGTGATAGTTTATTTGGTAAGATATCTTTCATCCTATCAAGTTTGTTTATGTGAGCCTAATTATAACTGCCTATGGGCAAATTAGTGTTTCACTAGTATTACTACTAATTATAACTACCAATGGGAAAATTAGTATCATTGACCTATGTTGTTGTATCCTAGTTATAATAACCTATGGGAAAACTAGGGGAACATTTATTTATCATGTATTACCACATCACCTTGCCATTACTATTTTCATTTGACTAGCCATTTACCAGATTTGAGAACTTATAGGGACCTAGTTGGTTTTCCCTACTTTTTTGTAGATGAAATTACTATGACTTGAGGTCATTTTGGGACTATGTGGGTCATGCTCAATTTATGTTAAGGTCACCTCAGTCCCCCTTTCCACATGCTCTCACCATTTTGCAAGCAACCTAAGCCAAACACTCTCACCATTTTGTGATAAGGTATCTTATCATTCTCTAAGGAGTTAAGATACCTCAAAATTCCAAAAACATTCATAGCATTTCAAAAAAACCAAAAATACTTATCCTATGTAAGCCTAGTTAGTTATCCTCAATCTGCATTACTAGGGCATGGTCATTGTTAGGATGTTTTTTTTGCTTTTGTTTTTAGGATTTTTGTTTGTTTATTTTAGGTTTTTTATTTGTTTGTTTATTCACTTTCGTATTTGTTTACTTTCAGCATTATTGCCTTAACTCAGTCTATATGTGTTCATTAGGTGATTCCTTGAGTATATTATTCTTGAGTCTATCCATATTCATACGTCAAGATTATCATCATGGTTTTTATCATTGATGCATTATTTTTAAGTGTTTATTAGATTGAGAGTCATTCCTTATTCATATTTTATAATAGTCTTCATCGTGTTCTATCATGAAGCCTACCATCACATGCTACATCAAAAATTAGCTTTGGGAAGGTCTAAAATCAATGGAGCTCAAGAAGTTTCTCCTTAACACCTTGGTAAATCCTTCCATCCCACCCTTGATCAAATCAATCCATTAACCATTCTAGTTGTATCATTGATAACAAGGACAAGCATCTCATCGTTGGTAGGTATAATTAAATATTTTTTTATTGATCAATATTATTATTCTATTCATCTCTTTCATCATTTTTTGACCACTCATATTTAATCTATATTCTAGGTTATATCCTTGAGTTATGCTTGCTAATCAACCCTAATTGGGTCACAATCATCGTTAGCCAATCTAGGTCCTCTTAATGATTATAACCACCTATGGGCAGATCATTATTTTCACTTTTAACCCTGATTACAACTAGCTTTGGGAAAATATTTATCCTTTTTACATCAATGCATGCAAGTATTTTATTTTTTGGATCAATCTCAACCATGGGTTAATTCCACCTTTCTTCTTGTTTCTTTTTTAGGGACCATCCATCAATAAATGTGATGGCCACTCCCTCGAGGGGGCGTCATCTTAGGATTTCAAAACACCATTTGGAGCTTTGTTCTTCAAACATCATATTCTTTAAGGTATATATGACATCTCTCATTATTTTATAAGACATTGATTTGCCTATGGTTTGCAACATTTTTCTGAATAGGGGTAAACTATAGACACCTAAAACTAGCCACCGATAACCTCCAACCAGGCTTTTAGACAATTTCCACTTAAAATACACAATTTGGCCTTAAAACACTAAAATTCATTAAATGATTTGAAATTGACATATTTAAGTGCCAATTTTGGCCAAGGTATCACCAAATGGGGTAATGCAATTTATGGGCCAACTAACTTTGATCAGATCATTTCCAGTCAAAATGCCAATTTTGTACCTAGGTGCTCTAGATTAATATTTCTTATAAAATATATTTCACAAGACACATGCCTTTGTTATTTGGTATTAGTAACATCCTAAATATGATAATGGATCCAATGCATCTGACATCACCTTCTAATTCCAATCTAGTCAAATTTTGGACCAATAACAAGGCATTCTGATCAATTTGAGTAATTTGTGCACAAAGTGCTTAATCATGATTAAGAGATAATTAATCCAAATTAGAGCCTATTCAATAATTCCATGGAAAATTTTTGAATACTTTTTTTTTAAAATTAATATTGAATACATGCATCATCATGTGACTTTATTTCTTAGGAAGACATCCTTAGGCCATAAATGTCACAAATATCAGGATTCATGCCCTCCATGCCTCATCAATGCCTTCTATGATGCCCTCCATGCCTCTTAATTTTACCTTCTTAAAATTTCATGATGAGGATAATTATAAAATTAATTCCAAAAATTTAATTAATCCTCAACCACACATCTCAATCTTGAGATGAATAGTTCAAGTTGATTCTAGACATTCTCAAAAATTTATAAATAGAGAGGCCATGAACATCATTTAGAAGCTATTTTAGTTAAAATTTATTATTCTCAAATATATTTAAAAAGTATTGATAATTCAAATTTATAATTCACAAATGATTCCAAAATCCATTGCAATTAGTGTTACCATGCCAAATTAATTCCAAACCAAGCCAAGCCACAAGCCAAAGGTGCCAAGGAGAAGAGGAGATAGCCAAACCTCCTTTTATGAAGACTTAATGAGAAAAAGATGAACAAGCCACTACAAAAATAATTTTGGATCATCCAAAAAAGATAAAAGAATGTTTCTTTTGCATTTTAGTTGTGTGTTTTATTCATCTTTGTTAAATAAGCTCTCCCTAGTATCTAGGCCTAGAGATGTTATGCTAGTTAGTGTGTTTCTTTCATTTTATATTCATTTTGAAACTAAAACCATACTAACCATCCTCTATTGATTCAATTCGTATATGACATGAAAATGTATTCAAATCCTAATAGGACTCTCCTTCCTTCCAATGCCCCATAGGAGGATAAAGTCAAACGAAGTTGAAGACGTATTATAATAAACTCATACCAAGTGCTCAAGAATCATTAATGATCATAAATAAGGGTTAAACTGAAGACTTTAAGGGACTTAAAGGCATACATTCATGGAGGAAGACTCATTCATCAAAGTAGATAATAAGGTTAAAATTTAGGAGTTGGTGTAATAATCTATGCACTCTCTAAGTGCTCTAAACTTGACCAAGCATTATGAAAATTCTCCTAAGCCCCATAAACATTGGAAAAAATATATTGCACTCCACACTATTAAGGATTAAAATTTGAGATGATGAAAATGCTATGTAGTGCTTTTGGAGGATTTTTTTACCAAGTTTGAAATCCCTTACATCGGGGTTGCTTTGTCTCCAAACACTTCTTAGCTATATGAATTCATTTTTTCCATAATAGAAGAGACTCTTATGATTTTGGCATTCCTAGGATATGCCAATTTGTGTACTCCAATTCCTATTTGATGTAATAAAATAATAAATTCCTCCATTTTTAAGTTAAATTTAAGTGTGTTTTTATGAATTCATTGATGTGATTAAGTGAATATCTGATTTCCTTTGCCTATGTTTGAGTTTTCTCACATTCATGAAGTGTTTCCTAGCTCTCACAGGTCATTATAAGTGTCATATATAGTTTATTTATTAGTTTATAAGTGGAAAGTACCTAAAATATACCCTCCCATACTATATTCATAGCTTATTTATGCCTTTTTATGAAATACTTAAGTGAAAGCTGATCAATGAGTGAGTGAAGTGATATTTTTAGGTTTGAAAGTGTTTGATAGTGTGTCATGTGTAATTATAAGTGTCTAAAACATTGGTGCATCACCTTATTTTATATGTTTTCATGAGTTATTCTCAATTTGTCTCCATTTTCCAAGCATGAAATTAGTTTAGGTGACAGATCTAAGGGAACCAACTCTCTTTGGAGGTTCCTCCCACTTTAGAGTCACTCAAGTCTAAGAGGATCCCATTATATTAGTTAAAGAGAAGGTTTGATTGTATTTCTTCAAATAGGGTGATCTTCAGATTGATAACAATTTTTGGCAAGCCCAGTGGGACTCTTTCTCCCTTGTATAGCTGAAATTTGGAATTGAGGATAAGTACTTATAGTAATATAAGACAACTATCATCATTATAAGCTAAGGATTATTTAGGTTTTAGAGTTAATAACATCATCTAGGAAATACTTTCATTCCAAAGGTTGCCACAAGGTTAGGTAGTAAAGGTATTCCTCTAGAATTCATTTGGTTACCTTCTAATTCATATAAAAGATAAAGGTTTATTAGGATAAATACATATCCTCAAAGGTAATATTCATCTCCTATTCATCCGATTGTCCTAAGTGGTATAATCCTTACTATCTAGATGGCCATCAAAAACTAAGTGTTTATTCCATTTAATAGAGGTAGTCCACTAAATTTAGCCTAGTTTTATGGCATTCGTATGTCTTGTCTTAAGAGTATCCCTTTATTCTCAATATAAGATCAAAAATATCCTATTGAGTACATCTAGGATGTTACCAAACTTTGTTTATTTCATAATTTTTTTCATGAGAATGTAGTTATTAGACTGCTTGTTACTTTCTTTAAAAAAAATCACTATGGTGGTATAGAAACCTCCCACTAAACTCCATTGATACTTGGGATGAATTAGGTGAAGCCTTAGTTAGACAATTTGAGGACAAATCTGATCACCTATCCTTGGTTGAATAAATGACTACCATAAAGAGAGATCCTCATGAGTTTATGTCTAATTTTAACCTCAAATTTCAAAAGATATGGACTAGGATACCTATGTTGATTAGACCATCCCTAGAATATGATTTCTTATACTATCTAAAATCCCTAAAATATGATATTAGTGTGATGATATAGTCAATGAGTGGTATTACTTTATGAAATTATTATGAAGTTATAATAAGGCTAGAGAAAAATTTGATGCAAGCTAGTAACCTTTCTTCAAGGCCTCCAATACCTATATTCCTAGAATTGAAGTCTATACCAACCCCTAATTTTCCTCAAATTCCATCATTATATCATATCCCATATCCTCAAGCCCAAGTTTTAGCCCTTTCTAGTCAATATAGGGAGCTTGGTGAGATAAAAGGTTTATTACAATCTTTTGGAAATGAAATAGTGTAACTGAAGAGGGAGCAATATCAAGCTAATAGACCTTATCAATAACAAAATTAGACCACCTACTATCCCTTCAAAGATAAAAGGCTTCCCTATCAAGGGTTTGAAAATAATAGACCACCTACTAAGAATAAGGAGACATAACTCAAACAAAACCATATGCAAATGTACCTTCCACTTCAAATTTTATTATTCCCTCACCACCACAAAATAATTTGATGTGAGATTTAGGTTGGTATCCCTCCAATCTCAATGATTTTAAAAGCAAAGACTTGGTGTCACAAAACATTACTATTACACAAATATCTAGGTTTGATCCTAATGCACCTTCTACTTCAAATTCTATTATTTCCTCACCACCACAAAATAATTTGATGCAAGATTTAGGTTGGTAGCCCTCTAATCTCAATGATTTTCAAAACCAAGACTTGGTGTCACAAAACATTACTATGACATAAATAACATAATAATAGTTTTATATTCAAGTAGGTCAATATCAAGATAAAAATTTGGTATCACAAGGAGAGACTCAACAAGATCAAGGGCAACCTAAAGTTGTTAATGTGAATTGGCAAATAGATGATCATGTTGCTTTTAATTAGGGTGGTGAGACTAGTAATACAAGTGGCCAAGTTAAAACTATAACTATAGATAAAATAAGAGCCATTAAGGAGTCTCAAGATGTGAAAAATAATTCAATTACTCCTAATGTTATTTTCAAAATTACCAAAGATCAACGTATTTCCCTTATAACATAGAAAAATTAGAATATAGAGGTTGGGCAGGTTCATCAAGTACATCTAGTTCATGAGTAACTAGTGGTTCAAAAATTACAACCAAATGTTAGTGGGGATCAATTTAGTATATTGGATTAGATGAAGAATTATAACATTAGTATTAGTATGTGGAATTATCTTTCTATTCTATGATAGAAATATATGCAAATTCAAGAGCTTTTAGCTCTCAAATTATCTCCAAAATCGGTTGAGAAATAAGGTGTTGTCTTAACTAATTCAGACCAGCCAACTAAGCAAAAAGTAAATTAGGTACATACAATGGTAAATATGGAAAAAATTGAGTTAAAATAAAATAAAACTCATGGTTACCTCTATTTGATAGTGGGTGACACTTCGGTTCATAACTGTATGGTGGATAGTAGAGCTAGTAGCACTATTATGCTTAAGCAAATTATAGATAAGCTTGGTATTATTTATGAACCAAACACTAAAGGATTATTTAAAATATATGGATCACCAAAAAATATAATATTTATCATCAAAGATCTGAAATTGACACTACATGCTTGTCCCAATGTTACCAATTAGTAAGATGTAGTTGTGGTGGACTTGCCTTCCTACTTTGCCATGTGTTTATCAAGGGACTTCACCTCAAATATTGGAGGATACTTTTCAATTGATTTTAAATATTTTATTTTTATAGCCATGTATGGTACCAAGGTAAAAATACATTCTAAAACTATTTCATGTTTCCATTTGGATCCATATATGCCAAGTATTGTGAACAATAACTATGTCATCTCATATGATGTGCTAGAAACTAGTGGAGTGGAAACTAATTTACTTTTATATGGGATTCCATATTTATTCCATGATGAGTGGGCCTATAAATCTCATGATTATTATCCTTATATTATAATTTAATAAGAGGGACTTGGTTTTTATTTCCTCCATGAGAATAAGGCACCAATTCCATCCATGATGAAGGATGATGAGTCTAGTGAAGGTTTATGGCAATTGTACTTTGATGGATCAAGGAATAAGCATGGTACTAGAGTTGGAAATATATTTATTTATCCATTAAAACAAATTTATTTCTATTCTATTAATTTTTAGTTTGGTTGTTAAAATAATTTTATAGAGTATGAGGCACTAGTTCACAATTTACAATGGGCTAAGAAGATGAAAATCAACACCTTGTATGTTTTTGGTGATAGTGAACTTATAGTTCACCAAGTAAGAGGTCTTAATGGATGTAAAAATTTATTTCTTATATCTTAAAGGCATATCCTATGGGATGAAATTAAATATTTTTAGTCTTTCAACATTAAAATGATACCAAGAGATGAAAACAAACATGCAGATAGGTTGGCTATCATTTGGGCACAATTTAGTATCCCAACTGATATAAAAAGTAAAAAAAAATTAGTTGCACATTAAGGTGGTTGTAAGGCCTTATATTATAAAAACCCATGAGAATTGGTAGGTGTTTGAATATGACAATCATATTATCAGGTTCTTGTAAGACGAGGCTGAGTTTTCTCAAGAAATCAATCAGAATACTTACAATAGTATGGTGATTAGATCATGTAACTAGAGACAAATAAGTTGCCAAAGGTATTGGTCACACTTGAGAACATTTTAGTGGTGATGATGAGTTAAGGAATGAAAATTCATCTTTGTCAAAAAAAGAGGAACACTGTGCCAATGTGGAGATTGTAGCTAGTAAGAGATTGAATTTGGGTAAAATATGCACTATTTCATAAAAAGAAGCTTTCATTGAATTGTGTACAAGTTTTACTAATGTGTTTACATGGAAAAAGAGTGATCTCAAGGGTTTTTACCCAAGTCTAGTTCAACACACCATTGAGTTAGAGGATAAAACTAAACCAATGAGATAAAGACAAAAGGCCTATCAATCCAAAGCTTGAGACTTTGATGAAAGGTAAACTTCATAAGCTCATAGAGTCAGATATTATATTTCCAATCAAGCACTCAACTTAGATGGAAAACCTTGTTGTAGTATGGAAGATTAATTGTGAGAATAGACTATGTTGACTTCAAGATATCAATAAGGCTTCCCTTAAATATCACTATCCATTTTCATCAATAGAATAAATTTTGTAGTTGGTTACAGGTTCAGAGAGTTTTTCTTTATTAGATGGATATAGTGGATACAATCATATTTTGGTTAAGGAAGAGGACTGATTCATGATATATTTCACTATAAAGTGGGGGACATTTACATATAAAAATATGCCCTTTGATTTATCCAATGCTGGAGTAACCTTTCAGAGAGCCATGGATATGGCATTCCAAGGCCTTTTTAGTAGGTTTTTACTTATCTATTTGGATGATATGATAGTGTTTTTAAAGAGTGAAAGTGAGCACATGGTTCACCTCAAGTATATATTGGAGAGATGTAAGCAAATTGGTGTATCTTTTAATCCCAAAAAGGGCATCTTCTTAGTTCATGAAGGTAAGCTCCTTAGGCATGTGGTTTCAAAGTATGGTTTAAGCATAGATTCTAAAAGAATAGATTCAATATTGTACTTTTATTGCCTAAACACAAAAAGGCTTTGAAAATATTTGTAGGAAAAATCAATTTTATAATAAGATATATTTCATATTTTGTCACTTTAGCTAAGCCACTTACAGCCATGTTAAAGAAGAATAAAAGTTTTAGTTGGTCCAAGGAAGGAGTAAAGAGTTTTAAAGAGATCAATAAGGCCATAACTAGTGCTCCTACACTCATAAATCTAGATTTAATAAAGGATTTTATTTTATACACCTATGCTAACATAGACACCATTTCAAGCATTCTTATGCAACAAAATCATGAGGCTTTGGAGCAACCAATAGCCTTATTCAATCAAATCTTTAAAGAGTATGAAACAAGTTATTATTTTGTTAAAAAATATGTACTTTTATTTATTAGGTTTCTCAAGAAATTTAGATATTTGTTGTCTAACAATAAGATACACCTAATGGTTGCCCATCCAAGTATTAAGAAGTTTCTCTTGAATAAAGATATAAATGAGAAGAGAGCTGGTTGGATAACAAAGGTAATGGAGTATGATGTGGAAATCAAGGTCACAAATCTGATTAGAGGTAAAGGAATTTATGAGAGTCTATCCCAAGACTTCCAAGAGGATAATGAGCTCGTTTTGGTGTCAAATGATGAAGGGATTACAGCTGACCATACCTCACCTTCCAACGAGTTTCATGACTTTGTACAATATCTCCAAGATGGTTTGTATCCTTCTCATTTTAGTGCTTTAAAAAGAAGATATTTCAGGATGTAATCAATTCCATTTCTTCTCATTGATGGTGTTTTATTCAATAAATATATCAATGACATGTTGGTAAGATGTATAAAACCAATCTAAACATAAATATTAATTAAAGAGTTCCATGATGGACATGGTAGAGGACATTTTCCCCCAAGGACTATAACCCCTAAGATCATGAGAGGTGGGTATTACTGGCCTATCATATTTGGTGATTATCATGTATGGGTTAAGAAGTGTAAATAGTGTGTTATGTTTGTAGGAAAATTGAAACTGGAAGCCTTACCTCTCCAACCAATTACAGTGGATCAACCCTTTGTCCAATGGGGATTGGACTTTATTGGCCTTATAAATCCTCCTTCAAGTTGAGGATATAAATGGATACTAACTGCTATAGATTACTTCACATGATGGATATAAGAATTAGCATTGAAATAAATAAATAAAACCAATGTTCTAGATTTCTATGAAGGTTTGCTTACTAGATTTGGGGTTCCTTCAACTATTATTTCTGATAATGCCATGGATTTTGTGGGAACTAGGATCAACTAATGGACTATTCAACATGGAATTTAGCTTAGCACTTCATCAAATTACTATCCACAAGGAAATGGCCTTGCTGAGTCCACAAATAAGAACTTATTGAAGATCATAAAAAGGAATATTGAATATAATCAGAGGTGATGGTATCTCAAGTTGAAGTCAGTGCTATGGGCTGATAGGATCATGTATAAAAGATCAATAGCCAACTCTCCATGCAAGCTAATATATGGTAAGGAAGTAAGGTTACCCATTTCTCTTGAGTTTCAAGCTTTAGAACTAATGCATCGACTTGAGTTGTTAGATACTGAACCAATAAATACTAGGTACATGAGCTTATGGAGCTAGAAGAGGTAAGAAATTAGTTCATGCTAGCTATGGAAATCCACCAAGTATAAGTGAAGAGAGCCTTTGATAAAAAGTGCTTCTTCACAAAGTTTTAAAGATGGAGATTTGGTCCTCAAGTGGGATGAGGATAGAGCTAAACTCAGAAGGAATACAAAATTTGACTCCCTTTGGAGTGGTCCATACATAATCTCTACTTGTAAATCCCATAACTCCTTCTAACTTGCAAAGATGGATGGTGAGGAGCTTCCATTCCCAGTTAATGGGATACATCTGAAATATTGCTATTAAAAAGATAAGTACTTTGTACACAATTAGTTTTTTTATTTTCCTCCAAAACCTATCATAATACATTAGTTTGTTTGTGTTTTGTCCCAAATAAGTGCTTTGTTTGCATATTTGCTTTGTTTAGTTAGTTTCCTTATTTTCGATGTTTTCTTTCTTATTTTAGAGGAAGGATTTATCTTATTTCAAGTTAAGATATGTATTTATAGTCATGGATCAGATTTTTCATTTTTTTATGAGTCAAAGAGTCATGTGTATGGTTAGGTTATAATGCATAGTAGGCATGATTCCCAGTTGAGTCACCAAAATGTTGACAATTTTGACCTTTCAAGTCAAAGTGTCACCCTTACCATTGAAAATTTTGATTATCATGCTAATTTTTATTATGGGTCAGTAAGTTGGTATTTAAAATTCCTAAAAATTATCATTATAAGCCATGTTTAATAGGTATTAAGGTTGTTGAGGTGATTTAAAGTCTTGTTCTTCATTTATCTTATGCTTGTCTAGTCATTCTAGGCCTTTTTGAGCCATTTTCAGTAGTGAGAAGAGTCTAGAGTGTCCTTATAATTGTAATATCATGTTTAAATATCATTACATATCTAAGATATGGATAATGAGGTTGGTCACATTTTGGACTAACTTCATGATTCATTTCTATGCAAATCTAACCATTTTGTGCCCTCCAAAAAATGTTTTGATGGTATATGACTAGGAAAAATATTTATTCCACATTTATTAACCTCATAATATACATAAAAGACTCAAGAATACATTTTATATCATTTCAATCAGATTTCCTTGGTGAAAATAGCCTTTTTAGTGTAAAAATAAGCCTTTTTGAGGCGTTCATTTTGGTTTTTAGAGGATTTTTGTGAGAAAAGTATCATATTTGATTCATTGGATATTTAAAGGGTCATATTAGTGGTTTATAGGAAATTTTGGATGAAAAAATTAAAAAATAACTTTTCTCTAATATTGACCTTCCTTGCACACTTAGAAGGTCAGTTTTCAAATGCTCGGTACAAGGAGAGGAGAGAGATTTAGGATATAAATTTTTTTCCATTGTTAGGGTTATAAGTAATATTTAAATTCATGGATTTTTTTTATTTATTTGTGGCCTCATATTTATGAATAATCACTAAGAGTGACAACAGGTCACTATAGCCTATGCATCTAAGAGGGGTCTATTCTTGGACCTATTTCTTAAAATTGGTAAATAATGGATAGGAATGGACTTGAGGGATGATTTTATGCGTAATAAGTCTCCTTATAATCTTACTCTCAATTGATAACTCATTCCAAGAAGGTATTTATAACATAAAATCATGTTCCCTTCTCTATTTTTATGAAAGATCTCTTAGGTCAATTTTGAAGCAAAATATAAGTTTTTCATCATATTTTTTCATCTTCATAGGTTATAAAAGTATGGTATAGTTGAAGATACACCTATTTAAATGAATTAATGGTTCATAAATCTCCATTCTGAGTGTGTCTCCTTTAAGAGGGTTTAAACTAAGTGTACCTCTTCGTAAGGTATAAATCCATTTGTTTTGATTATTTTTAATAATTCATGAATTCAAGGTAATATAATAATTTCATTGATATTAGGATCTCAACATGATAGTGTAATTAATACTCTTATAAATTGCATTACCATCAAATGACCTTGATTTTACAGAAGATGATAGTTGTTTGTTCATAGGCAAAGCTTTAAGATAGAAGTGGAAGTACCTTGGAGAAGTTTGAATCAAGTTAGAGGTATTAAATTTATATTATAAGTGTGAATAAGGTCTTGGTAGTAGTGATTATTATTTTAATGTCCTAAAATGCTAACTTGCCATTAATGTCAAGCTTGGTCATCATACATGGTGCAAGAATGAAGGTGATTAGATTGATGGTTTGGAGTGCAAAAGGAAAAATTTTCAATTTTTTGAGGTAATAAAGGTGTTTTTGAGGCTCATATATGCCTTTATGGAGTTCCAACACCTCTTAGTGTACTTTTATAGAGAGAAAGATGACTAACATAAGCCTAGAGGAACCAGACTATCATAGCACATCATGCAAGTATGAACAAGTTAGTTTGGATGTCCATTTAATAAGGGTACTTGGTAAGTCAACTAGAGTTAAAGGATCACATGAAGATGATGTATGTTTGTACCATGATCATCTCCTATAATTTTTGTGTCTTGGTGTGTCTCTTGTCTCAAGTTATAGGCCTTTGAAGATGATTTAATAGTGTGGGATGTGTCAGGGGATGTCAAATTAAAGCTATAAGAAATAGCCATTAGGATTCAAAAAGTATAACCATTGGAGGGAAATTTGAAATGACTGTTTGTCGAATATAGGACTCAACACGATTGTTTAACTTGTAGAAGTCATTCTAGTGGTCAAATCAACTTGATGAAAAAACAAACTTATAGTACTCTTTATGAAGGTTATCCCCAAAGTGGTTTGGTGTTTTGGAAGACCATACAAGTGAAATAAATGCATGTCAAAGTCAACATTTGTGGTATATGTTTCTTCTTAGTGAACCTAGGTAGACTAAAATGAATTAATAACATACCTAAAATGCTCTAATTTGTGTTTTGAGCATTGAATCATGTTGGGAATTCATTATATCTCAGTTTCATGCATTGAAGATAATCCTATAGGTGTGTTTTGTGTTAGCACTCATCACAAATGTTAACTAAGTTTGAAAGTTTTGATAATGATAGATAAGGGTATCTTTGTGAGTTGAGTGGTGTTCTTAGACACTCATGCAGGTTGAACTCAAGTTTTTGGAGATGACCTTAAGGTTATAAGATTCATGTAGGTACTTTGTTAAAGATTAGTTTGAGCCAAGAATTGATGAACAAACTCTAGACATGATAGGACAATGATGTGAGGATTTAGTGTTAGTAAACCCTAAGGTGGAGTTTTGGAGGTAAGATATGTTCATAATCCTTCCAAAGGCCAAGTGTGGATTAAAAGAGTGAGTTAAACATGCTTTTGTGCTTTTAATGATTAATAGGTCTTGAAAGAGATCATTTTTTTCTAACATGATGTGTTTCCAATTGAACTTAAATAGGTTGATGCAGTGTTATTATTGGGATATGTCATGATTTCCAATGGTTCAAATTATATATTGATGACCTCATATGGTCATAGGAGGTATCATTTCCATGTTGTAGTTGGTCCTAGGAAGGATCCTACCTTCCTTTTAAATCCACATTCATACCTCTACCTTTCACACTACCATCTCTACCATTATTTATGTGTTATTCCCTTATTATGGTGATTCCTTTCCATTATCACTCCATTAACATCATAATTCACTCTCCTATCCTCCATTTTAGGAACTAAACATGTTGATTAACCTCTCCATATACCTTGTAACCTTTAAAAGGAATGAAACCATGGTGGATTAAACCATTTGGACATAGATATAATCAAAGAACCCATTAAGACCTACAACCAACTAGGTGTTTATGAGAACTTATAAGGAAAATTCAAGGAGAAAAGATGACTATGATGGATTCCAAGTAAGAGGTAAATGATATTTAAGTACCATAAGTAGCCAAGGAAGCATTAACCCTAAATGGCACATGTGGATTGTATTAGTCCATACAATGAGAAGAAGTCAATAGTTTCTTAATAGTTGGAATGATAAAAAGGAATCAAAGGGGTTATCATAAGAAAGAGATTCATAGTGAAATATCTCAAAATCATGACAAGGTTTTTAGATGGTTTATTACCCCACTATTCCTCAAGTCAATCTCTCATAGGTCTAGGGATAAGACAAATTCAAAAGGCTATAGTCAAGATTGATGAAGTTTTGAGGTTTAGGCCTATCTAATGGTATTTACTACAACATGGAAATATATTTAACACCTAATTTATGGATAAAGATAGTATTTTAATTTTTTCATGAAAATCATGGTTTCAAAAAGATCTTGAGATGAAAAATAATGACTTACAGCCATTCTTTGTACAAACCCTATAGTCAATCCAAGGGTTTTCCAAAGAAAATGGGTTTGAATTTTTCTTATAGATGATGGTGATATAGTGGAAGTTCATGAACATTCAAGGTTATATGGGTATTTAAGATAAATTATACCATTGATAAATTGAGGGTATTATCACTTAATGCAAAAGTGGTACCAAAATTAGTAACCTACAACTTTTAAGGGACACAATCATCCTTCTAAGGTTAACAATTGGTGATATAATGAATGGTCCATGATGAAAATGGTCAAGTTTAAAAAGTAATAACTCATGCTTTATTAAATCACTAAAAAATTTTAAAGGAAAATAATCTAATGCCTTTATAAGCACCTATAGTAGTCTCTAAGCTTGGAAAAGGTACACCTACAACAATCTCATCAAAACCTAATGTCATCATATCAAGGGATAAAATACAGAAGGTTACAATAAAAAAAGTTTAGATCACCATGAAATTGAGGAAAATATGGAAGGAATAAAATTATAACCATGAATATAATTTTTAAATAGTGTATAATTATCCCTATTTTAGGCTTAAGGCTCAAATCATGAGCACCTACTACTAGACTATGTAACATTGTGTCATGTTGGCTATGAAGAAGATGGAATAATATAACATAATTAAATAAGACCAAATGACTATTAAGGGAAATTAAATGAAATTATAATATATTATTTATTGGGAAGGAAAATACCATATAGTATAAACCTACAAAATTCACTTTCTAAGCAATGAAATATAATCATATTATCTATCAATTAGGTTATGTGAAGAGAAAGCCATGCTAAATGTGAGGTTTGGAAAAGGTTTAGAGGACAAATATTATTGATGAAGCTCCATAATTATGATATAAACTTGAAATAATTATAATATTTATGTAAAAAATTCAAGTTAAGGTTTTAAAATGACTATAACACTCAAATTATAGTCAATTTTCCAAACCCTGCACACAGTCAAGGTTCAAAAAGTCTACCTTGGGGTTTTTGAGGGTTTGAGGTGATATAGAGGTCATATTGACCTGAAATTTTATAAATAAGGTCATAATTACCCAAGTAACACAAAAATATTTTTATTTTCATGAATAAATAGGGAAAGTATCCTCTATTTTGTCTTATAGGTAGGTCACTTTCAGGCATGCATGAAGGTAGGAAATGGTAAGAAAGTGATCAAAAGGAGTGTTAGGTGTCTTGGAAACACAATTTGTAAATTTTGAAGGTTTTATTAATATAAATTTATCTTTAAAAAAAATTAATTATTCCTATTAATGATGAGAAACAACTCAAAAGTTTCAGTGAGTGGCCATTTGTAGTTAAACCCTACTAACCTAAACTAGGCATATTGTAAAAAAGGGGGTTATTTCTATTTAAAAATCCAATGATCATTAAAAATAATTGAAACATGTTTATGGTAATATTTTTAGTGTGTTAAATATATTTTTTGTATATTAATTCATGAATAATCCATTTTTTGGCCCAAGCTCATCATAGGGTGCATAAAATGTAAAATTCAACTTGAGAGGCCATGTTTGGATGCTCACACCAACAAGGAGGTTTAGAATGGTACCTAAAGGATTTAGTTTATTTTATAGGGGGTATTAAAATTAAATTTTGTGTAATTTTTTCATATTTTGGATGTCAAATATTTATCAATCATTATTAAGGGTGAAAACTATAAAAAATCCTTATAAAACCCCAATTTGAACTAGTTTGCAGAGATGGAGTTGGAAACCTCACCAAATGACATATTTACCTCTTGAAAAATATCATAGGTTGTAATATAATATTATAGGGTCATTCAAATGAATTTTTTATATACCTTAACTTGTATAAAATAGTACAAAAACTATACTTTTTCTTGTTTTTGAGCTAAAATGAAGGTTCTAAGGATTGTAAAAGGATGAAAATTGATGAAATAGGTATATTGGAACTTTTTTTTACCTTTAAATACTCAAAAATTCAGAAAAAATCATACATAGGTGCCCAAACCATTCAATTCTTTTGGGCCAATCAGAAAATGCCTCAAAAAGGCAAGCCTTCCAAAGGCCATTTCATGATTCCAGTACCTCTAAGTTGTTATAGAACACCAAGTTTGACATGGAGAATGGTGGGGGAATAATAAAATTGAATCAAATAGTTTTTTTATATTTCACACATGTGTGAGATTCCAATAGAAAAATTCCACTCTCTAGGGCTAAAAGGGCTAATTAGGCCTAATTTGGCAAGGAAAATGGGTTAGACATTTGGCAAAAAAAATTTGTAAGGATCTATAAAAAAATATAGGGTACCTTCAAAAAGTCTTATTTTCTCATCATCACCTATAGATTCTTCCAGGCAAGGAGATTTTTAGAAAACAAGGCTATAAGGAGTTCAAGGAAAATACATAATTTTGGTGTCAAATCAAGTTTTTTTGATTGATTGATGGACTAAATAACCTTGTACTAGGTATTTTATGCCCTAAAAAATCCTTCCATGGTGGATGTACATAGACTTGGAGCAATTTGTAAGAAATACTCAACTTTACCTTCTACACCTAGTAGAGGATGAGAGTTTTATGGAGTTTAAAGACTAAATAAGTGCATATAGCCTCTCATAAGGTCTTATAAAGATATTTAATGATATTTTACTCCATATTAAACCATTTAATAAGTAATAAATGATTTTAATGAAGTATAACAAATTGGAAAAGGTCTTTAAGTCCTAATAGGACTCTCCTCCCTTCCAACGCCCTATAGGAAGACAGAGTCAAAAGGAGTTGAAGATGTCTTATAAAAAAATCATGCCAAGTGTTTAATAATAATTAATTATTCTATATAAGGGTTAAAATTAAGACTTTAAGTGACTTAAAGGCATACATTAATTAAGACTCATTCATCAAAGAAGACAAGAAGGCTAAAATCTAGGAGTTGGTATAAGAATCTAGGTACTCTTCAAGTGCTCTAAACTTAACCAAAATTTATGAAAGGTCTCATAAGCCCCATAAACATTATAAAAAATATAATCCATGACACCCTATGAAGAATTAAATTTTTATAAGGTGAAAATACTATGTGGCACTTTTCAAGGAGATTTTGACCAAGTTTGAAGTCCCCTACTTTAGGGTTGCTTTGTCTCCAAACACTTCTTGGGTATATGACTTCATTTTTTAAATAATATAAGAGACTCTTATGATTTTTTTATGACCATTTTATGCAAATTTTTAAACTCCAACACCTATTTGATGTAATAAAAGACTAAATTCCTCCATTTACAAGATGAATTGAAATGTGTTTTTATGAATTCATTGATGTGGTTAAGTGAATGTTTGATTTCCTTTGCCTATGTTTGATTTTTCTCACCTTAATTAAGTTTTTTTAGCTCCCATAGGTCATTATAAGTGCCATATATAGTTTATTAATTGTTTAGAAGTGGAAAAGACCTAAAATATGCCCTTCCATGCTAGATTGATAGTTAGTTTGTGCCTTTTTGTGAAATACTTATGTGAAAGCTGATCAAAGAATGAGTAAAGTGTTATATTAAGGTTTGAAAGTGTTTTATAGTGTGTCATGTGTAATTATAAGTGTCCAAAACATTGGTACATCAACTTATTTTACATGTTTTCATGAGTTATTGTCAATTTCTCTCCCTTTTCCAAGCAAGAAATTAGTTTAGGTGATAGATCCAAGGGAACTTACCCTCTCTAGAGGTTCCTCTCACCTTATATTCACCCACACTATAAAATTATCCCATTTTGTTAGATAAAGAGAATGTTTTATTAAATTTATTCAAACAATATGCTCTTCAAATTGATGACATTTCTTTTTATATATGTCTTTAGATATAGATTTGTATTTGAGATAAAACCTTATAAATCAAGGTAAAGGAACCAAGGTGGGTATTTTTTAAAATACTCATTACAAATTATTAAAGTATTTGAGGAAAAAAATATCTCATTGAGAATAACACCTAAAAGGCATCCAAAATATGTGCTTGATTCATAATATGTCTTACATAACCCTCTTGCATTATAGGTATCATTTCATCCCTTGACAACACACTTTTTGGCACTAAAATTTCCTAATTATAAGAAACAATTGGGTGACCCTAAGCATGACCAATAACTAAAATTCATTGCATTAAACAATCTAAAGTTTGGGGTCACTACATTGGCCTCATCTAATACATGAAAATTTAAGATCAATACATCTTACAAAGTTAATCAAAATTAACAAAAATGTGATACCAATCAAATAGTGAATATGGTGGTGCCACATCAAGATATATTATAAAATGCACCACTCAAAAAAATTACTAGAATTACAAAGCCTTTGATGTTTCTTATTATGAAGATGGTTGAGTATACACTCATATCTCTCCTTACACCTGTAGAGTTTGGTGTGAGTAAAACTCCTCCATGGGGATATTATGATGAGAATTAATATTGTGATTTCCACTAGGGCCATAGGCGTTCTACTAATAGATTATTTTCATTGAGATATAATCTTCATAACTTATATGAGTCCCAACAAATTACACTTAATGGGTCTACTACCATGGGTTTTGGATCACATCCAAGGGATCATCAAAATTAAAAAATGCTTAATAATCTAATACACAACATATAATGAAAATTATAGAAGTTTATATTTAGAAACTTAATTAAAATTATCATCATGGAACTTTGGAACCAATAGTAATGATTTAGAAATGATAGGCTCATGCATAATAAATGGAGTTTCATCCATATTTTTTGAAGATGTAACATAAGAAAATTGTCTAATAGGGATTTGAGTCCTTAACTTTTATCCCCTTGGAATACCTTTGAGATAATTTAATTCACCAATTCAAATACATGTGAGAGCAAGACACCTTTCTTGAATTTACAAACTAATATTTCGAGACGAATTTGACCCCAAAATGGTAAATAAAATAAGTGACACAAAATCATACCTAGTAACTCAAAAACCTCTTGGTAAATTATTTTGTGTTCTTATCTAAATTATGATTATGTGATGGAATAATTAATGTACACCATACCAAGTTATAAATATTAACTTTTCATTCATGACAATAAGGTGTGATATCTCAATGCAGAGTCAAGGTTAAACATTTTGGCCAACAAATAAGTAATTCAACTTTGAAGCCTAAAAATGGGGTTAAAAATATGTGGCCAAATCACATCCATGTAAGTTCAAATAAATTTAAAGAAGAAATTAATCCAATCAAATTTACTCCTATTAAGAAAAAAAAATTAATACAAGAATCATAAAAACTTCATTTATCAAGATTATAGAAATTATGGATGAAACACAATATTTAACTATATCTCTTGGGAAGATTTTCAAGGGAGTTTTTATAATTAACTAGTACATCCCAAGATGATCAATTCAATTTCTAGCTACCTTGGAACATTTACATAAATAGAATTTATATGTATAGACTTTCCATTTATAGATTGTATTTAAATATAGATTTGTATAATTTGGGGAATTTCATTGCAATAAAATATCAATAAACTCATTGAAAAAAATTACACTTGATGGGTCTTCTACTATGGGTTTTGTATCACATCTAGGGGATCATTAGATTTATAAAACTAAGAGTGTACTACAAGACCATATAGTAAAAATTATATAAATTCAAATATGGAAATAGAAGTAAAATTATCATCATGGAACTTTGGAACTAAAGGTAATTATTTAGAAATAATAAGCTCTTGCATAATAAGTGGAGTGTCATCCACATTTTTTTAATACATAACATTATTAATAATATCTTTAGTAGAAAAAAGTGGTGGAGGTATAATAGAATGCATACACATTAGGATAGATCCAACATATATGTCCACTTCAAATTTTTATCATATTTATAATCTTGATATTCTTCTTGATCACTTATAAACTTTTTAGCACCATTATAACAAAATCAATTTCTCCATTACAATCACCAAGATAAAACATGATCACCCACATATGATTTACTTATCTAAGGGATACATATGCCCCTTGATCAAAACCAAGGTAGTTATAGTTTTGGCATAGAGATTATGCTAAGAAGCTATCTCTTCACATGAATAGTGTAATCCATCATATTTTAAAGCATTACATGGTGATTTATATCCCAATAAGTTTGTGCCCATGATTAATTTAGATGAACTTAAATTGGCATTGTCATGGGTTTAGAGTAACTAGTAGGTTTAACTATCAATTTACACTCTTTCATTTCACATAACCCATCTTACCAAAACACACACACACACACACACACACACACACACACACACACACAAATAAATTATATTAGTTATTATATAAATATTGACATATAATATATATATCCTAATATTTTTATATATTAAACTAATTAATTATATATTAATATTATATATAAATTATATATTTTATAAAATTTATTTTAATATTAATAAATATTATTATAACATATAATGTATATGCTAATATAGGTTATAAATCAATATTATATATTATACAATTTATATAATATATTTCAATACATTTATATATTATTAATAGTATAGAAATAATATTAGAATTTTAATAAAATTAAATGAATTATTATGCCTTTAACATTTTATATAATGCCATGTAACATAAAAATGGGTTGAGTTTATATTGTCACAAAATCTTTCACCTTAGAACAGGGTGTTCAAGCCTCTTCAAAATTTGGGCAACATGGGAATATTTCCAGGTATGTGGGTGTATCTATATTGGAAATGAGCCTCTAGATTTAAAGGTTATCTCCCTGAATATATTATGAAATGCTTATCAATTAAACTAATAATTACTTATGGGGGAAAAGAGTTAGAGAATGCATAAATTAAACCTACTCTAAAGGAGGTGAAGCACCAAAGATGTCTTCCACATGACCATCATATTTTATACCATGATGAAACAAACCTTAAAAACTAATCTCTAAGTCTTAATGGGTTATAACATGAGCATTTAAATATACAAGTGAGATGTGAGTAGTAGGACAAGGTAAATGAACCAGATGGTAGATTTCACACTCCAAGGATGATTTTACACTTGAAAATGTTTACACACTAGACTGCATTCTATATGTCCTATTAGAATAGGAACTCTTACTCAAACATGAAAGGATAAGGGAAGGAAGGATAAAGAATTATCACTTCTCATCACCATACATCATTTATAGACTTAGACAATTGTTTAAAATTTAGAAAAAGACTTATATTAATGTGTAAAGGAAAAATATAACATTATTCTAGTAGGGTTTCACCATACATGGTGTGGAAATATTTTAAAATAGCTTAAGAGCTATATTTATAGAAGAAAGGGAGTAAGAGAAAGGGAGATTTATCACTAGAAAGTGGAATCAATTAGTTTAAATTTTTGAATCACAATTATAACTACTATAAGTTATGATCATTCAAACCATTTGATTGATTTAGGTCACCTTGAGTGGTTACATAGTTACATATCCCCTAATTTATGCTCCCTAATAGTTACAATGATAGGGTCATGTTTTTTGAGTTGGGCTCTGACATAATGTGGTTAGAATAATTGGATCAATCTGTTAGGGTTTTATCTTAGTGATAACTAATCTTCATTGGTTCACTGTGGTGTGCAATTATGGGGAGATGGGTCTCTTTCATGTAATTGGTCCTAGAGATGAAACTATTGAAGTCTACATGTCTACCTTGGTGTTGTCTTTTGAAACATTAGCTCTGGTCTAAACTAGACCATGCTTGAACTTAACTCCATGCCTTTTATTTACCTTACCCCATTGAAAATTGATTTGTTAACCTTCTTCTAAGTCACTTGGGCTCACCTTAGTTTGATTGGCCATCAAAAATTAGTTTAGATCATTTAACTTTTAACTCATCTCACTATATTGATCTACTTAATATGAATGAACACAATCCATAGATCCTCTATTAGGACTCGTGTACTTGTGTCACTTGTCAATCATGCATTGATATTGGGATCCTACTACTTTTTGCTACTTTATTCACTTATGCCATTTGGTGGCCTCTTGAGATATTTGACCCTTTGAATCATCTTGCACAATAGAATCAAGATGAGTGATTTAATATAGACCATAAAATTTGTTTGAACCCACCATTTGAATTCAAATGGCTATTTCATGAGGCCCAATTATGATGTCTATGCACTTGTCAATTGAAGTCCACAAGAACATCAAAGATATTTACATGATCATCAATATTTAGACCCAAATAGATGACTACTTAGCTTGATTATGATGTTTTTTCATGCATCACCACCCTATTGGATTAAATTTGATGAAACAAATTGGTCAATGCATTTTCCCCATAACAAACAATTCTTTTGGACTTTTTTTTTAGCCTTTTATTGTGGACTAGTTTCCCTGGGCTTTCTTTTATCAAATAACTATCATGGAATTTATGCCAAGACATTTCCTCTAAATGAATTGGTCTTCAGGAATATTATCAAAAATAAAATATATAATAGAAATTGGTCTCCAAGGAAATTATTGTGGGACAATTTTCCCAAAATAATTCATACTTAGCTTTTCCATGAAACATTTTTTTTAAACAATTTAGGTCATTAGGATATTTGTTTTGTATAGAAAGTCTAAGATAATTATGTCATTAGAAATTTTTAAGGACATTTTGATTTAGAACAAATGTTTTAAATAATTCATGCCTTCATTATTTTTTCTTGACCACTTTTCCCAAAATAATTTGTGCTTAGTCTTTTGCCTCAGAACAAATTCTTTGAAAGAATTCTACCTTTGGGAAAATTATCTTGGACAATTTTCTCAAAAGAAATTGTGCACTTGTACCTTTCTTTAGAACTTTTATATTAATAATTTTTTGCTTTTGAACATCATTTATGACCATTTGAGACTTTTATATAATACATTTTGTTGAATAATGACCCTTTAGGAAAATTTTATCAGGATACTTTGTAAAAGAATGACCCTTCGAGAAAATTATTCAGATAAATTTCCCAAAATAAATGACCTTTAGGTTTTTACTATGGAAAAAATGTCCACAATAATTTATGTCGCATTTTACCCATAGCAAACAATTATTTTGGACTTTGTTTTTTAGCCTTTTATTGTGGACTAGTTTCCCTGGGCTTTCTTGTATCAAATAACTATCATGGGCTTTGTGCCAAAACATTTCCTCTAAATGAATTGTCTTTGGGAATATTATCACAAATAAAATATATAATAGAAATTGGTCTCCAAGGAAATTATTATGGGGCAATTTTCCCAAAATAATTCATACTTAGCTTTTCCATGAAACATTTTTTTTAAACAATTTAGGTCATTAGGATATTTGTTGTGTACAAAAAGTCTAAGATAATTATGTCATTAGAAATTTTTAAGGAAATTTTGATTTGGAACAAATGTTTTAAATAATTCATGCCTTCATTATTTTTTCTTGACCACTTTTCCCAAAATAATTTGTGCTTAGTCTTTTGCCTCAGAACAAATTCTTTGAAAGAATTCTACCTTTGGGAAAATTATCTTGGACAATTTTCTCAAAAAAAATTGTGCACTTGTACCTTTCTTTAGAACTTTTATCTTAATAATTTTTTACTTTTGAACATCATTTATGACCATTTGAGACTTTTATATAATACACTTTGTTGAATAATGACCCTTTAGAAAAAATTTATCAGGATACTTTGTAAAAGAATGACCCTTCAGGAAAATTATTCAGATAATTTTCCCAAAATAAATGACCTTTTTTTACTATGGAAAAAATGTCCACAATAATTTATGTCTTTAGGCATTTTTTTTTAAATAGAATGTTTGAAACAATTCCCAATGCTTAGCCAAAAAACCCTAAAAATAAATCTCCCAAAAGAATTCCAACACAACCAAATAAAGTGGAACAATTTCTTTAAGGGAATTATGCCTTGTAATTTTGTTATGGGCTATGTGTGTAAAAATTTATTTGAGAGAAATATAAATTCCATAACACTTATCCAAAATTTTAAATATCTCCCAAGTGCAAGCTTAGGCTTTTCTAAACTTGTTCTTACAATTGCTCAACACCATGAAAATATGCCACTTACATATATGATTCAAAAATAACTCCTTAGACACTAAATGATACAAGGAATAAGATATACTATGACAAAATATTATAAAAATGTATGAAGTGACATCAAATGAGCTGAAACATACCCCATGGCATCATAAAAAAAATCCCTTATACAAGATTTTGCCTATATGGGGTTGACCCATTTTGGCATGTGGGAAAAAATGGTCAACATTATTGTCAATTTCCTAGGGTGGGATGCTTGCTATTCCATGACCAATTGACTAATCCTATCTATTGTGATATGAAATCACATGTATAATAGGTTTGACATATAAATTGCCTTGAACAACACATAAAACACAAGGAAAGATAAAGAAGAAGGAACACACAAGACAAGAACTAAGAAAAAACACAATTATGCTTCATGAACACTTATTGAACACAACACAACAATAAAGTAAACAAAAACTTAACCTAATATTTAAAAAACATCATCTTGAGGTGAACATTTGATCATACCTCAACCAGGGTGAGAAATGGTTCCCCTAGCATCTTTATCACTCCATGAAGGCAACCTAGCATGAGGAGCATGCTCATCACCCATCACTTGAATATGTGGGTGATCAAGAAGCCTATCACCTTTGAATCTTATTATGTCTACAATTGAGCTATATATGACCCTCATTAATGATATTTATTTCTCTCTTAGAGCCTTGGTTAGAGTTGTAATCCTCTTGATCATTGCCATATCTAATATACATCCCGTATACTATATAATAGGAATGATGACAACTATCTCAAATTTTTTATCTTCTTCCACATGATATAATTTATGCTTGGGAGTATTTAGTTATTATTCTTTATTATCTAAACCCTCTAAACATGTCTCAATACTATATGTATCTCCCAACTATCTTCTATGCACAACAACTTATGCCTTGACCTCATTAGGTCCCTCTAGAACTATAATATTTTAAATAGTAGATTGATGTCCATCTTGTTTAACAACATGCCCTTTACTTTCATAATTTATATAAAACCTGGGAGCCTAATCATTAGTTTCATCAACAAACACACCAAACATAAATTTCTTGGGAGAAGAAGTAATATTACCAATCTTATCAAATTCTTGATGTATGGCCTCAAATCTTATCCATAAATCATCCTCCTCTTATTCATGAGTGTCATCATTGAGAGCATCTTCATCAATAGAAAAAATTAAAACATCATTCTTCCCACTATGGTGATCAATTAGATTCATAAACCTATGATCATCATACTCATGAATCATATAGTTTCACTTAACAACATGAGAATATTTTTCATTTACCTTAGCTCCTTCAAATGGCTCCTCATGCATGATGTAAGTCTCAAGATTAGTTTGATAAAAGTATGCAAAAGGATCATGCCTATATGTATCTACACCATACTCATCCAAAAATAGGTTATAAATTCCGTCAAGTTTGGAGGATGTGACATCATCTATAATGGAATCCTTTTTTTTATGAACAACACAACTCAAATTAGAACTTGTCTCAATGTAAGGTTCAATATGAAACCTTGTAAGAAGTTGTGTCCTAATTATCACATTTGCCTTATACCTTGTTCCAAAATCCAAGAAATAATAGTTATTTTAGATATATCCACCTATCTTGGCTATGAATTCCCTTAATATGGAGATTACAAAGTGAGATAGGAGGTCAACACCAACTATAACTTGAAGGATAGGAAAGCTAGGTCAATCATGCAAGAAAAACTTCAATTTTTTTATCATCCTTATGGTCTTAACAAATGTGACATATATCTAGAGAAATCCTTTACTATGAGTCCCATATTATAGTCCCAACTTATCAATTACAACTTTGGGCATGACTAAGGTAGAGGCTCCACTATCAACTATGCAATTGTGAACTAATTTGTCACCTATAATGAGGGTGAGGTAAAATGGTGGAGGTTTCTCAACTCTAGTGGATGCTTCAAAAATAGTGTTAAGATAATTTTCAAGGAAAAAATGACTATTACATTGATTTCAAGATGGAGTAGTAGGAATAGTAGATAATTACTTTGGTAATAATTATTTTTGGCCAAGCATATGAAGGATATCCCACAAGGAGATAGATGCTTTGTCACTTTTCAAGGAATCCACTATGTTTAAATCATTATTACTCACCGTTTATTGTTTCATTAGAGGTATGTAATTTCTTGGAACTTTAGGAATAGATGTAATTATATTATACCTTACCACATTTTTACTTGTTGGAGGTAGACGAGATTATATAACTATCACACTTGAAGTTATGCCTTATTTCCTTGTAGGAAGATTGGATGAGCATGTGGGCATACTATTTATACCTCCTATAGCCTTCCTCTTGGGAATTTTATTGTCTAAAATAGAGGCTCCATAATTTATTACAAAAGTGTCTTCAACCATAAAATTGGTGAAGATCTCTCTTTGAGGTTGCTAACCCTCATTAACTTGCATCATTACCTCATCCTGATTTGATAAGAGGGGAGTAATTAATCCTTGAGCCACCAGATCTTGTTCTCCATTATAATTGGCATCCATGAATTGGTATTGTTAATAATATTCTCCCTACACCAAATTAATATGAACTGGTACCATCTTCTTTGCATTAGTATTAAAGTTAGGATTGCATGCATTAGTAGGCCTGTTGGGATTAGGATATCATTGGCCTCTTCCTCTTCCACATTTTTAGGCATATTATTAGTGATAAGGGTAAGGATTTTGGTAGGAAACTTGTTTCATATTACCTCTTTCAAGCCTATCTTACAACCACTTAATATATTCATTTTTGTCCCACATTATCTACCTTTTTAGGATCAACTTTAGGCTTGGTATTCGCATTAAGAGTTTGAGCCACATCTAGAGCATTGGTAAAAGCATGAGATAATGGAGGCATAGCCACTTTAGGTTGTAATATTACATCTTGGATGAAATTATTTCCTTATTTTATAGTAAGATCATAAGCTTCAAGGATGGTGGAAACCCCCATGGATTGAGGCATGATAGAAATTTTAGTCCCAATGGATTTCAAGTAGGGAACACAAAACTAGCAGGTGGTCTCATGGAAGGAAGAAATATATGATAAGTATTCTAAAAATTTTAACTGAATTTATGCATTATTTATTTGGGTCCCATTTTAATCACATTGAGATTATGTATGAGAGAAATATGGTCACTTTCATTTCCAAATCTAGAAGTCAACAACACTCCAAACTCATCCCATGTTGTGATGCATCCACCTTCTAGAGTCCTATAACAATCAAGATCCTTCCCTTTAAGGGACATGGAAAGTATTATAATGTAAATGTTATCTCAAACAAGTTTATGTAAAATTATAAAGTTAGAAACATGTCTAACATGCTCACTAGGTGTGATATGATTCTCACCATTAAATGTGGGCACACCATTTGTGGCATTAGGATGATGAGATCATATGTGTGAATTTGAATTCGATTATTAGTATTGAATGTAGGGAAATCATGAGGTATATCCATGTCTTATTCTTTAATATATTCAAAATTTTCAGCCTCTTCAACCTCTTCCTCCCTAATAAAATCTACTCATTCTTAAAAGGGAAGATTAGGCTATGGATACTAAATTGCAAGAGGGATTTTAGGATGAATGGGTGGCTTAATAGGATTGGATTTTCTAGTAGAGGATGACCTAGTGAGGGCCATGAATTATGGGGGAAATTTTATAAAAAACTAAAGGTCTAAAACCATATTTAATTTGAGGAGTCACCAAATACTGAGTATCACACCAATTTGCAACTAGTGTTTTTCAAGACCAACATTCACCTTGATGAGTTGTCTTGAAGACTGTGTGTCCCACTGGGAATGCCATAACTATTATCACCAAATATTACACCCTAGAAGAGGGTGTTCAAGACTCTTATATATTTGGGTAACATGGGAACATATTTAGGTATGTGGGTGTACCTATATTGGAAATAAGCCTTTAAATTTAAGGGATAGATTCCTAAATATATTATGCAATGCTTATCACTTAAACTAATACTTAATTAAGGGGGAAAAGAGTTAGATAATACATAAATTAAACCTAATCTAAAGGAGGTGATGAATAAAAAATGTATTCCACATGACCATCATATTTCTACCATGATAAAATAAAGCATACAAACTAAAATCTAAGTCTTAATGGCTTCTAACATGAGAATTTCAATATAGAGGTGAGATGTGAGTATCATCCTAAGGTAAATAAACCAAAGGGAAGATTTCACACTCCAATTATTATTTTACACTTGAAAATCTTTACACACTATAATACACTCTATATGACCTATTAGATTAGGAAATCTTGCTCAAACATGAAAGGATAAGGGAAGGAAGGATAGAGAATTATCACTTCTCATCACCATACATCACTTATAGACTTATAAAAAAATTCAAAACTTATAAAAAGACTTGTATTAGTGTTCAAAGGTAAAATATAACATCATTCCATTAAGGATTCACTAGACATGGTGTGGAACTATTTTACAATATCTCAAGAGCTATATTTATAAAATAAAGGGAGTAAGAGAAAGGGAGCTCTGTCACTGAAAAGGGGAATCAATTAGTTCAAATGTTTAAACTATAATTACAACTACTTCTATAAATAATGATCATTCAGACCATTTGATTGATCCAAGTCACCCCAAGTGGTAGCATAATTACATATCTCCTCATTGAATTTCCTTGATGACTACAATGGTGGGATCAAGTTGTTATGATCGTGGTTCCCACATTAATTTGATTAGAACAATCAGATCAATTTTTTAAGGCTTTGTCTTTGTACTAATTTCTCTTCACTAGTTCATCATGGCATGAAATAGTGTTGAGAAAGATCCCTTTCATGTAGTTGGTCTTGAAGATGAAACTATTAAAGTATGCATGTTTGCTTTAGTGGCATACTTTCAAATATTGGCTCTGGTCTTAATTAGACCATGCTCAAACTCGATTTGATACCTTTTATTTACCTTACCCCATTGAATTTTTTTTGTTTAAGTCACCTGGGCTCACCTTTATTTTATTGGCCATCAAAAATTGGCTCAGATCATTGATATTTTGACTCGTATTGCTCTATTGATCTACTTTATGTGAACAAATGTAATCCATATATTTTTACCACGACCCATGTGCTTATGTGACTTGGCAATCGTGCATTGATCTTGGGATTCTGATGCTTTCTACTACTTTACACACTTATGCCATGTGGTTTCCTCTAAATTTATTTGACCCTTTGAATAATATCACACCATAAGATCAATATGATTGATGAAATGTGGACCATTATATTTGTTTGGACCCACCATTGGAACTCAAACCATTATTTCACAAGGCCCAATTTTAATATCTACCCTCCTATCAATTAAAAATGTATGAAATTCAAAGATGTCTACATGACCATCAATATTTGGACCCCAATGGATGACTGGTAAACTTTATTTAGACATTTTTACACCTATTACCACCTTGATAGATCAAATTTGTTAAAACCAAGTGGTTGATGCATTTTACCTACAATAAATAATTTTGTCAGACTTTTTGTTTTGACCTTTTGTTGTGGACCACTTTTCCTAGGATTTTTTATATAGAATAATTATTGTGGGATTTATGATAAGACATTTCCTCTAAAGGAATTGGTCTTTAGAACTTTTTTCATGGACAAAATGTCTGAGAGAAATTGGTCTTCAGGGAAATTGTCATAGGATAATTTTCCTGAAAGAATTCATACTCAACTTTTCCATGAAACATTTTCCAGAAATAATTTATGTTATTAGGATTTTTATTGTAGACAAAATGTCTAAGATAATTATTTACTTAGTTATTTATTTGGACCTTTTGATTCAAACAAAATATCTAAAAGAATTCATGCCTTTAGGATTTTTTCTCGACCACTTTCTATGAAAGAATTCATACTTAGTCAAAATTCATGCCTTTGGAAAAATTGTCCTAGATAATTTTCTTGAAAGAATTTTTTCCCTTTTACCTTTTTTCATAACTTTTGTCTTATAAATTTTTTTATTTCAAATGACATTTGTGAGCCTTTGAGACTTTTGTATAAGATACTTTTCTAAAGAATGACCCTTCTGAAAAATTATATCAAGACACTTTGCTGAAGAATGATCCTTTGATAAAATTGTTCAAATAATTTTCTAGAAATAAATGACCTTTAGGATTTTAATAAAAACAAAATGTCCATAATAATTTTTTACTATGGGTCTTTTGTTCCAAATAAAATTTCTAAAACAATTCCCAATGCTTAGCCAAAAAACCTGAAACAAATCTTCTGAAAGAAATCTAGCACTTAGCCAAATAAAGTGGACTAATTTCTCTAAGGGAATTATGCCTTGTAATTTTATTGTGGGCTATGTTTGGAAATTTTTCTTTAAGAGAACTCTAAATTCTCTAACATTTAGCCAAAATTTGAAATATCTCCCAAGTGCAAACTTAAGCTTTTCTCGACTTGCTTTTGCATATGCTCAGCACCATGAAAATATGCACTTGCATATATGATTAAAAATGACCCCTAAGACAACAAATGATATAAGGACTAAGCTATACTATGACCAAATTTTAGAATGACATATGAAATGACATAAAATGAGTTGTAACATACCTCATAACATTATAAAAAGTATCCCCTATATAAGATTTTGACTATAGGAGGTTAACCCATTTTGGCCTATGGGGAAAATGGTCAACAATTTATACTTCATCTAAAATTTGTGTGGGAGGGGGTCAAAAATGCACTCATAGGTAAATATTTAAAACTCTGTGATGCTTCACCATGTGCACAATATATGAGGTAGAATACTTTGAAGACCAAATGTATCAAACATCAATGTTTGAGAAGTATTATATTATAATTTGTAATCACGTATCATGAAGTTGAAATCATGTATCATAAACCATTAAATTTGGTGTTTTAGATGACACTTATCATGGGATAGTGGAAAGTAAAGTAGATGAACAATCAAATTTCAAGTAATGTGAGTGATTAATTTTTTATCCCTTTGAACTTGGTTATAAAAAGTCTACAAGCTGTTAAATTATATAAAAACTATATAAAAGAATCTTTGTTCTACTTTACAAAATGACAATCAAATTTTAGCTAACCATTAGGTATTTGGAGCTACAATTCGACCTAGTCATGCACAATTTTTCTATTAAACTAATTAAAATTAAGATAAAATATATTTAGCACCAATGAATCTCTATTCTAGTTATTAATGGTGTGTTTATTTATCCATTCAAATCCTTTGCTTCATTTTGAAACAAAGGATTTTTTAAGTTTTCTAGTTTAAGATCAGAATGATTGCTTACTAACTTCAATTTGAAGTCTAACTATGAGATGTGTTTCTTGAAAAATATTTTTACAAATGAAGGTGTCATAAAGTGAGAAAAAGAGTGATTTATTAGTTTTCATGGCCAAGACTAGTTCTTTTTTGACTCGTGTATACCTCAGCCTTGTTCATAGTTTTTTGTAATTCATAGTAAGATGCACATATTCATGTATCTACAGTTAGTTACAATTTTTTCTTCTTATAGATGTTAGAAATTTTTATTTCATATTCTCAATTTTTTGTTTTAGTATGTGATGAACATCCAATTTTTATATCATGGAAATATATTTTATTTATTTGTTATTCACTCATTTATAAGAAGTAATATATTATTTTATTTTTATGAGTAGTTTTGTTTCATACAAGAATTCCTGAAAGTGTAGATCACTAATTATGGATTGTAAATATGAGTTGTTTCATTTGATTAAGACTCAAAATAGTAATAACTTATAGATGGTTGTGTAGCATTGACTAAAATTTAGAATAAAATGTCAAAATTGAAGATGAAGATGAAAAATAATAAAACCTTTTAACCCTCCTACAATTCCTTAAGAACCCCCATGTAATCAGGAGGCTTTAGTCACAAATATAATAGAAAAAATAGAGATTGAGGAATTAATTAGGCCAATAAGGTATCTTCATTCATCCAACACCTACAATATTTTTTTGAAAAATACATTAGAGTCATTATTGTAGGTGAATTTGATTAATTGGTAACATGACATACTCACAGATGGGAATATTATAGAGGGAGATGTAATTCTTACTAGGATAACAAGTTGTTAGTATTTAGTGTTGGCCAGTTTTGGCCTACATACAAATATTTTATCTCAATGGATGAGATGAATAGAGTTTTGGATAGAATGAGTCACTCAAAGATCACATATTTTTTGCAAAGCTTTTGGAACACTTTAAGCAAGCTTAAAGTGTAATTTGTTAATCCTTGAGAAGTAAGCTTGGAAATAGGTCTAAGATTGAAAAGTGAAGAAAACCAATAGGTTTTCATGGTGTTTTAAGAGTTTAGAGTCATGAATCAAGTTATAAAAAGTCTTATAATTCCATTATATCCTTCTAAAGAGAACAATTTCTTCCACAAGTCCAAAAGAATTGGATCATCATAAGCACATCACGCATAAATGAATGGTCAACTTGGTTATGCATTTAATAAGTACACTTGGGAGGTCAATTAGAGCCAAAAGAATCTATAGGCATGATTTTTTTGGTCCCATAAACATCTTATGCAAATTTCATGTCTTGATGAGTTCTCTATCTCAAGATATAAGCTTTCGAAGTTAAAATTATAGAGTAAAACATCTACATAGATGTTAAAATTAAGCCTCATAAAATAGCCATTTAAATTCAAATGATCCAAGATCAATGGTCAACATTAAATTAGAGTAGATCCAATACCAAGCTAAAACCTGATAGTGTCATTGGATTACAAAGATCTAATAGAGCACATTTGATTATGCACCTAAGATCAACAGTGAGCATCTAGTCATAAGGTTAATTAATATCTAGGGTGAATGCACAAGTGATAAGTGGAATAATATTAGGAGCCTTATCAAAATACAATGGCACACATTGACTAACAAATCTAGTGGACCCAAGTAGATTGATAGTGTGTGATCCATTATATAAATAAAATGTAACAGTGAGTGATGAGTCAAAATGTTAGCAACTCTCAAAGGCAATTACATGGGTGACAAGTGTCTCAACCATGTTAAACTAATAGAAGATCTATGGCTCACATCCATTCATATAAAATAAATCTAATGGTGAATGTGTAAGCTGAGAAGGAATATATAATGGTGTAAAAGAAAGGTGATCGATGGTCAATATTAAAATTCAAAGATATGAGACTTGAAGTAGCAATTCAAAATGGTCAGGGTCAAACCAATGCAAATATTTCAAAGGATGCCATTGAAGCTCAATTGAGACCTATATTGTAGGATATAAAGCCTGTAGACTTAGTTTTATTGAATTTTTAACATCATGTATAATTATTCCTTGGCTTCCATAAGTTTTAGAGGCATAATAAATCTATTTAGACCTACTATAGTTCAAGAACAATGTTGTGGAGTTTGTAAGTTCCTCATAGATAATATTTATAAGAAAACTAACAAATGGATTGGTTGTCAATCTAAAATAGACTATGCTCAAGTTTTGAGTAGGGTAAGATGTGTAGGAGTATCTTGTCCTTTGACAAATATATAGATTAAACAAGTAGGTATCTACTACCACTTAAATCAGACATAACATGGCTCTACCAGATTCAACATATGAAGATTTTGTCTTAAATAGCAGGCCAAGTGGAAGATAGTGTAAAGTCCCAAGATGGAGATCTAACATTTGGAGAAAGTAGCTAGAGCATTTAATATGTTTTTAAGATGCTTAAAAGTTTATTTTTATCATAAATAGGATCATGATTCACCACCTTTAGAAAACTCTTGTCCTCTAATGTGTTGTTTAATCAATGAAATGATTCAGAGGCTATCAAGATAAATGAAGGCTATCTTGTCAATGATGTATTAGCTTGGATTTGATCAAAATATGGTGGATCATTCATCAAAAGGTGCCATCTCATTTAATTATCTAGGATGGAATTATCACTCTATCCTTACCCTTTGTCTATATCTTTCATTTTTTGACACATTATAATTCTCTCTCTCAGTTTTTATAAGAAAAGACTCTCTCACTTCTGGTAAGATTTTCTCTCTCAATTATGGAAGAGAAAAGATTCTCATTTAATAAGGTTATACCCTATCAAAATTTGTATAAAATACCTCTTGAATAAATAAATATTTTCCTTACCTATATTTCCCCTCTAAATTGTGTTTAAAAATCTTGTGCATGATGGCATTATAAATGAGAATCTTCCATGTCCATTATCCTTCTTTTTTGCTCATTTATAAGGTGTATTCAAGTTATTTTTATGTCTAAGTTAGTTTTCTTTCTATCATTGATGAAACCTCTCAGTGAGTCTTAGAACTCCTCCTTACTTTCATTCATTACTTCTTGAACCTAGCTTATGAAACATTTATGCAACTAGCTAGTTTTATGAGATTGTGTGAGCTAGCATTATCCTATGATTCCTTAGTGTTTAATTCATGAATATGATAGCCTCATTTTAATTTGGTGTACCACTTGGTTAACTTTATTAGGATACCTTTCTCCCTTTATAACCATTTTCTCAGTGCAAACATTAGTATAGGTGATCCATCAAGAGGAATCCAACCTTCTCCAAAGGTCAAACCCCACCATAGGTGACCCATAGCCTGGGGTTGTTCCCATAGTGTAGCTCAATTGGAGAGAGCCTGAAGAACTCTCTCCAAGGGTGTAAATTGATGTTACAATAGTTTATCACATATCTGGTGAGACACATTTCAAAGAATATTGGTCAAAGTTTGATGTTGGTTTGATCAATTTTTAGCAGTTATAGCTTCCAAACAACAACATATAGAAAATCCAAAATAAGATTCAACATTTTGGTAGTAGAAAAGTGACTACATCTCATGCTAAAGGTGATAACAAGGTCAGATTCTAGAGGTATTCCCTTTGAATTTTTTGAATTAAATTTAAATTTAGTCAAAAGGTTAAGGTTTGCTAATACATACCCATATAAATTCAAATTTTTTCCTAAGTTAATTTCAAGGCCTACCCCTACAAAAATATCTTTTTTAAACCCTTACATCACCATGGCAACCCCTAGAGATTTTATTTTTGTGGATTTCAATGGTCAAAGTCCTCTATACCTCCCTCAATATGATCCTATTCTAGTAGCACTGCTTAAAAGTTCCTTTATTATACTAGAGACCAAGCTGCAACCACTTCTAAACACCTCATGGATATAGACAATTTATGCAACATTCATGATATCAATGAGGAAAATGTAGCAATTAGATTATTAGTAATCTCTTTCAAAGGTAAAGCCATAGATTGGTATAAAAGCCTTGTTTCTAATTCTATTATAACATGGGATTAGTTATGAGATGCATTGTGTAAGATATTTGAGGATAAAAGTGACCATTTATCACTTATAGATCAATTAACTACAATAAAAAGAGCCCTTCATGAGGTCATGCTAGACTTCAACACAAAGTTCTAAAGGACTTCGAATAGAATCCTAGTCTTTGTTAGGCTTACCCCTAAGTTTGTCTTCCTATTCTATTTTAATGCCCTAAATAGTGACATTACAATAATGATCTAGTCCATGGGAGGAAAAACATTGCCAAATATATATGAGGTGTAAATTAGAGTAGAAAATTATTTGGTGTAAGCTGGTAAGCTTACACCTAGATTACTAATGCCTTTGTCCCTTGAGTTCACTCCACCCCTATTTGTATGTCTCCCCTTGATGTCATTCCTCTTTTGACTATAATTGATTTTATACCCTCACCTAAGTAAGAAAAGGCTTCCATAAGACAATCTGGTGACTCCCAAGAACATAAGAACTTTCAAGAGCTTAAGAGTATGTTCCATTCCTTGAGAAATAAACAAGTGAATCTTAATAGGTAGTTAGATTTTAGTAGACATTACCAAGACTCATATAATCCTAAAAAACAATCTTATAAAGTAAATAGGCCACCCTATAAAGGAAATTTCCAAGGCCAAGACCAAGTATAAGGGTAACCTAACTATAATAGACAATAACTATAATTTAAATGCTACAAGCACTTCCAACACTTTGATCCTAGTTCAAAACAATATTTATTAAGAAGATGAGGGGACCATGCCTTGGAATCACTCTTTTGGGTAATACATTATCCCTAACATTGATTTCAATAAAGCTTTAAATGATCAATGGCAATAGGCTTTTAGTTATGGGTATAATCAATCTCTTATAACTCAAAACATAGAGGTATTCATGATGAAAAAACCATAATATCTTAAACAAGGTCAAATTCATGATCAAGGATAAATTTAGTTGGGTAATAAAATGGTGAATTATGATCAAGAAGAGTGTTATGCACTCAATCAGTAGGCTAGTTCTAGCTAGGCATATATTATAGTGGTAGTAAATATAAGGCTCAAAAGAAGGAATATGGATAGTAATCAAGAAGCATTAAAAGAACCTCTTACATTTACTCCTTAAATATCAAATCCAATCAGACCTATTCTTGTTTAAAAGGTTCCAATATCTCCAAGGAATCAAAATCAGTAGAATGTCCTTGTTCCCCAAAACCCACAAACTCAAGGTGTAGTTGTGACAGGACCCTAGTTTCCCAAAGTTTTGACAAAACTTGTCAGATTTAAGAGCACAGATGATTACCAATGTATAAGCAACTTAAACATGCAGAAATACCAGAAGAACAAATAACTATCAACGAGAAATAACACAGAAACTGAGAGGCAACACATAATTGTATTCAACTCATTACAAAGGAAATTACAATAAAGAGATCACACTCTTCTCCACCTCTGTGAGGCTTCCTCCTCAAGGGCTCCCAGTAATCTTCCCACCTGAGTAATCTTCTCTCATAGGTCTCAACTAAAAACTTACACAAGCTATTGTTCACCTCATTGTACATCCAGTACAACTGAGTACAAACCAGTACTCCAAGTAGATATGACCATGATCCTGCTCCTGATGTATTGCTGTCACCTTGGATCTAGCTCCCTCGCTGATCTCCTTTCTGACCCTTGCATTCACACATCTCCCTGTAGACCAACCTAATCTTACTTATCACATGTAGATCTCCTCCATGACTCTACAACTCCCTGCATATCAACCATGATCTTACATACATGGGGAATCCTACTTGATTCCACCATGGGAAGAACTCTCCAAGCTCCACACTTGGGTTCTACAAGTTCAACACTTAACAATACAACCCATGAGTCTATTTTATAGATCTCATGCATACACTAATTTAGACGGGTGGCTCAAAGACTTAAACTAGCCTTTATCATGCAAACTCCATGTTCACTTAACTGACTATTTGTCAACAGCAGTTTTGACCGCTACAGGTGACCGACGTCGGTCCCTGCCTTCCTGGAGGTGACCAACACTGGTCGATCTCCTACTGATGCCAATTTCCTCTGCACTTCCCCTGACCGACGTCAGTTTTGGCTTGTCGACGTCGGTGACTGTCAAGCTATGAAAAACCTCCTCCTTCTATTTGCAACAAGGTGAAGCTTTTAGCTCCACACCCTAACAATCTCCCACTTGGAGATAAAGAGCTACACTTGTACCCATACCAGTACTCTATCTAATCTACATCTTGGCTTGTATTCCTCTTCAAGCTCCCACTCAAAGACAACCCACCACACTCCCTATGGTGCTACACATGTGCCTAAATTTCTCCATTCTTCTACCTTGCTATACTCCCACTCAAATAGTAACCCCTGTGAGTAACCTGTAATCAACAACACTTAACAGATCTAAACCACCTGTTAGCCAAGCTCACTCTAAGAATGTCCAACCATGCTTTGATACCATTTGACAGGACCCTAGTTTCCCAAAGTTCTGACACAACTTGTCAGATTTAAGAGCACACATGATTACCAATGTATAAGCAACTGAAACATGTGGAAATACCAAAAGAACAAATAACTATCAATGAGAAATAACATAGAAATTGAGAGGCAACACATAATTGTATTCAACTCATTACAAAGGAAATTAAAATAAAGAGATCACACTCTTCTCCACCTCTATGAGGCTTCCTCCTCAAGGGCTCCTAGTAATCTTCCCACCTGAGTAATCTTCTCTCATAGGTCTCAACTAACAACTTACACAAGCTGTTGTTCACCTCATTGTACATCCAGTACAATTGAGTATGAACCAGTACTCCAAGTAGATCTAACCATGATCCTGCTCCTGATGTATTGTTATCACCTTGGATCTAGCTCCCCCGCTGATCTCCTTTCTGACCCTCACATTCACACATCTCCTTTCAGACCAACTTGATCTTATATCTCATCTGTCCATTCTCACCTTCCTTCAACCTGTAGGTCCATCTGTTCTTCAGTGTCCTCTTACCAGCTGGCAACTCAACCAAATCCCATGTTTGGTTCTCTCTCAAGGACTCCATTTCCTCAACCATGCCATGCTCCCATTGACTCTTGGACTCCACCTGTAATGCTTCTTCAAAACTCTCTAGTTCTCCACCATCAGTTAGCAATAAATAGAATAATGAAGGGGAATATCTAATTGGAGGCTTACCCTTTTTGACCTCCTGATGGGCCTCTGAGACTCGTTCATAACATGATGTCTGCCCAAATTCTCTGATAGTGACTGACCTCAGTCACCTGCAGACTTGTTACTAGCTGATGCCGGTTCTTCCTGACCAACGTCGGTCCCTGTTACTAGCCGACGCTGGTTCTTCCTGACCGACGTCGGTTCCCAAAGCACAACTAAAGGTTGGTGGTTCACCCAACAAAATTGTGGAATAGATGAAAAGGTCCAATGTGAGTGTGCCAGTGTGGGATATGCTCTCCATGCCTATTCAAGTAGACATCCTAAAAAAATGGTTGTCAAGAATCAATTTTTTTAGGAAACCACTAGTTAATGAAAATGTGGTTCTCACCAATGCAGCCAAAGGACCTAGTAAAGGGCAATAAAGTAAGATGGTCAAACCTCCTCCCTTCTATATTTTAGTGAGCATTGGTAAAAATTTAGTACACAATTTCTTGGTAGATAGTGAGGATATCACCTCATTAATGCCAAATTCTATAGTTGATCAACTTGGTCTAAAATATGAGCTCTAATCTAAAAGAGTTTTACAACTTGATGGTTTTTCCACTAAGCCATTTGGTATAATTAGAGACCTAAACTTGACCCTACATTATTTTTATAGTGTCTCAAAGGTTTAAGATGTGTTGATCTTAGATGTACCTCCTTGTTTTTCCCTATGCCTATCTAGGGAATTCACTACAAAAATTTGAGGTTATTTTGTAGCAGATTGGTCATATGTGGCTTTCAAAACAAGATATGGGACCAAAGTATCAATCAAAGTTGAGACCATTTCATAATTACACATAGATCCTTATGGACCAAATAACATGAACATAAACTACACCATCATTGATGAAGATGAATTTATTGTTGGTCAAAAACTAAACACTCATCCTGAGGAAATACCAGACATATTCTTGGATGAACTATGGAATGACAATCATTTGGTTGATCCCTTAGAAGGAGTTAAAGAGAGGGACAAGGGTGTCTAATACTTACATAAAGAGAATAAATACATGATATCCATCATTAGACCTCAAGAAGATCCTAATGGCTTATGTAAATTATTCTTTGATGGTTTAAGGATCAAACATGGAGTGAGTGTAGGTGCAATGTTAGTATCCCCATCCAATTAAAAGTATTTATATTCTTAAAAGTTTTAATTTAATTGATATTATAATGCATCAGAGTATGAAGGCCTTATCCATGGCCTTTAATGGGATAATAAGAGAGGGATCAATAATTTAAAAGTTTATGAGGATAGTGAACTGATAGTGCATCAAATTACAGGCCAGAATATCACCAATAATACTTTAATGAAGTATTAAAAACATAGAGTGTGGGACATAATTGAATATTTTGAGGCCTTTAACATCCAATAAGTGCCAAAGAACCAAATTAGACATTTTGATAGGCTAATAATTATGGGATCTCAATTTGATATCCCAAACTAGTTTAAAAAGATCAAGGTATCGACACATGTCAAAGTGGTGGTGAGACCATCAGTACCAGACAATGAAGATCATTGATGGGTCTTTGAAAATGATAAACAAATTTCCTATTTATTATATCAAGAAGCAAAGCTCTCATCCATAAAACCTATAAAAGTTTCAACATTAGTATGAGGGTTAAATTGTTGAGTTGAGATATAACAAGCTTCCTAAAGGGCTTCTCACCCTTGAAGATCTTTGCCATGAGGGATATAATATGAGAAAAGATAAGGTGGTGATGTCAAAAAGTGAAGATAACTATGAAAGAGTCCTTATCTTTCCTCAAGCTTGGGAAGGTAAGCACTAAATTTGAGAGGCATGATTTCATAGAACTTTGTCGATCATATACATACATCTTTGCTTAAGAATATAGTGACCTAAGAGTCTTTAATACCAAGTTGCCCCAATACACTATAGAACTAGAGATTAATGTTAATCCTATTAGGAAGAAGTAGAGGCATATAAAACCTCAAAACTAAAGATTTTATGAGGAAAGAATTGATCAAATTAATTTAATCCAAGATAATCTTTCCCATTAAGCACTCCTCATGGGTATCCAATTTGGTACATATGAGGAAGAAGAGTGGGGAAATCAGATTGTGTGTTTACTTCTAAGATTTGAATAGTGTCTATTTGAAAGATCACTACCCCTTATCATCCATGGAGTAACTCTTTTAGATAGTTACTACTTTAGAATACTTTTCCCTTTTGGATGCATATTCAGGTTTCAACCAAGTGCTATTAAGAGAGGAAGATCAGTATAAGACTACCTTCAACACCAAGTGGGGCACATATGCATACCAAAATATGCCTTTTGGTTTTTCAAATATTATTGAAACCTTTCAAAGAGAAATGGACATGGATTTCTAAGGATTGATAAATCAAATGGTACTAGTTTATTTGGATGACATCATAGTTTTCTCCAAGAAAGATACTGAAAACTTACATCATCTAAGGTTGATCTTCCGAAGATTCAAAGAGAATGAGATGTATTTAAATCCCAATAAATGTGTGTTTATTGTTGATGAAGGAAAAATTTTGGGTCACATTGTCTCAAAAGAGGGATTATTTATTGACCTTGATAGAATAAGTGCTATCCTAGCCTTATGTTTACCCAAGTAAAAGAAAGGAATATAGAGCTTCATTGGGAAAATATTTTTTTTGAGAAAGTTATACCTATTTTTTCAAACTTGGTCAAACCCATCACTACTATGGTAATGAAGAGCCAAGTGTTTGACTAGTCAAATAAAGGTAAATCAACATTTGAGGCCATCAAGAAAGACAATGCCCAAGTACCATCACTCATAAATCCTAAATTCTACAAGGATTTTATATTGTATACAATTTCCAATGTTTAAAATATATCAGCTATGTTGATGTAGAATAATGGTGGACTTGAGAAACCAATTAGCTTTTTCAATCAAGGAATAAAGGGATATGAGGTGAGGCACACTTTTATAGAAAATTAGGCTCTTTTAACATTGAGGATCCTAAAAAAATTTATATCAATGCTCTCCAATAGTAAGGTTCATCTTATGGTGTCTCATCCTAGAGTTAGGAAATTCCTCCTTATCAAAGACTTGAATGAGAAAAGAGTAAGCCAGATTTCCAAGGTCATGGAGTATGATGTGGAAATAAAATTCACCAACATAGTAATAAGTAAAGGCTTGTGTGGGCATATGGTGGATGACCTTCAAGAAGACAAAGAAGTTATTTTGGTGACACAAGACAACTCACAAACATATGCACCTCTACTCCATAATATTTAGGTTTGGAAACATATCATGCTAACAAGTGAATGTCCCCAAGGTTTGGAAAAAGCAAAAATAAGGTATTTTAGACTTCAATCTATACCTCATGCATTATTCAATGGAATTATTTTTAGAAGGGACCTCAATGGATTATTTCTTACGTGCATAGATGATAACCAAGTAATATATCTTTTGGATTAGTTTCATGATGGACTTGTAGGTGGTCATTTTGATCCAAAAACAACAACAACAACAACAACAACAACAAAGGTAATGTGAGATATCTATTACTGACCTAACCTTTTCAAATATTCCTATGCATGGATTAGTAAATGTTAGAAGTGTGCTCTATTTGTATGAAAATAAATATTATTAGCTCTTCCACTCAAACCAATTTAGGTGGAATAAGCCTTCATGTAATGGGGTTTGGACTTCATAGGATTGATCAATCAAACTTAAAGTGCAAGGCATAAATGGTTGATCACTATAAATGACTACTTCACCAGGTGGGTGGAAGTAATTTACTTATAAGAAACCAATGAGATAATAGTATTAGACTTTTATGACAACATAGTAACAAGATTTGGTGTCCCAACTACTATAATTTTATACAATACATTAGCATTTGTTTATATGAGGACAAGTAAATGGGAATTCAAGTTTGGCATCTACCTCAACACATCCTCTAACTACTACTCCAAAGTAATGGACTGGTATATTCCACAAACAAGAACTTTATAAGGATTATCAAGATGACCATAGAAGAGAATCAAAGAGTGTGACATACAAAGCTAAGGACAACTTTATGGGCTAACAAAGTGACTCCTAAAGTTCCCATTGGAAATTTTCCATATGTACTTAAATTTGGAAGGGAAGTTAAATTGCCCATTTCTTTTTAACTACCTAAATTAGAGTTAGTCCATTAGCTTGAGTTGATGGAGAGTGAGCCTATGAACATGATGATGATATAGCTCATAGGGCTTGAAGAAACCAAGGACCAAAAAATAAAGACATTAGAATCACATCAACCTTAGGTTAATAAATCATTTGATAAGAGAGATACAATAAGGGAATTTAATGAAGGGGAATTAGTCCTCAAATGGGACTCAAATAAGACCAAGCCATAAAATCATACCAAGTTTAACATCTTGTGAAGTGGTCCTTATTTGATCCATGGATGTAAATAGCATAATGCTTTTTAGCTTGCCCAACTAGATGGAGAGGTATTACCCATCCAATTCAATGGAATTAATTTAAATCCTTGTTATTAGAAGAGTTTGTAACTATTTTATGATATTATTATATATTAGATTAGTTCTATATGTTTTCCTCTAAGTTCCTTGTGCACATTTACTTTTAGTTGTGTGTTTCCCTTTCAATAAGTGCCTATGGCATAGTTCTTTGTTTTTATATTTTATTCCATTTTACTTCAAAGAGAGGGTTAAAAAAGGATTATCCTTCTATCAATCTCATAGTAATTTTAGTTAGAAATAAATCTTGAGACTCCATTCCCAATGGATCAGTTCAAGGCTACTGCTCTCTTGCATAATAGGCATATAACCCAAATATGTCATCAATTTTGTTTACCAATTTTGTCCTACATACAAATATTCTATCTAAATGGATGAGATAAATAGAGTTTTGGATAGAATTAGTGGTTTAAATATCACATATTTATTGAAAATCTTTTAGAATACTTTAAGTGAGCTTAAAGTGCAATTTGTTAATCCTTGAGAAATAGGTTTGGAAATAGGTCTAAGATTACAAAGTGAAAAATAAAAATAGGTTTTCTTGGTGTTTAAATAATTTAGGTTCATGAATCAAGTTGAAAAAATTATTATAAGTCCATTCGAGCCTTCTAAAGAGACAATAATTTCTTGCACAAGTCTAGAAGAACCATCACAAGCAATTCATGTATAAATGAATGGGTCAGCTTGATAGTGAATTTAATAAGTGCACTCAGGAGGTTTAACAAAGCTAAAAGAATTGATAGACATGATTTTTTTGGTCCCTTAAATATCTTATGCAAATTTTATGTCTTGATGAGTTATATATCTCAAGATATAAGCTTCCAAAATTTAACTTAAAGAGTGGAACATGCATGCAAACATCAAATTTAAGACTCATAAAATATGCATTTGAATTCAAATGATCCAAGATCAATAGTCAAATTTCAATCAAAGTAAATCCAATGGTGAGTGGAAACCTAATACTGTTAGTGGGTCCCAATTATCTAATGAAGTGCATTTGATCATGCACTTAAGATCAATAGTGAGCATCAAGTCAAAAGGGAAAAATATATCTAGGGTGAATGTGTAAGTGATAAGTAGCATATTATCAGGAGTAGAATAAATATTCAATGACACACACCAACTGACAAATCTACTAGGCCAAATTAGATTGATGGTACATGATACATCATACAAAGTAGATCTAATGACAAGTGATGGGTCAAAAGGTTAGTGGATCTTGAAGATAGATGCATAGGTAACAGTTTTCTCAATTATGTTAAACTAGAAAAATATCTATGGGTCACATCCATTCACACAAAAGAGATCTAATGGTACGTACGTAAGTCAAGAAGGTAGATCTAATGGTATGCAAGCAAGATAATTTATGGTCAATATTAAAATTCAAAGACATGAGACTATGAGTAGAGGTCAAACATGGTCAAGGTTGACCAAGGTAACTATTTCAAAGGACACCATTGAAGCTTAGTCAAGACCTTTGTTAGAGGATCTAAAGCATGTAGACTTAGTTTTATTGAGTTTTCAACATCATGTATAATGAGTCCTTGGATTCCATAATTTTTAGAAGTAGAATAGGTTTGTTTAGACCTAATATAGTTCAATAATGATGTTGTGTAGTTTATAATCTCCTCATGCATATTAGCTATAGGAAAACCATTAAATAGATTGGGTTTCAATCTAAAATAGAACTATGCTCAAGCTTAGAGTAGAAGAAAATATGTAAGAGTGTCTTATCCTTTAACAAAGCTATAGCTTCATCAAGTAGGTATCTACTACCACTTAAAGTAGACATAGCATGGATCTATCAAATTCAAGATATGAAGATTTTATCTTTACTATTAGGATAAGTGGAAGACAGTATAAAGTCCCAAGATGGATATCTGGTAGTTAGATAAATTAGATGGAACATTTAATATATTTTTAGGGTGACTAAGGATTTTTATTATAAATAATATCATGACTTACCACCTTTGGATAACTCTTGTCCTTTAATGTGTTGCTCAATCAATGAAATGATTTGGAGGCTATCGGGACAAATGAAGGCTATCTTTTATATGATGTATTAGCTCATATTTTATCAATAGATTGTGGATCATTCATCAAAAGGTGGTAGGTAATTTAATGATATGGGATGTAATTCTCACTCTCTCTTTACCATTTCTTTATATCTTTCATTTTATGACATATTATAACTCTCTCTCAATTTTTAGAAGAAAAGACTCACTTCTGATAATATTTCCTATCTCAATTATAGAAGAGAAAAGAATCTCATTTGATATGGTTAGACCCTATAAAAATTTGTATGAAATACCTATTGAAGCAATGAATATTTTCCTTACCTATCTCTCCCCTCTAAAATGTGTTTAAAAATCTTGTGCATGATAGCATTGTGAAGGAGAATCTTCCATGCCCATTATCTTTCTTTATTGCTCATTTCTAAGGTGTCTTCAAGTTAGTTGTATGTATAAGTTAATGTTATTTTTGTCATTGATGTAACCTCTCAGTGATTCTTATAACTCCTCTTTTCATTCATTCATTACTTCCTAAACCTAGCTTATGAAAAACTTATGTAACTAACTAGTTTTCTGAGATTGTGTGAGCTAAAATTGCCCTATGCTTCCTTAGTGTTTACTTCATTCATATGAGAGCCTCATTTTAATTTGTTACATTAGGTATTTAACTTTATTAGGATCCATTTCCCCCTTTATAACCCTTTTCTCAATTTAAACATTAGTATAGGTGATCCATCAAGATGATGTTGCCATTCTCCAAATATCCAACCCCACCAAAGGTGACCCAAAGACTAGGGTTGTTCCCATAGTGTATCTTAATTACAAAAATCCTGAAAAACCATCTCAAAGGTTGCAAATTTATGATACAATAGTTATTTTGAGAGAAAAAAATAAAAAATAAAAAATTGCTCATTATTCACTAATCCAAAAACTAATGTGCAGCTTCTAATGTAATTCAAACATTTTCCAATCCACTACTTCCACCATAATTTGATGAGAAATAATTTTTGGACTAATGGTGGATGGTTTATGATGTCCCACCTTCTAACAAAAATTATGTTCCTTCATATTTTTTGAGGAAAATTTAATATCTTGAATGAAATTCTTTATTAATTTTATTATTAAGATTTTTAGGGCCAATAAGAAGGATTTTGACAAGATAGGTTGGGTACATATCATGTGCCTAATAAACCTATGAGAGTCTCTATAAAATAACCTCTTTAGTTTAAGACAATTCCCTCTTCAATTAAGGATGTTATAGATATTTACAGTTTGCATGCACTTAAGGCACTTACTGACACCCTTGTGTAATGTATGAGCCAATTTTCCCATATTGATGCTTATGAGAGTGGACATGGAGATGGTCCAACTAACACTATTATTCAAACACACTAATGCAGATCTTATGGTGTTATATGCACTATAACTTAAATTAGACGAGGAGAAAGATTTGATGTAGACTAGTTATGGTGGTGTTTCTAATTAGATAGATGATATGGTTTTGATTGATCATTTTTTGAAACATAAATTTGGTTTGGAAATATCACTTGCACCTTTGCAAGTATATTCTAAATTTGACATGTATTTTTTTTGTTAGACGAGTTAATTATAAATAGTGTCTAAAATATAATAATTATTTTACATATAAATGGAAATAATATATATGTAATTTTTAGGTTGTAAGAGGAGACAATACCATCTTTTTCCTAGCTAGATTTTGAACCATCTTATAGTTCATACATTGCACAACTACTTGGTTTATTTTTTTATATGTATAGAGGTGATTTTGAATTTTATAAGTTGTAAATTATGTAGATGCATGTAGTTTTATATATATTCTCAAGTAATGATGATATTTTTTAATTTTATTTTTTACCTCATTTGAGATTCCTCCATCTATATAGGTAGGAGTAGACATAGGCATTATTAATGTGATTTAATTTGTGCAAAAACTTACTGAGGTGTGAGTCAATATTGTAAATTATGTTTAAGTGTAAATATGGATTTTTTTTAATAAATTTTCTGACATAATAACCCTCATGTTCACATTTTATATTCATTTAAGAATTATATATGTACATACGTACATTTCATCTTGTGGTTATTTTTTACATATTATTATTTGAATCTCATTATTTTATTGAAACTCAGCACATGGATATAATCGTAGCCTCAAATTATTTTTTAATAAGGTACATGTCATCAAAATAAGATGATTGCTTCCTTCAATATTTTTATCTCACTATGTCACTAATCATATAGAATATGCTTAGCCTTTAGTTTACTATGGATAATTTTTATGGGTCACATATATCCACTATATCTTATTGTGGTAGTATTGATTAAGTACATTAATATTTTCAATGCCTAACTAATGGATTCATATCTTAATTTTAAATGACTAGTGATGTTGTACTTTATATACATAAAAGTGTGTTAATTTCTTGTATTCACATTTATGGAGAGGCATGAAAACTAGATGGATGCACCATGGAGTGACACTATGATAGTTATATTTATTTAATTGTTTAACAAACTAATACAAATCAAATTTATATTTCAAAACACTCTATGGCGATGTATTAGTTCATTATATTATAATATGTATATGGATGGGGTTTACTAAAAAATTAATTAGTCAATGTTACACAACCATTTGATAGTTTTTACTATTTTGAGCCTCACTCAAATGAAATAACTCATATTTACAATCCATAGTTAGATATTTACACTTTTAATAATTCTTGGATGAAACCTAGATAACTACCACTGTCAATGGTTTGTGGTTGTTTAATTCAATATTAAGGGCACATGAAGTAGTAAAAATTACATTAAATATGAAATTTGTTTCTAAACATTTAATTTTAGTTCAAGTGGAATATATAAACAACTCTGAACATGCATGCCAAGTCATTAAAATTTATTTAGAGGTGGACTTATATAAAAAAATTGGCATGGTTCATTTTGGTAAATGGTAGAGGGATTCATGTTATTCCTATGGTTGGAGGATAGAACCTTATCTAGATTTAGAGAGATTTAGACTTGTATAAAATAGTCAAAATATTTGCAATGGAATTGTGATAGTGTTTAAATATTTTATTAGTATAGATTTACTTCTTCTATTTATCACCAATTGAATATGAATAAGGAATTTAGTAAAATAACATTCCAATAAAAAATGTTTCATAATATGTCTTGCATAACCCTTTTTCATTAGAGGTATCATTTTATCCCTTACCACCACACTTTATGGCACTAAAATTTCCTACTTGTAAGAAATAATTGGGTGACCTTGAGCATAACCGAGAAATGAAGCTCATTAAATTAAACAAGATAAAGTATGGGGCCACTACATTGGCCTCATAAAATACAAAATTTAAGATAAAGACATCTTATAAAGTTAATTTGAATGAACCAAAATGTGATACCAATCAAATACTGAACATGACAGTGCCACATTGAACTGTATTATAGAATGCACCACACCAAAAAATTACTAGGTTCATAATATGTCTACCATATCTTATTGTGGTAGTATTAAGCAACTACAATAATATTTTCAATGCCCAATTAGTGGCTTCATATCATAATTTTAAATAACTAGTGATGTTTTAATTCATATACATAAAGGTGTGTTAATTTCTTGTATTCACATTTATGGAGAGGCATGAAAATTAGATGGATGCACCATGGAGAGACACTATGATAATTATATTATGTGATGTAATATTTCATTATATTATAATATACACATGGATTAGGTTTACTAAAAAAAGTAATTAGTCAATGCTACACAACCATCTAGTAGTTATTTCTATTTTGAGTCTTAGTTAAATGAAACAACATATATTTATAGGCTATAGTTAGAGATATACACTTTCAATAAATTTTGGATGAAACCTAGATAACTAACACTATCAATGGTTTGTGTTTGTTTAATTAAATATCATGGGCACATGAATTAGTCCAAATTATATTAAGTATGAAATGTGCTTCTGAACATTTGATTGAAGTTCAAGTAGAATATATAAACAAGTCTGAATACGCATGCCAAGTCATTAAAATTGATTTAGAGGTGGACTTGTTTAAAAAAATTGGCATGGTTCATTTTAGTAAATGGAAAAGGGATTCTTTTTATTCCTATGGTTGGAGGATACAACCTTATCTAGATTTAGAGAGATTCAGATTTGTATAAAATAGTCAAAATATTTGCAATGGAATTATGACAGTGTTTAAATCTTTTTATCAGTATAGATTTACATATTTTATTTATCACCAATTGAATACAAATAAAGAATTTATTAAAATAAAATTCCATTCAAAAATGTTTCATTTTATGAGGAGGCAAAAACTAAACACTTTGGAAAAATATTTAAACATAAATTATTTACTAAAAATATTTAAACATGATAAATACAAATAAAAATAAACATAGTTTTTAAATATAAAAATAATTACAATTTTTTATCATTTATTAAAATTATTCTTATTAAATAGTTTTATTTATATTTTTTAATTTACATGATTAAATTGTATAATAGGGATTTGACTCTTTAGTTTTTAGACCCCTTGGAATACCTTTGAGATAAAATTCATCAATTCAAATACCGATGATATTGAGTCATCTTTATTGAATTTACACTTATGAATCTATAAATTAATGTATACACTTATACACAATAGACATTTTACATGGTTAGATATCAAATATGATAGATACCAATATAGAATATGTTCCTCTTTCAGGTCCATTAATCAAATCAAACATTGAGCATCCATCAAGTGGGAATATATATTCATACCCCTTAATGTCAAATTCAATGAATACTTTTCACCAAGGTGGGGATTTTTCACAATACTCATTACAAATGATTAAAGCATTGCAGGAAAAAATTCTCTCATTGAGAAGAACACCTAAAAGGCACCGAAATATGTGCTTGATTCACAACATGTCTTGCATAACCTTCTTTCATTAGAGGTATCATTTCAACCTTTACCACCACACTTTGTGGCACTAAAATTTCCTACTTATGAAAAACATGAATGGTGACCCTGAGCATGACTAAGAAATGAAACTCCTTACATTAAACAAGCTATTAAAGTATGGGGCCACTACATTGGTTTCATCCAATACAAAATTTGAGATCAATCCATCTTACAAAATTAATCTAAATGAACAAAAATGTGATACCAATCAAACAATGCACATGACAGGGCCACATCAATCTATATTACATAATACACCATGCAAAAAAAATACTAGATTCACAAAGCCTATGGTGCTTCTTATTAAGAAGCTAGCTAAGTGTTAACTCATATGTTTACCTACATAGGTATAAAGGCTGATATGATTAAACATCTTCCACGTGGATATGATGAGAATGCATATTGTGATTTTTAATAGGGCCATATGCATTCTACTAACAAATTCTTTTCCTTGAGATATAAGCTTCAGGACTTATACAAGCCCCAACAAATTACACTTGATGGGTCTCTTACCATGGGTTTTGGATCACATCTATGAGATCATAATAATTATAAAATGTTAAATAATCCACTACAAGACAATATGATGAAAATTATAGAAGTTTAAATATGAAAATAAAAGTAAAATTATCATCATGGAACTTTAGAACTGATGGTAATGATTTAGAAATAGGCTCTTACATAATATTAAGTGGAGTTTAATCCATAATTTTTGAAGATGTAACATTAATAGTATATCTAGGAGAAATAAGTGGTGGTGGTATACTTGAGAATGTGTAATCACTAGGCATAGTAGGCATACATGGAATAGATGGTGTCTTTGGAACATATAATTCCACTTCAATGTTTTATCTAATTTCTAAACCCAAAATTCCTCTTGGTCACTTTTAATTTTTTTAGTTCCATTGTAACAAAAGTAATGTCTTCATTGTAATAACCAAGATAAAATGTGATCAACCATAATTGAGCTCCTTATCTAGGGAATATAGATGTGCCCTAATCAAAACCAAGGGAATTGCAATTTTGACATAGAGATTAATGCTAAGTGGTTATATATATTTACATAAATATTTCAATCCATCATATACTATATAATTACATGGTGTTTTAGATCCTGATTGATATATGCCCATAATTACCTTAGATGAACATATTTTGGCATTGTCAAGGGTTTGGAATTGCTTGGTTTAACTGACAATTATTTAATTTACATAACTAGTCTTACCAATACATATATACATGATACATTATATGTCATGATGTGTATATGTGTGTGTGTAATATATGTGTATGTGTCACTCTATATATAATATTTCTATATATTAAACTAAGTAATATTATATTTAAATTATATATTTTATATAATATAAATTTAAGTATATTATACTGAAATATATAATATATAATTATAATTTTATTTATAAACTACATTAATATATATATATATATAGAATAGAATATATTGTATAATATATAATATTGTAATATTATATTACATTATATAATGTATATTTTTATTAGGTGTGTGTGTGTGTATCATTTTAATAAATTAAATATATCACTTGCCTTCAATTAAACTTTATTACTCCCAAGGTGCATTTTCATTCATAAATAGGTGGGAGTCCCCACCGAATTTGAAATTCCAATTTACTCTACAAAATGGGATCCATATAATCTCAACACATTTTTAAGAGGAACAAAAATCATTAAACATGTCTAGCTAGATATGTTCCTAATCTTACATATTACAATTTTTTTCTGAACATACACTATAGAGCACTAATAGATCAAAACAAAGTAGGTTGTAGAGTGTCTGAAGCATTGACCATATTTGTTAATGTCATTTCTATAAATTCTTATTTTCAGGTATTTAATCTAAATAGTGTTTAATATAATTTTTTACTCTATCTAAAATGTGTGACATATTTGTGTTGACTTGGCCCTTTTATTCATCGTTTAGAACTTTATATTATGAAATCACTAACATTCAGATAGTCGACTTACATTATAGTTATAAAATGGCTGAAATGGTTAAAATGGTGGAGATTAGGGTTATTTAGTGCTTATTGCTATTGATTATTATATATTTCCTTTTATGTGGAAAAATAATAGGGACACAAATGATCAATGTTAGGGTGATTCAACTTTACAAATTTTAATAACTATAATCAAATAGTCTTCGTAACTAATATATTTAATATTTTCAAATTTGAAAAATTATAGATAATCACATAGACTAACCAAAAGGACTAGTTTATAACATGATAAAGACCCATTGATGTCTAAATGCTCTTTACACTTAGAATATGGTGAGATTAAAGACCAAATAATTTAAATAGAGTAATTATAACATTGATTAGTAATTAAAAATATATATTTAATGCATGAGATTAAATTAGATATGGTGAGTTTCACTTGACATCATTTACATGTTCATAAAAATTAATACTTTACGATAATTAATATAGTTTATGTTCCCATTAGATGTTAAAATCCTGTTTGAGTAGCCTCATTGGTGTAAAAATTCTCTAGTAGTCACATCATAAGAAATAAATCATTGTTTAAGTATTATTGAAGCATGTTAAATTAATCAATATTAGTATGGTGTTATTTGAGCAATTAATCTTATGCTAAGGTGTCAATCTCAAATATCAAGATCGTGTTTAATTAATTTTATAGAGATTAAAATGGTGAAATTCCAATGATTCATATTGTGCCAAGATGTCAATGATGATATGATTTAGAATTTAAAAAAGTGTTCATTCTTGATTAGAATTTCATCATTTAGGAGTGACAATGTTACCTTTTTTTTACATATAAATAGACTGTAGACTATTTGACATATTTTGACATTAGTTTTATTAGCCAATTGTAAAGGCCAAAACATCAAATAAAATGACAATCATCTTTAAATTAAATTTATATTATTGGGGGATTGATATCAAAATACACATGAAGATCACCCTACCATAATGGTAGGGTTATTTTGGCTATAATGAACCTCTACTCCATAGGATTAATGGTGAGTTTATTCTTTTGAGGGATTGTATTTTATATTCAGTAATTACTCTTTCAAGAAGTATATTTTTTCACATATGAAAGAGTGTAAATTCAAAATAAATTGTTATAATAGTCATGACTTCATTTTGGACCTAAATATTCTTCTATTTTAAAATTGGAGGCTAAAAATTCTGATGATGAAAATCAGATTTCAAAGCTTAGCATGAAAAATTTAAAGCCCAACATGGAAAATAGAAATTTTGCTATTACGAGTCATGGGGACAATTGTATCTATACAATTTTTATATTTTAAAATTATATGCTAAAAATATTGATGATGGAAATCAAATTTTTAAGCCCAACATGAAAAATTTGAAGCCTAACATGATAAATTTGAAGCATGGAAAATAGAAATTTGATTATTGTGACTCTTTTGATCAATTGTAGTTGTACAAGTTTATGCATTGTAAACAAGTTGTAATAGTATTATATTTGAATTAAATATATGTAAACTAAATGTTTTATTTATATAACTCTACCCTCCCCTATTTTATCTCTTCTTTCATGTTTACTTAGAGCATTTTCGATAATGTTGTTTAGTTTAGACTATCCCCATAGTCTCAGTCTTTTATTTTACTTAGTCTTGTTGGTTTCTACCCACTTGGGCCTAAAAATTATATTTTTATACCATAGAGAGAAATTAGACTTGGTAGTTAGTTAACCTTCTAAAAGTAAAAGAGGTCATAGGAGTCAAGTGGGTGTATAAGAAAAAAAGGGGTAGACTCCACCAATTATAATTCAATATGGGTAGACTCCTTATTTGGTTTATATTTTATGAAAAATAGTCACACAATAAGTAAATTTAACCTTTTTTAATCATCTTCAACATCTGGTGAAAACTAACCAATTATGTATATTTAGCCAATAAACCATGTAGTTCAAATATCCTTCCTTCTAAATGAATAATCATGAATAGTTACTCAAAATTCATCTCAATTATGCATAAAGTGGTGATCCATTACAATCCCCAAAAAAAATTTATCCCCATCCATGATAATATAATAGGTAGTATCCCATAGCTTTGTATTATTGAATTTACCAGAACAATTGACTATACCCACACCTATAATTAGGATTTAAATTTTTTGACCTGGGTAAATGTAAAAGTGCAATTGAGTATCCAAATTTATGTTTATTAATTTGTATGTAATATAAAATTAAATAAATATATTCAAATTCCATTTCTTGATGAAATCCACCACCTTAATATTTGGAGGAGTTCTAATACCTAAAAGTGCATGACATGATATAATAGGTTGAGAATATTCAAATTCATCCACAGGTCCTTTCATACTATTGATGTGTGTCTATGTCAAAGACATAATGTGAAAAGTATAATAACATTTATTAGATTATATTGTAGGTATTATAAAACCTTGGGGCTTCACTCAATTTTTTTTGAGAGATTATATGGTTACCACCTTATAGTCTGCAACCAGACCCTGTTGTAAGGACAATAGGAATATGGTAGTGACATAATCTACCTAAATTTATTATGATGTAAATGAATTTGTATTTGCTAATATAATCCAAAAATATTTTAAAAAAAAAATGTATACACACAATGATCATTAATCTAAAGTTATTCATGTTAAAAATTTCAAAAGAAGGGAGTAAGGTTAGATAGAAAAGAAATTTCCCTTGTAACAACAAAGACCAACATATCTACTTTGATTTATTTTGATAAAAATGCAATTGAAACTAATAGCTATGAAATATTATGGCTTATACCTAGAATATCATAAGTATAGTGAGGATTATAAGGTGAATATAATGCATATATCTAAAAAGGAGGCTCTAAAATGCTACTTGGATGCTCTAAAATGCTACCTACGGTAAATTGCCTTAAACACGTTCACTAGCAGAGCAAAATGAAAACCAAGCATACATAATAGACTTTTTTAGCTTTGATAAAAGCATAGACTAAAAAGATTAATTCAAAACATTAATACTAGATCTTAACCATTAAATAAATGAGATTATATATTATTAAAAAGGTTAAGAAATAGGAATGTATGAAAATAATGGAAATAGTGAGTTAATTATTGGAATTTACTTTCTCTTTTCATTAATTCATAAAATTTTGTCTCTAGTTTATAATGAAGGGGAGAACCCCTATATATAGGCCACTCAAATGCCTTAGTCGGTTACAAAAGGAAATAAATAACATGACACCTATTAGCTAATAGGGTCTCTTATGTCTTAAAGTTAAAGAATATTTCATATTCAAAATATGAAAATATATTAAAATTTAATTAAAGGGACCATGGAACATGTTTCCTATTCACAAGGAACCCAATAGGTGGTCATTTTATTCCTAAGGTGATGGGTTGGGATCCCACTAGTATTATTGATGATGAATCTCTTATTATAAAATAAGATGGAGCGCTAGCATCGATTGAGGAAGAAGAGATTTTAGGAGGGGTTGATGAGGTGGTGACTCTTAAGGTGGAAGTTTGTTTTTGGGTCTCATCTTACCCTTTCCATATTTGGGATCATTTCTAGTCATTATTGATTAATCTTAGATCGATGATAGGATCCTTAAAAAATGTGGCTATGAGCATGGCCATTACATCATTCCTACTTAGGAGAAGTCCCATAGATTCATTGATGGTCTTAGCTTTCTCTATTCTATGGTTGGTAGAGGTTTCTAAATCCACCATCTCTTGTTTAAAGGTCACCCTTCTGGCCATGGATTTCTTTCATAATTTCACCATGAAGCTATGTAGTTGAGACCTAAAATCATCCCTACTAATGATGGAGCCATATTTATTAGCCAAGTTCATAATTTTGGCATACTTTAGTAAGGTGATAAATTTATCACCTTTTTACATAAGGGATATCCCCAGGGACCTCATATCTTCAATCCATTAGTTCAAATTCTTCCTCCTACTAATTACATAAGACTAAGCAATGCTCAAGTCCTCTAAGGGAATTAGGTTTAGGTATTTAAATTTATTCATTCTGATCAACCTCATTAGTTTTATTATCTTGTTATCGTATCCTCCATATGAAACTTCTACCTTGAGGAATCTATTTTATATTTCATCTCCCTTTACCTTATACTGAGCCAATGTATTCACTATGTCAAACATTTCTTCCATGGCCTATTCAAATCTAGTTATGGCCTCCTCTAGTAAGGTGGTCTTATGTTACTACTCCAATCTAGTAATTATTTTTTTCACTCCCTTAACCAATTTGGTAGCCACATCCATAGTTTCTTAGAGATCTAAGAGGGGGTCCTCCTCATATTGCTACTATTGGCCCTACCTAGCCTTCTTTATCTTTTTTAGCTCGAATAAGGTTTCTTCTAATTTATATAGTATTATTTGGTTAGGATGGGTGACCTTCCTCTTGATCACCTTCATTTCCCCAGACTCCTTGAAAATTATAGTGTAACCTAGGGAGGGTCCATTATGACTTGGTTTGGTTCTCCCTAGCAACTAGATGTATCTACTAAATCCATTATTTAACTAAAGAGCCACTTGGGGGCTCTAATAAGGGAGGTAATGTTTCATATGGAGTTATCCTTTAAAATTCATACATATGGAAAGTATCATTCAATGTGATCAATTTGAATGTAGAGCTAGGGGATGGAGAAGCACTAGTTATAGTTAAAGAACTAACAAAGAATATGGGAACTTATGGAAGGATGACAATAGGCCTCTTCTTAAAAAACTATGGGTTGGGTCTAAGCATAGGTTGGGGCATGAAAAAGGGCAAATTGGCCATTATCCAAACCCTAGAAGTGGGTGATATGGTCAAAGGTGTGACTTTGGATAATGACATGGTTACAAGCGTGATTACAAGTCTGGTGAGGGGCCTGTAAGGTTGGAGGTGGACATGACCTAGAGTTATGTTATTAAAATACACTTAGAGGATGCTTATAAAAGAAAGAGGGGGGTAAGGAAATACATTCTTGACCTATAACACTCAATCCTTATTTGATAGGATGAAGGGGAGGTGATGATAACATTAAAGTTGTCAGAGTAGGAGCTAGTATTATTCCTATTGAAGGTATGGCCTATGTTGTAGTAGCACTTTACACCTAAGATGTACTACTAAATAGGACCCCTAAGGTGGAATCCTACCCAACTTGTTTCCTAGCACTAGTCCCTCCTTTCTCCAAAATAGGAGACAATGCCTTAAGTAATTTATGATCGAGTTGAAGGTTAGTTGGCCATTATTCTTCAACATTGGGAGTATGGATAGGAGATATTGATGTTCTTGCTTGATTATCCTGGTGCTCAAATACCTACAATTATAGTAACATCTAATTTTCCTTTCACCTTATTGATACTAAAAATATTTACAATCTACCTAAATTATTTGTTATTAGTTGTATTAAGGTAGAATTGGTCTCCATCCTTAGTCTGATGATGGTATGTTATACTTAGAGTTACCCTATGTCTAATGCAATGATTGATTTTCAAGTGCATAGGATCCCATTCCCTATCGATATATTTCTCCAGATTAAAAGTAGACCTATGTTTAGTAGCATCTATGACTAAGTGAAAAGTTTTAAATTTGAATTGGATGATGTTGACCAATTGGGGGTGGATTGCCTTTATTTTCTTGCCTTTTCATAGTCCATCTATTGATGTAAGTAGTTGGAAGGCAATCTCCTACTCAACTAGTTTATTTAACACTATGGTGGGAAATCTAAATTAGGATGTCTTGATTATATAAAATTTGATTACAATGTAGTCTAGGTATTACTAGTAGGCTACTAATGTGCTAAGGGTTTTCCTAATCTCTGCTAACATTCTAGGCATAGTTCTTTCATAGATGGATCTATATACAATTGGGTAGAGTTACTCATCAATAGCCCACTTCTCCTTCTTATATTTGTAAATTTTAACCTTTGTGAAGACATGGGGGGTGGTCCATCTCATGTTTAGGTCCCAATTGGTAATTTTTGGGAACTTTAAATTGTCACATATGGCATTAACTAAGTAGGACATCACATAGAAATGATTTCCATGGTTAGCCATGGTCTTCTTGATTTTGGTAGCTAAATTGTAGGAGATGATCTCCCTAAGGGGAAGGTTCATGGATTCATATATAATCATATATAGTATTAGAACTAAATTATCATCCACATGGCTAGTGTCTTCTACTCTATGAAACCCATTCATCATGCCTATCCCCACTCTCACACATTTTTTGAATTGGGTGATGGGAATCCAATTATTTTAAACTTATAGATGAACCTCCCTATGCTCTCTACACAACTTGTCAATACTTATTTGATATTGTGTGAATCAATCCATTGGGTCATGGTGTCTTGATTGTAAAAAATTTCAAGCTTGGGTAAGTCATAATAGGCTTGAAAGGCCAATCTAGCTATATAAGTGATATCATTGCTAAATTTGACATATTTTCTCATGTGATCCACATGCCTATAGTGAAAATTTTTTTGGTGGACTAGGTCCACATAGGGGATCACCTCTGGATTGGATGTATATTTGTGTAATCCTATAGACTTAAGTGCTAAAATGTTAGACCTTTCATTTGCAACATTGTTATCTTCCTTGTCATCACTGTCCTAGTCTACCATCCTCTCTACATGGTAGAATAAGTCATTATAGTGTTTTTCATCTATGGCCAATGAATTGCATTGAATTTTTTGTCTTAGAAGACGACATTTGTTCCATAGGAATATAGGAACAATACTTACTTTATCCATATGCTCCTACTTCAGCCATAACTTCTAATTTATGATTGATAATCTTGTGGATTGCCTAGATGTCAAACAAATGAATAAAAGTTTCTTAGCAAATGATATAGAGTACTTCAAATTTTTCAATAAATAGTAATGGTGAATGATAAGCTTCGAGACAACAAGATTATAAACCCAAATTTTTCTAAGAATTTTGAATTATAATATATGATACATAAATTGTAAGTATATTTCACCTGATTTGACATAAATCTTGGGTGGCTCTTTGGTTTTATTTTGATGGCTTAAAAAATTCAATTTTAGGAATTAGCCAATCATTTCTCTTGGTTTATCCACATGTCTTCTCATCATAGGCTTGAATTTTTCTTGAGATGACTTGGATTTATAACTACTGAAATGAGCCTCCATTATCATTTAATTCATACCAATAACCATCACTCATGGACAACAATGTGTCCTTCAATCGTCATACTTCACACGTGCCTAAAACTTGGTGTCTCTTAGTGTATTCTAGTATTTTAATTTGGATATTCATATATATGGATGGGTGATATAATATTGTGGCATGTGGCATCTTTAGATTGGATTGCATCTCCTTTTAATGTGACCTGGATCAATCCATTTTATTTTGGGCCAATATGGTTTTGGGACCCTTGCTAGCTTGTCAAGTGGCAAGATTTCATTGGCTTATACTATCATGTAGCTATATTATATGAAAATCTCAATGGATCTATCCATTGTGACACCTTTCCACATATCTCCCTTCCATCGGATCACTCATCTTTAATTATCACATGAATCAACCCCTTTCATAATTAGATTGATGTGGCCTTAAAAATTTTGTTGGTTTTCCAAGTGTTAAGTTATTATTGGCTTGTATTGTTGTGTGACTTTAATATATGAAATTTTTAATAGACCCAAATGTTGTGCCAATTTACCAAGTGTTACATTTTAATTTGATCACACAATCATTGGGTTTCATGGATTTATTTGATTGTATTATTTTTGTGAGATATGGGTCCACATGTCTACATCCCAATACTCTCAAATGTTTCATAGATTCCAGTCACATCTAACTACCTAAGATTAAGTGACTTACTACTATGTGTCATCTTATCATACAATCTCTATATTATGAAATTGAAATATTGAATCTTGACTATGAGGCATGATTGAGTGCCATGTGGTACTATGTAATAGGACCATATTATCATGAGAATTATAAAATAATATAAGCCTTAGAATGCCATGACTAGATGCCACATGGCATGCTCTGATTGAGTCATGGCGTCATTAACTTTATAACTTCTTTATAATTTAAAACGATGTGACTAGGTGATAATTGGAAAAATCCCATTATATCACATTGTCACTCAATTTTTTAAAGTCAAAAAGATATATGGCAAAGTCCACAACTTATGTGACTGAGTCACCAATGCATGTAACACTACCACATGTCATTTAAAGTTGAGCTAACATCAGGGTTCTTTCCAAATAAAAATGTATCATGGTTATATCAAATCCCTTGTAAGGACCTTTGCAATCAACATGGAAGGTATTACAGGGCCCTTCAAGGTATATCCTAGGATATACCTTGAAATAAAATTAAAATCATGTTCATCTTCAAGGTATCTCCTAAGAGATGCATTGAAATAAAAGTCTAATTATGTACATGTTCAAGGTATCTCCTAGGAGATACCTTGAAATAAAATTCTAATTGTGTGCATGTTCAAGGTATCTCTTAGGAGATAACTTGAAAGAAAACTCCAATTATGTGCATGTTTAAGGTATTTATGAGGATACCCCTTGAAATTAATACAAGGCCCTTCAAGGTAATCCCCTAAGAGATACCTAAAAATAAAATTCCAATCATGTGCATGTTCAAGGTATCTATTACAAGAACCCTTGAAGGTACTATAAGACCCTTTAAGGTATCTCCTATAAAATAACTTGAATGGAATTGTATTATTTTTAAGGTTACCTTGAAGTTATCTCCTAAGATATATCTTTTAAACATGCATAAGGATACCCTTGAAGGTATTACAAGGCCTCCAAGGTATCTCATAATAGATATATTGAAAGACAGTTCCAATTGTGTTCATTTTCAAGGTATCTACTAGGAGACCCATTGAATAAACTATTATAACATCAATTTTTACCATTAAAGAGGGTTCTTTAGGGTCTCTCCAATTGAAATATAATATGGGAACAACCCCAGGATGTGGGTCGTGTATGGTGGGGCTGAACATCTAGTATTTTTAATGAGGCTAGCTCATTTTGATGGATCACCTATACTTATGTTTGCACTGAGAAAAGGGTTAAAATGGGAATATGTCTCCTAAGAAAGATAATAGGGTGATGTATCAAATTAAATAAGAACTCACACAAGCATTAAATATACACTGAAGAAGCATAAGATAGTACTAGCTTACACAATCTCAAAATCTAGTATTTATTAGATTCAAGAGGTATTTCATACAAGTTTTGATAGGGTCTATCCTTATCAAATGATATTCTCTTCTCTTAAAAAATTGAGATAAATTCCTATCAAAAGTGAGAGAGTGTCCTTCTAAAATCCCCTGAGAGAGCCTACACCAATGTGAAAGATGGGAGATATAGTAGAAAGGGGAGGGAGAGAGTGAGTATGATATCCTAGGTAATTAAATGAAATACCACCTTTTGATGAATTCTCCCACCATATTTTGATCAAATCAAAGCTAATACATCATAGGCAAGATAGTCTTCATTTATCCCAATGGCCTCCAAATAATTTCATTGATTGAACAACACACTAGAGGATAGCGTTTTGTAAAGGTGGTGAGTCATGATTAAGTTTGTTGGGGAAAAGTTATTTATGGTTTTGGATGGAATTTAATACTACAACTAATATTTCTAATCCCCCAATCTGATCTATGAATTCTTATGCCATCTCTCACTTGTTTTTTATTGTAAGGATAATTTCCTCATATCTGTTGTCCTAACAGAGCCATGTTCATGTATGCTTTTAGTGGCTATAGGTTCTTGATTGTCAAGGCTATGACTATTTTGGAAGATGAGACACTCCTTCATAACCATTAATATCTACCCATACTCAATATATGATCATATGTCTAGTATAGATTGAAAACCAATCTCATTTATTGGTTTTCCTATAGTTATGCTATCAATGAAAATCCTACAAGCTGTGTAGCTTTGTTCTTGATCTTTATTAGGTCTAAATAGACATATTATAACTATGGACCTTATGGAAGCTAAGATATCATTGTATGCACAAATACTTGTTTAAAGAGAAAAGATCATAGTCTCAAAACAATATTGTAACCCAAAAGGATGGACATTATTGTTGACAACCCATGACTATATAATTATGTCTGTTTGTGACATTCAATTAATATCTAATGGAAATAGGATGATCCTTGTAGGATTTACCTCTATTTTAACCTAGATCATAATTATTCTCTACTTAAAAAATCTTGTAGTTTGACCTTTAATATTGACTGTTGATCTGCCTCCTTGCATTTGAATGAGCATCATTGATCTAGTTAGGCCCACTATCTTTGAATTTTAATACTGATTATCAATCTTGATCCATATTAGATGAGCACTATTGGATATTTATCTCACACACTATCCTTCTTCCTTTATATGAAGGAATGTGAGCCATAGATATTCTACCAGTTTAACATGCTTAAGACACTTGGTATCTTATCATTTGTCTTTGAAATCCACTGACTTATTGACTCATCATTCACCATTGATCTAGAATCTATGATCAAATTTATACCATTGATTTTATTAGACCTAATAACCTTTTCAATCATCGTACACCATTATATCTTTGTTTAAGCACTCAAGATCTTGACACTTTCCATCACCATGTTTAAGCTAACTTTTTGACTTGATGCTCATTGTTGATCTGGAATCTATGATCAAATACACACCATAAATTTTATTAGACCTAATGACATATATTATATCATCACTCACCATTAAATTTTATCTAATTTAATTCTAACCATTTATCTAGAAAAATTTGCATTCAAATATCTAGTTCATGAAGCTTAAACTTGATGTCCCCATACATGTTTAACTCTACAAGTCTAACTTTGAAGATTTATATCTTGAGATAAAAAAGACATCAAGATATGAAATTTTTAGAGGATTATATTGGAAATAAAATCATCTTGTCTATATGGTATTTTATCCTGAGCGGCCTTCCCAAATGAATTTATTAAATGCATAATAAAGTTGATCTATCTATTTCTACATGGCATGTTTGTGATGGTCTAGTCCTTCTAGGCTTATGCTTGAGCTTTCAAGGCTTAAAATGAGTCTCTGAGACCTATGAAACCTACTTTATTTTCATGAAGGTCATGATAATGATGAGAACCTATTGATATTTACACTTTCTAATATTAGACCTATTTCCAAGCCTACTTCCTAAAGATCACCAAATTACACTTTAAGCTTGCTTAAAGTGTTTCAAAAGCTTTATTAGTGACATTTGATCTTATTTTCCATTATTTGGTCACCCAATCAATCAATAAATTTTTTTATCTTGATACTCCATCCAATAACTTCCAAAAATTGATTTGCCTAAGCAAATTTATGTATGTAGGCAAAAATTAGCCAACAATTTTGGTGATATCTTAGGGTTGCATGCCTGTTATCCAAAAGACTAGTAGCCTTAAACTGATCCATTGGGAATGTGGATTCATAGTGTTTTGTCTCAGTTTTCATGAAACTAACTCAAGGATGACCCCTTTCTATAAAACCTCCTCTTGAACCAACAAGGAATAAAAAGAAATAAAACAACAATAAATGTTCCCAAGGAACTTATTTAAAGGGAAACACACAACTAAAAGAGATGTGCCCAAAGCACTTAGAGGAAATAATGAAATATATTATAATATATTAAACCTTATTTAATAGATTCAAAATTTTCTAACAATAAGGATTTAAATGAATTCTATTGATTAGGATGGGTAATACCTTTCCATCCATCTGGGCAATCTAAAACGCATTATGTTGTTTGCATTCATGGATCAAGGACCACTCCATAAGCTATCAAAATTGGTATGGTTTCCTGATTTGGCCTTATTTGAGGAATATGTCCCCTTATTTGAAGTACATTATTATGGATCTCTTGTTAAAGGCTTTCTTGAATTGAGCTTGATGTGGCTCTAATGTCTTCATTGCAAGGTCCCTAGTTTCTTCAATCTTCATGAGCTCTACAATTCTTACGCTCATAGGCTCACTTTCCATCAACTCAAGATGATGGGATAAATCCATTGTAGGTAGTTCAAGAGAAATGGTAAATTTGTCTTCCCTTCCATATATAACAGTAAATGGAGAATTAATAATGGTAGATTTTGGAGTCACTCTATCAACCCATAAGGTTGTCCTTAGATTTGTATGCCACATGCTTTGATTTTACTCCATATTTCTCTTGATAATACTTATCAAGTTCTTATTTATGGACTCTACCAATCCATTTCTATTGGTTAATAATTAGAGGATGTGATAAGGTAGATGCCTAGTTTGAATGCCTATTCCCTTGTCTTCATACAAACAAATGCTAATGCATTATCTAAAATTATAATAGCTAGGACACCAAATCTAGTCACTATGTTGTCATATAAGTCTAACACTAATACTTCATTGGCTTCTTTCAAGGCAGTTTCTTCCACCCACATATTGAAGTAGTCATTTGAAATGAGCATCTACTTATGCCCTATACTTGAAGGTGGATTGATCATCCCTATGAAGTCTAACCCCCATTGCATGAAGGGTTGATCCACATGGATTGGGTTGAGTGGAATAGATGTTAATATTTGTTTACCTATAAATATGGAACACTTCTAAACTTTTGTAATCCATGCATAAATATCCTTGAAGACATTGGGCCAATAATAACTAACTCTAATTACCTATGTTGTTATTGTCCTTATAGAAAAATGGCCTCTTGTAGGTCCATCATAAAATTACTCCAAGAGATTTGTCACTTGACTTTCATCAATGCACCTAAGAAGTACCCCATTGATGTCCCTTATAAAAATAAAACCATAAAATAAGGCATAGGTTATGGATTGAAGCCTGAAATACCTTATTTTTACTTTGCCCAAACCTTGAGGGCATTATCCTGTCATCAAGAAATGTGTCATATCCTAGAGCCAACTATTGTGAAGTGGAGGTGCATATACTTGTGGGTCATTTTGTGTCACCAAAACAAATTCATTATTTTATTGGAGATCATGTACCATATTATCACACAAGCCTTCACCTCTTACCATATTGTTAAATTTGATCTCCATATCATACTCCATGACTTTGGTAATCCATCCAACTCTTTTCTCATTCAAATCCTTTTTAAGGAGAAAGTCCCTCACTCTAGGATGAAACATCATAAGATAAACCTTTATATTGGAAAGCATTGGCCTAAAAAATTTGAGGCACCTCAAAGCTATAATAACCTACTTTTTAATAAAAGTGTACTTTACCTCATATCCTTCTAGCCCCTGACTGAAAAAGGCAACTGGTTTCTCAAGTCCTTCACCATTCTTCTACATCAACATAGTTGATATGTTTTCAATATTGGAAAAGGTATAAAATATGAAATCCTTTGATAAAATAGGATTCATGAGAAAGGGTTTTTGGGTAATAGCTCTTTTGATGGCCTTAAAAGCTTCTCTTCCTTCATTTGACTAGGTAGACCCTTATCTCTTCTTCAATATGGTGGTGATGGGTTTGAACAGGTTTGAAAAACTAGGTATAAACCTTTTCACAAAATTTATTTTCCTAAGGAATATATATTCTTTTCTTGTGCTTAGGTAAATATAAGGCCAAGATGGCACTTATTCGATCAAGGTTAATGGATAGTCTCTCTTTTGAGACAATTTGACCCAAAATTTTTCCTTCATGAACAACAAACATATATTTCTTGGGATTTAAAGAGATCCCATACTCTCTGCATCTTTCAAATATCAACCTTAGATGATCTAAGTGCTCACAAGTCTTCTTGGAGAAAACTATGATGTCATCCAAGTAAACTAGTACCATCTGATTTAGCAACTATTAGAAAGCCATGTCCATGGCTCTTTAGAAAGTTGCCCCTATATTTGACAACCCAAAAGTCATATTTTGGTAAGCATATATGCCCCAATTGATGGTGAAGGCTATATTATATTGATCTTCCTCTCTCACCAGCACCTGGTTGTAACCTGAATATCCATTTGAAAGGGAGAAGCATTTTGAAATAGAAACTATCTAAATTAGTTGCTCCATGGATGGAAAAGGATATTGATCCTTCAAGAAGACCCTATTTATATCTTTTAAATCAACACACAATGTGATCTCCCTAGTCTTCTTCCTCACATGTACCAAATTGATGATCCATGAGGAGTGCTTAATGGGAAAGATGATCTTATATTCAATCCATTTAGTCAATTATTTCCTCATAAGCTCTTCAATTTTTGGGTTTATAGGCCTCTGCTTCTACTTGACAAGCTTGGCATCAGCCTCTAGTTATATAATGTATTGGTCTAGCTTGGGATCAAAGCCTCTTAGGTAAATATATTACCAAGCAAATATTTATGCATATTCAAATTTATATGAAAGCATGCCTCTCAGCTTTAGTGCTTACCTTTCCAATCTTGAGAAGTTTGTCTTTGAAGATGAGGATTCTTTCATAGTTTTCTTCACTTATTGACATCATTGCCTTGTCTTTTCTCATATGATCCTCCTCATGAAAAATATCTTCAAGGGTGACAAGCCCTTTAGGAATATTATTGGATCTCAAATGACTAATTTTATCCCCATACTAATTCTTACACTTTTCTTAGTTTATAAAAGATAAATCTGCTTCCTACTACAAGAAATACACAATTTGATTGTCATTCTCAAAGACCTACCAATGAGCTTCATTGTCTAACACTAATAATCTTACCACTACTTTTATATGTGGCCACACATTGGTCCTTTTTAACTCATTGGGGATATCAGATAGAGCTCCCATAGCTACCAACCTAATAGCATGATGATTTTGGTTCCTTGGTACTGCTCTAATGTTAAATGCCTCAAAATCCTCAATTAAGTCACACACTCTATGTTTTTAAGACTTAATCAAGGGTTTTTTGGTGATATTTTGTCCTATAAATTGATTCAATATCATCTTATTATCCCCATAAACTTATAATTGCTTTATCCATTTCTTACTAGCCCATTAAAGGCCATAGATAGGGCCCTCATATTTTGTTGCATTGCAAGAGAAACTAAATTGGAAATTGTAAGAAGATAAATACATGCCATTAGAGGGGGATAGTAGTATTGAACCCATATCCACTCCATGTTTTCTCCTTGAACCATCAAATAATAATTTCCATAAGCCACTAGGATCTTATTTTGGTTTAATGAGGGATGGCATGGACTGATTCTCTTTATGTAAGTAGTAGACACCCATGTCTCTCTCTTCAACTCCCTCCAAGGGATTGACCAAATTATTGTCATTATATATCTCATCCAAGAACATGTCTGGTATATCCTTAAGGTGAGTATTTAATTCTTGACCAACCATATGTCCATCCTCATCTAGGATGGTGAAATTCAAGTTTATTCTATCTAGACATAAGGCTCTATGTGTAGTTGTGTACTGGTTTTAGCTTTGATGGATACTTTGGTCGCATATATTGTTTTAAATGCCATGTATGACCAATTTTTTATAATATAACCTCCAATATTTAAAGTGAACTCCCTAGATAGGCATAGGGTAAAATGAAGAGCTACATGTAGGATTAACACATTTTAAACCAATAAGACACTAGGACAAGTATGCAAGGTCAAGTTGAGGCCTCTAATTATGTTATATGGATTGTTGGAAGACCCATCAAGTTGTATAACTCCTTTAGACTAGGGCTCATACTATAAACTAAACTGATTAGGTATGGAATTTGTCATTATTGAAGTGATATCCCTATTGTCTACCAATCAATTATGCACTAAAGAGTCACCAATGATTACTAAAATGTATAAGGTAGGAGGTTTAACCACCTTACTTGGTTGCCCTTCATTTGGTCCTTTGGTTGAATTGTTTAAAACCACATTCTCTTTAACTGGTTCCTTTTCAAGAATCTTGATCTTTGATAATCTTTCTTGAAGGATATCTACCTGACTAATCATGAAAAGCATATCCCACATTAGCACACTTAAATTTTAATTTTTAATCTATTCCATGATGTTGATGGGTGAACCAAAAACCATTAGTTTTTCTTTAGGAGCCACAATTGTACTTTGAACTTGTGAGCCTTGGGGAATAAAGGCATTCCCCTAATTTTGATTCCTTGGAGTAATTGGAACCTTTAGAACAACTGCAAGTCCATTTGGATTTGATACTAAAGGAGTAATTGTAGGAGGCTCCTTGATTAATTCTTGGTTACCATATGAGCTTTGTATTTGGTTCCATTAGAATGTATGCCTAGCTAGAACTAGCCTACTAAATGAGTGCATAACACTCTTCTTGCCCATAATTTACCATTTTAGCACCCAACATGCTTGGTCCTTAATTAGGTCTTTAACTTTATTGAGTCTCCTTTGGTTTTGTCATAATGGGTAATTTTATATTTTGAGCCATAAGAGCTTAATTATACCTATAATTGGTATCCTACTACCATTTATCATTGAAAGTTTAGTTGAAGTCAGTATTTGGGATAATGGATTGCCTAAAAGATTGATTTTAAGGCATGGTCCCTTTATCTTCTTGAGCATCATTTTTTTGAATATGAACCAAGGTTTTGTAAGTGCCTAAAACATTTGGATTATAGTTACTCTATCTATTATAGTTATGTTCCCCTTGTTCCTAGTTTTGACCCTAGCCTTGGTCTTGGAAGTTTCCTTTCTAGGGTGGCCTATTTTCTTGATAATATTTCTACTAAGGTTGATATGAGGCTTGTTAAGGCCTATTAAAATCTTGATTCCTCTTAACATTCACTAGTTCATTTTTTAAGGACTGAAAAATGATCTTAATCTCTTGAAATTTTTTGTGTTCTTGGGAATCACTATATTGATTAGTGGAAGATTTTTTCTTGATTTGATGAGGGTATAGTATCAATTATAGGCATAGGAGGAATAACATCAAGGGGAGGAATAAAAACATGATATGGTCTAATATTAGGGAATAAAGTCATTTGTGGTATAGGTGTTAGCTTGCTAGCTTAGATTAGACAATTCTATACTCTGATTGCCACCTCATATGCATTTGGCAATGTGTTCCCTCCCATGGACAAGATCATTACTACAATGTCACTGTTTGGGACCTTTAAATAGTATAGGAAGGAAAAATTATGAGTAGGCTTAATAGAGACTGGGATTCTATCCCAAGTCTTTTAGAACCATGTAGTAAAGTTTTGCATGACCTCATGAGGGGCTCTTTTTATTATGGTCAATTACTCTACAAGTGACAAATGGTCAATTTCATCCTCAAATATTTTACACAAAGCCTATCCTAATTGGTCCCATATGGAAATAGAATTAGTATCAAGGATTCTATACTAGTATAAGGCTTTACCTTTGAAAGAGATGTCTAATAACCTAATTACCACATTTTCCTCATTGATATCATGGATGTTTTAGAAGTTGTTTATATCGATGAGGTGTTTATAAGGGGTTGTAGCTTGGTCTCTAGTAAAATAAAGGACACTTTTAAGATCTGCTACTAGAGTAGGATCATATTGAGGGAGGGCCAGAAGACTTTGGACATTAAAATCCATAAAAATATTTAGGTATTACCATGGATATGAAAGGGTTTAACAAAGATATCCTTATAGGGGTATGCCTTAAAATTAACCTAGGAGTAAATATTCCTTTATATGGGTGTGTATTAACAAACCTAATTATTTTTACTAAATTTAAAGGTAGTTCAATAAATTCAAAAGGAATACGTATAGAAGCTAACCTTGTATTTACCTTTGGCATGAGATGTAGTCACTTATCTACTACCAAGATGTTGAATCTTCTTTTGGAGTTGTCATATGTTATTTTTTGTAAGTTATAACTACTACAAATTGATCAAACCAACATCAAACTTTGACCAATCTTTGAACTATGTCCCATCGGGCATGCTAGAAACTATTGTAGCATCAATTTTCACCTTTGGAGGGGGTTATTATATATCTCTCCAAATAATCCATAATATGGTAATAACCCTAGAATGTGGGTCACCTATGGTGGGGCTAAGCCTATAGGATTTATAATGAGGCTTGATCCTCTTCATGGATCACTTATACTAATGTTTACACTAAGAAAAGGGTTAGAAAGGGGGAATAGGGCTCTAAATAAAGATAAAAATATGATGCACCAAATTAAATGATAACTCACATAAGCATGAAATGTACACTGAAGAATAATAAGATAGTACTAGCTTACATAATCTCAAAATCTAGCTAACTCCATAAGTATTTCATACACTAAGTTTAGGAAGAAATGGAGGAAAACAAAGAGAAGTTATAAGACTTATTGAGAGCTTACACCAATGGTAGAAAGAACACAAATATAGACCTATAATCAAGTATAAAACACCCTAAAATAGTCAATAAAAAAGGACAATGGGCATGTAATATTATCATTCACAATGCCATCATGCAAAAGCTTACTAAACATAGTTCAAAAGCAAGAGATAGGTAAATAAAGTATTTATTATCTTCAAGAGGTATTTCATAAAAATTTTAATGGGGTTTAACCTTATAAAATGAGAGTCTTTTCTCTTACAAAATTTAGAGAACTTCTTATCAAAAGTGAAAGAGTGTCCTTATAAAATCCCCTGAGAGAGCCTACACTAATGTGAAAGAATGAGAGATATACAGGGGAGGGAGAGAGTGAGCACACCATCTGAGTTCATTAAATGAGATAACACCTTTTGATTAATTCCCCCACCATATTTTGATTAAATCAAAGCTAACACATCATAAGCAATATGTTATTCATTTGTCTCATCAGCCTCTGAATCATTTCATTGATTGAGAAACACAATAGAGGACAAAGTTTTCCAAAGGTGGTGAGTCATGACTAAGTATATTGGGGAAAATATCTTTATGGTTTTTAATATCATTGAATTATCCAACTTATTTCTCCAATCCCTCAAACTAATCTATGAATTCTTATTCCATCTCTCATTTTCTTTTATTATAAGGACAAAGTCCTCATATCTATGGTCTTAACAAAGCCAAGCTCATGTTTGATTTTAGAGGCTATATGTTTATTTTTATCTAGGTTGTGGCTATATTGGAAGATGAGACACTCCTTTATAACCATTCATATCTACCCATACTCAATATCTTATCATAAGCCTACTATAGATTGAAAAACCAATATCCTTTATTGGTTTTCCTATAGTTATCTTATCAATGAAAAGCCTACAAGTCATGTAGCTTTATTCTTGATATTTATTAGCTCTTGATAGACCTATCCTACCTATAGACATTATGGAGTCCATGAGATCATAATATGCACATATCCTTCTTTAAATAGCAAAGATCATAGTCATGAAATAATATTGAACCCCAAAAGATGGACCCTATATGTTTCAATTATTTGAACTAGAGGTTCATCATGTCGAAAGCTTAATATTGACAACCCCTGACTATATAGTTATGTTTACTTGTGATATTTGATAAATGTATAATGGTGATGGGATGATCCTTATAATATTTTCCTCCTTTTTTACCTAGGTCACAATTATTTTCCACTTGAAAAACCTTGTCTTTTAACCTTTAATATTGACTATCAATTTGCCTCCTCACATTTGAACAAGCATCATTGATCCGGCTAGACCCATTATCTTCAAATTTTAATACTAACCATTGATCTTGATTGATATTAGATGAAAAACATTACATATTTATATCACATACTATAGATCTTACTCTATATGAAATAACATGAGCCATATATATTCTTATAGTTTAATGAACTTAAAACACTTGGTAGCTTCTCATTTGTCTTTGAGATCCACTAATGTGTTGACTCATCACTCACCATTGATTTGGAATTTATGATCAAATTCATGCCATTAATTTTTTTGGACCCATTGAACTTGTTATTTAGTATGCACTATTAGATCTTTATTCAAGCACCCAAGATCTTGATACTTATCATCGAAACGTTCATGTTGACTTTTTGACTTGATACTCACCATTGATCTAAAATCTATGATCAAATACATGTCATTGATTTAATTAAACCTAGTGACATCTATTAGATCACTAATTACAATTATATTTTATCTAATTGAATGTTAACCATTTATCTTAGAACATTTTAATTCAAATGGCTAGTTCATGAATCTTAAACTTTATGTCTATATGCATGTTTCACTCTGTAAGTCTAACTTTGAAGCTTTATATCTTGAGATAGAAAAGACATCAAGATATGAAATTTATAGAGGATGATTTTGACACTAAAATCATCATTTCCATGTGGTTTTTTGGCCAAATAGGTCTTCCTAAATACATTTATTAAATGCATAATCAATTTGATCTATCTATTTTTTGCATAACATTCTTGTGATGGTCTAGTCCTTTTAGTCTTGTGCTTGAACTTTCAAGGCTCAAAATGAGTATATGAGACTTGTTAAACCTAATATATGTCCATGAAGGTCATGATAACCATGAAAACCTATTGATATTTACACTTTGTAATCTTAGACCTATTTTCCAAGCCTACTACCCAAATATCAACAAATTGCACTTTAAGCTTACTTAAAGTGTTTTACAATATTTGTAAGTAACATTTTATCTTCTTATTAATTATTTGGTCACCCACTCAATTAGGAACTCTATTCAACTTGATTCTCCATCTAGGAACTTCCAAAAATTGATCTACTTAGGCAAATTTGTGGATGTAAGCCAAAATTGGCCAATAGGTACTACAAGACCTTTCAAGGTATAGCTTATAAGATACATTAAAGGACCTTGTAGTACCTTCAAGGGTACCCTAATGAAATTTTAAATGTATAACCTAGGAGATACCTTATAATTTTTAAACATGCATTAAGGTAAACTCACAGGTACTAAAAATCCATCTAAGGTATCTCCTTAGAGATAACTTGAAAGAAAATTCCAATCTTTTACATGTTCAAGGAATGCTAGAAAATTTTCTTGTAATTTCTATATAACAAGTTAACTACATGGATAGCTTACATAACAATAAGAAAAAAAGAATCATAATATCATGAGTGAATTTATATAATATTCAATTTTATACATACTAAAAAATATAAAAATAAACTAACATAGCATTAAAAATTCTAGAACATAGACAACATAATACAATATAGAACAAGCTAAAACAAAATAGAGTAAACACTGAACACTAGGCATATATAAAATAATCTTAGGAAAATCATAATAGAGCTAGTCTATTAATCTCTATCACACATTGGAATAATATTCCATTATATCATAGCATATTATATATATATATATATATATATATATATATATATATATATATATATATATATATATATTACATGGATTTGTCTCTTCACATTATAGCTTTCATATATACAAAAATAAAGACTCTTATCATTATTATATCTATCACTTAGCTAATAAGGCTGAAGACATCCAAAAGATCATATAGATGATAAAATCATACCCTATGCACATGTTTCCATCAATTATACACTTACAATTTTATGAGTCCCTATTCCATGTCTAATACTTTCTTAGAATTAAACTATTATTTTATTCTAATTCAAACTCTGGACTCTGATCTCAACTAAAGATGGAAAAGATTAGCCTTTCACAAAAGTGGTAGTGAATGTTCTAGGTGTTGTTTATCAGTTTAAACTCTTTGTCCACTAATTATCCACCCTTTTAGGTTTATAAATAAGTAACATACTTGTCTAATGCTCTTTTTGGTTTTCCTTAGACTAACTTAACTAGGTGGCCATCTTGGTTAGAGGTTTTCAACCATCCTGGATTTGATCCTAATGCTTATGACTATATTACAAAGTATAATTTATGACTATAAAACTTGAACTTCACATTTACCTACTATGGAAGTGGTGCCAAAGTTTGGCCAGGTAGCTGTGTAGGTTGTGGCTACTTAGACTACACCTTTGTATCTAGCTTTCTCTTCTACAAAATTTCTTAGAACTCCTATGGTGGAATTAAATTAGGTTAATTTATGATATTCATAATAGTTGGTTTAACCTAAAAGAGTTCATTATTGAGAATTTTTAAATTATCAAGTACCTATCGAACCATGGTAAGTAAAATGCATGGTGGAATCTAAATGACCATCAAATTTTGTAAATCTTCTTCTTCTATGATGATAAGGAAGTCTTTGCAATTTAACAACTTAATCTAGATATCTAACACAATATCATCCAACCTGTTAGTAGTCCTTTGGGATTGAATAGCCACAAATGTGTTGTGCATTACCTCATTCTTTTAGACCTAGAGATTTTTCATCATGGTATCCCTATAATCTAATAACTATTGAAATGCATTGGTCTATATTTATACAATAAATGCTTGATCACTCATTATAGCTTTATCTTTATCCATCATTACAAACTTTGGTTTTTTATAAGCTAAGGATTTATCAATATTCTACCTCTAGTCAAGCATTCCTTTCAATATATACTTATATTGATGTGTGGTAGTATCTAAGACATGTACATATTCCTCTAGTAGTTCACAACTACCTTCTATTTCAGCATGGATAGCTTACATTTGGGTGCATAATTTCTATGTGCTCACCCAATCCTTTATTAGTTGAGTTAGCAATGTAGTGAATTGTTTATCCTTAGATATTACTTGATCACCAAGGACTTGCTTAACTAGAGCATGGAAAGTAGAATTGATGAGCTAACTAGCCTTAGCAATTTGATTTTATGCTTCTACTTTCTCGTCACTTAGCTAAAAAAATAATATGTTCCATGTCTAATGCCTTTTATGTAATGTATTCTTAGAATGTATTTTATCATTCAATTTGCTTAGACAATGGTAGCTATGAAACATCTAAAGATGTCTCCATAGAAGTGGAAGCAAGCACAATGTATGTGGATCCAAATATGGAAAGAGATGATGTAAGTTGAGCCAACAGAAGCAAGAAAGTGTTATTATGAGATGATGTGGTAGGGACATCCCACAACTATTGGGTAGAGGGGTGAGACTTTAATAGTGAAGTCTCATCTGGTGCCCCTGATTGGTTTACATCCTAGTGGGATGTTTTGTGTTCTAATTTTGCCTTTTCCTTAGCTTCCTTTTCTTTCACAGTCTATGACTTAACTTTAGATTGAGCCTTTGGGTTACCTCCTTGGTCTTGGCTTTAGACAAAATTTTATTCTTCACATTTACATCATCCTTAACTTCAACATTAGCCTCCACTTTAGCTTTAACATCAGCCTCAAGTTTTTCCTTGGAAGATTATGTCTCTACCTTATGTTTGGATTCCTCTTCCTTTTGGTGATATTATTTGGTATCTTTCTCTTGTACCTCTTGTTTTATTTGCTTTTATCTATGTGTAGCTTTCGATTCTTATCCTTGAATAGTACCTCTTCATGCTCCCTTTTCTTCCTTTCAACTTCTACTACCTTAGCTTCCTTTCTCTCAGCTTGAGCTTATTCAACCTTTTTTCCCAAACCTTAGCTTATTTAGACTTCTTTTGTTGTTATTCCTCCTTAGTATGCTATTTTTATTATATCTATTACACATTTTAGGATTATTATGCCACTAATTATTTTATGGCCTCTTTCTTCTTTTTGTTCTTCTATGCTTTTCTCTTTTTCATATCTTCTTTCTTCATATCCTCCTCTTCAAGACTAGGGGTATCCTTTACAACATCTATTTCTTCTAATGGATCCAACGCAATGGTATTTCAAGGTCCATCCATTATATATACATCATCTATTTCTATATCAGATTATGAGTGCTCTGAAGATTAGGATTTCATAAAACCACCTCTATGCACAAAAATCTTTCTCAACTTAGCTAGAGGGACAATTATATACTTGTGTCTCATCATGCCTAGAATTCACCTGATGGGAACTATTTTTTATGGATATATTTATAAATGATACCATATGTTATTATACATTGGTTGATGGCATGGCCCAACGATGTGTACATTGTTTGTAAAATAGTGGTTGTAATAAGCCACCTTCCTCTAGTGGATCTACACTCTACATAGATGATGAACCAACTTCTAGATATATTTTTAAAATTTCTATTGAAATTTTATTAGAGAGTTGTTAATTATGTCATGGTGATGTCATGGAGGTGTCCTAGTGAGTGGATGAAGATATTTGATAGTTTTAAGTAATAATGATAAAGTGTAAAATGTGTTCATTCTAGTGTGCTTGAAGTTGGCTTGGTTGATCTTTACTTTTGGCATGGCTAGAGATGTTTAGGGATGAGTATGGAGTTTTGAGAATGTGTAAGGGTTAATATAATAAGTTTTATATGAATGGAGAGCTTGTGTGCATAATTTTAATTCATCTGATAATCCATAGTTATCATCTAGATAGTTTGGGTCTAGTAGTAGAAAATCTAATTAGGTAGTTTGTTGACATCACCATTACCACGTCTGGATGAGTCAGTGGGATTTGGTCATATGGTTATGATCACATTAGTCCCTATTTTATATATTATAAATCTTAGGTCATGCACCTAAGTTTAGTCAAAGATATGTGGGTGCGAAGTATAGGCTTCTAGGCATTTTGATAGTGTTTTCCCATACTAAGCCAAATTTGCAATGTGGTAAGAAGATCTAAGTAAGAATTTTGATGGTGGAATATATTACACATGTAAATGTTTTAGAACAAGGTGATCATATGGGTTTGTTTATTTTTGAGCCTAGTTAATTTACACTAAATTTTAGATCATACATTAAAGTGCAAAAAAAGATATCCATGTTCAAAGTTGGTCTTCCAAATTTTTTTTTGACATAGTTGGCTATGTGGTAGAAAAATCTGAGTGAGCATTTTAATTTCATTATATCTCACACATGTGAGGGTTTCAAGACTATTTTTTCACATTTTTAAATTCTCCTATGTGAAGAGATCATATGGTCCAAATTTTAGATCATTTGTGTAAGCGTTGAAGAAGTTATTGAGGTTCAAAGTTGGATACTCAAATAGATTACAATGTTCCCCATAGTTAATTTTTCATAAGGTAATGTTTGAGAAACTCTCAAAGAGATCGATCAAGCACATTTACTTCAATATGTTAGGAATAAGTGAGATAGTTCCAAGTGTTTTATTTTTAATAATGAACTGAGATAAATATGTAACTTCTTATAAGGATCAATAGTTAGTGGAAGATCATACAGATAGAGATCAATGGTGTGTATTAAAATCAAGAGGTCAAAGTGATAGTTTTTGGGCATTGTTAAAGACTAAGTTATGTACAAAATATTTATAGATCATATTGAATCAAAGTTTCCATATTGCATGAGATGAGTTCAACTATCAGATGTTTAAATTTTAGGCATTAACACACTATGAATTAAATATCAAACAAAATAAATGGTTCATGTTTAATATGAGAAGTGAGGACACTAGATGTGAGCATGGTGTTTGAGGTTTAACTATGACCATTTGTATTTAAATATTTGAAATTATGAAGGAAAGACCAGTGTCTAGTTTTTAGGCTATAACGTTTGATCCAGGTAGAATTTGATAGTGTAGTAAAAAGAAAACTTATAGAGGACTCCAAGTTTCGTCTGGTAATATATATTTGAAGATCTGAAAGTGTGTACAAAAAAAATATTTAGCTTCAAATTTGATTATGTGTTTGTTTATGTTCTATAAGTAACCCAAGAAGGGTATTTAATATTTTTATGATGTTGTTTCAATATATCATGATTAATTAACTATATTGGAGTGTTTTAGAATCCATAAGTATGATTTGTGTATATTATTAAGTTTTGATAAATAATATCTAGTATGAAAAAAGGTTTACAAGTTCACTGTGTATTCATTCATGGTGACTATATGATAAAATGTTGTCTAAGCAATTTGTACTTAAGTAGAAGGGTACTGTGATGGATGTTGGCACTTAAGGAGGGCTTATAGATCATGTGAAATGGGTCCATGCATTTATAAAGTGTTTATATTTTTTATTTTTCTCATAAAAGGGTCAAAGAGTTGAATGGGTCTCCATAGGACCTAAAAATGACTTAGGCCTATTTGAAAGTGGATTGTTCTTAAGTGTGACCCATGAGAAATGCCTTAAGGGTCAACGCATGTATTGTGGCCAATAAGAAATATTTTAATCTTATTAATTCATGATTACTCTATATATATTGAAACCAAATGTGTTGGTTTCTAGACTTTGAAGTGATATTTTAGAGAAGGCTTATGTGAGGAGTATGTGTTGAAGCAAAGAAATAAGGATAAGTAGTGTGCTTGTTGGTTGATTTAATGAGTAAAAATATTTTTTAAATATGTGTATGACATATAGGTCATGTTTATAATGTTATAATAATGCTCTTTCAATTTGAGGATATGTGAAAAATTTTGAGTGTGTATATGAGTATAGTTTGAGTTAATGAGGAAAGAGATTGTGACATGCCTATGTGAGACCCCTGGAGATAAAGAGAAAGTTTATGTAGGGTTAGAAAATATATATACATCATAAATTTTTTAATACATTAGTTCTAAGGTGGAGGTGTTCAAAGGATATTTTAAAGGACTTGATATTCCTTATGGGTATTTTTTCCTTTTGAAATAGTTATTTTATTAAATACCTTTGTTTAGGAACACATGATGAAGGTTTGTTAGTCTAAAGGAGTCAATCAATATCTTATATGTAATTTATTATAGGAAATTATTCCATGAATTGTAGAATTTAGAGTGGGTTTTATTCCCCCTGAGGGTTTTCCATAGGAACTATGTGTTATGTGTTTCATCTTGTGTATGCATTGAATCAATGACCTCTCTTATTAATATTACTTGATCAAGTTGATATATGTTGATTAGTTAATATTTTAAAAATACTAAAATTTTAATTCAAAAATCTTGGCTCATTTATTAACCCCCCTCTCAATGATTATACCTCTAAGAATTGGTATTAGGGTGGGTCTTTTAGTAAAGGCTTGATATATTAAAGGTGATCTAAGGTACAATATGGGTAGTCATCAAGGATGTTTCTCTACTAATCAAGCACTGATGTTCAATGGATCTAATTATGAATTTGGGATTACTAGGATAAGGACATACATTATGTCCCTAGGGTTTGATGTATGATAATTTTTGTGGAAGGTTATGTTGTTCTTACTGTTCCTCATCTAGTTTTGTAGGCAACACAATGTTTGAGAACAATTCAAAGGCAATGAATGCTATTACTTGTGCTCTTTTAGAGACTGAATACACCAAGGTAATCCATTGTAACTATGCTAAAGAGATATGGGGAAAAAACTAGATCATTTATGAAGGAGATTCAAAGGTAAATATTGCTAAGTTACATATTCATAGAAGGCAATTTAAAAGTCTCAAGATAAATAAAGAAGATTTTGTCACATCTTTTTTTTAGAGAGTTGATGAAATTGTGGACATCATTAGAGGTCCTAGAGAGAATATTGAAGAAGATGCTATTATTTAAAAGGTATTAAGGTATTTATCCCCCATGTTTGATTCAAAATTATTTGATATGGAATAGAGTCATGACCTTACTCAGTTGAAGATGAATCAATTACATGACACTTTTACTACCTATGATATGAGGAAGAATGATGATATAACACCAAAGAAGGAAACAACTTTCAAGATTTAAATAAATAAAAAGAAGAAGTTCCAAGGTAATAAATCCAAAGAGGATGACATTTTTGATATAGATGAGGATAAAATAATTGCTTTGATTTCAAGGAAATAAAAAATAGGTTCAGGAAAGTATAAAGGTAAACTACCCTTCAAATGACTCAATTATGGTGAGATAGGAAATTTTACTAATAAATTCACTCATAAGTATAAGAAGGATTATGATGAAGAGCATGATCAAGGTCATGATGATAGTAAGAGATATTTTAGGTCTGATAAAATCAAGAAGGTGTTAGGTGTGTGGAGCTAAAAGCTTCACCATGGAGCATAGACAAACAGGTTCGGGTCTACACAGACGCCGACGTCGGTCAGGAGCGACCGACGTCGGTCAGTTGCAGTTCAGAGGCACCGACGTCGGCAGTATGGTCGGCCGGCGACGGTCACAGGCGAACAGATAGGAACCGACGTCGGTTACCTGCATGTCCAGAAAGCTATTTCCGAGGACAGAAGCGAGTGTTTGCATGATGAGTTTGAGTTGTAGACTCATGCTCGCGTCTCTATTGTTAGCAATGTTATTTTTAGAGCCCTTGTTGAAGAGGCTTAACTGTTTGTTGTAAGAGCATGCTTAAGTTTCCTATTTCTATATGTAGGAGAGATCTTCTAAGCTATTGTAAGATGAAGTGTATGAGAGTGTAATAGAGTACGAGTAGAACATTGTGAATGTTTGAAGGACTGTACTTTAGAGAGAGCTCTTGAGGAATAGAGATCTAGTGAGAGATCTTGTGTGCATCTGAGAGAGGTGTGGAAGAACAAAGTTCTTCATTTGTATTCCTATTGTAAAGAGTTTTTAATACAAGTTTTCAGGGTGTTTTCTTGTATATCTTGTTCTGTGCTATTTATCATTTCAGTTACTTATCTATCTGATTATTTCCGCATATTCATTGCTTTCATAAGTGTAATCCATTGTTGGTTGATCCCCAACAAGTGGTATCAAAGCTCAGGTTCACTAACAGGTGGTTCAGATCTGTGTAGTGTGTTCGGATTACAGGTTGCTCACAGGGATTTCTGTTTGAGTGGGAGAAGCAATGGTAGAGGAAAGTAAGTTGAGAATGGAAAAGTTTAATGGCAAGAACTATCAGCACTGGAGAATGCAGATAGAGGACTATCTGTATCAGAAGGATCTTTACTTACCGTTAGGTGGGATAGCAAAGAAGCCCAAGGACATGGAGGATGAAGAATGGGAAGTTCTTGATAGAAAGGCTCTTGGGTCTATAAGACTGAGTCTGGCCTCCACTGTGATATCTAATTTGTCACAGGCAAAAACTAAGGTAGAGTTAATGACCATGTTAGCTAATTTGTATGAAAAACCCTCCGCTTCAAACAAGGTATATTTGATGAAGCAGTTATTTAATTTGCATATGCAAGAAGGTGGATCTGTTTCTAATCACCTGAATGATTTCCATGGTATTGTTAATCAGTTAAGTTCTGTTAATATTACATTTGAAGATGAAATAAAGGATCTTTTAATTTTATGTTCTTTGCCTGAAAGCTGGCATGGCTTGGTAATGGCAGTTTCTAATACTGCTTCTGCTTCGAATATTTTAAAAGTAGAGGATGTGGTTAGCGTTATTTTGAATGAGGAAATTCGCAGGAAAAGCACAAAAGAGACTTCTGGGACATCCGGGAACGCTTTAAATCTCGAGAGCAGAGGAAGGCAAAAAGAAAGGAGCAAGAGGAGATCAAGATCTAAGTCTAAGGGAAGAGGCAGATCCAAATCCAGGAATGGCAGAAGGCCACAATGCTGGAACTGTGGAAAGTTGGGGCACATAAGCAGAGATTGCTAGTCAAAGCCTAAGGAGGACAATCAGCACGAAGGAAAGGAAGAGACAAAGGTTGCAGGTATTGCACAGGATGCTCTTATTTTCTCTTTGCATAATAACATAGAATCTTGGGTATTAGATTCTGGTGCGTCTTTCCATGCTACCCCTAACAGAGAATACTTCAGTGACTATGTCCATGGAGATTTTGGAATAGTATACTTGGGGGATGATGAGCCTTGCAAGATTATTGGCAAAGGTAAAGTGCAGCTAAAGATGCAGAATGGCAACACATGGGTGTTGAGGGATGTGATGCATGTTCCTAGTTTAAAGAGAAATCTGATTTCTGCAGGTAAGCTTGGTGATGAGGGTTGTACAGTAACTCTCACAGCAGATTCTTGGAAAGTGACCAAGGGTGCACTTGTTATGGCCAGAGGTAAGAGAGAAGGTACTCTCTATTTGTGTAATTGTATTACTAACAAATCTCCTTCAGTTTTATCTACTTCAGATGTGGATGCTAAATTGTGGCACTCAAGGCTTGGCCACATGAGTGAGAAGGGGATGTCTATCCTTAAGTCTAAAGGTATGCTTTCAGATTTGAAAAGTATGGATCTAGAATTTTGTGAGCATTGTGTGTTTGGAAAATAGAAAAGGGTTAGTTTTCTAAAGATTGGGTCTACTAAGAAAAGGCAGAAGTTACAGCTTGTTCACACAGACGTGTGGGGACCGGCTCATGTAGCCTCTATTGGCGGATCACAGTACTATGTTACATTCATAGATGACGCCACAAGAAAGGTATGGATCTACTGTATTAAAAAGAAATCTGATGTTTTTGATACTTTTAAGATATGGAAAGCCATGGTTGAGAATGAAACAGGCAAAAGATTAAAGTGCTTGAGATCTGATAATGGTGGTGAGTTCTACAGTCTTAAGTTCAAATTGTATTGTTACATAAATGGGATCCGTAGGCAAAGGATGGTTCCAAGGACACCTCAGCAGAATGGTATTGCTGAAAGGATGAACAGGACTATTATGGAGCGTGCAAGATGTATGAGATTGCATGCAGGGTTGCCCTTAGAGTTTTGGGTAGAAGCAGTTGACACCGCAGTGTACCTGATCAACAGAGGACCCTCTACAGCTCTGGATGGTGGAATTCCAGAAGAGGCATGGACAGGTAAAAAGGTTGATCTTTCATATCTCAAAGTTTTTGGTTGTGAAGCCTTTGTGCACATAGATAAGGAAAATAGAAAGAAGCTTGATGCTAAGTCTATGAGGTGCACGTTTATAGGCTATGGCTCAGATGATTTTGGTTTCAGATTTTGGAATCTAGGAACTAACAAAGTAATCAGGAGCCGTGATGTTGTTTTCAATGAAAGAGTGATGTACAGTGATCAGACAAGGAAGCTAGATCAAGCTGGGCAGAGCAATAATGAGTTGGACGAAGTTATGGTCCAAAATGAGCTCGCGGGAAAAAGAAATAATCACTTACAGGAAAACACAGAGACCGACGTCGGCAGGTTGGAACCGGCGTCGGCAGTACAGAAACCGATGTCGGTCATACAGAGACCGATGTCGGCAGACCAGGCACCGGCGTCGGCCAGGAAGAACCGGCGTCGGCCAGTAACAGGTCTACAGGTGGCCGAGGTCGGTCACTGTCAGAAAATTTGGGTGGACAGATTGTTGAAAATGAGTCCAAGACACTAATCAGGAGGTCTGAAAGGGTAAGTAAGCCTCCAATTAGATATTCTCCTTCTTTATATTACTTATTGCTAACCGATGGTGGAGAACCAGAAAGTTTTGAAGAAGCTTTACAGGTGGAGTCCAGGAGTAAGTGGGAGCATGGCATGGTTGAGGAGATGGAGTCCTTAAGAGAGAACCAAACATGGGATTTGGTTGAATTGCCAGCTGGTAAGAGAACACTGAAGAACAGGTGGACTTACAGGTTGAAGGAAGGTGAGGATGGTCAGATGAGATACAAGGCCAGATTGGTTGTAAAAGGATTTGCACAAAAGCCAGGTATTGACTTTGGTGAGATTTTTTCTCCGGTTGTTAAGATGACTTCTATAAGGGTTGTATTGTCTTTGGTTGCTTTTGAGGATTTGCATCTCGAGCAACTAGATGTTAAAACAACATTTCTTCATGGAGACTTAGATGAGGAAATTTACATGGAACAGCCAGAAGGTTTCGAAGTCAAGGGTAAGGAGAAACTAGTGTGCAGGTTAAAGAAAAGCTTGTATGGCCTCAAGCAAGCTCCAAGGCAATGGTACTTGAAATTTGACAGGTTTATGACTGAGCATGGTTTCAGTAGATGTCAATCAGACCATTGTGTATACTTTAAGAGATTTGATAACGGTAGATACATTATTCTATTGTTGTATGTAGATGACATGCTGGTTGCAGGGTCTCACATGCAGGATATCTCAGAGCTTAAGGTGAAGTTAGCTCAAACGTTTGCCATGAAGGATTTAGGAGCAGCTAAGAAAATCCTTGGCATGAGCATTAAGAGAGACAGAGAAAATCACAGGTTGATATTGTCTCAAGAAGACTATGTGGACAGGGTGTTGAAACGATTCAACATGCAGGATGCGAAACCAATAAGCACACCTTTGGCAGGACATTTCAAGTTAAGTAAAGAACAATGTCCCAATTCACATGATGAGGTAGAGTACATGAACAAGGTTCCATATTCTTCCGCGGTAGGAAGTTTGATGTATGCAATGGTGTGTACTAGACCAGATATTGCCCAAGCAGTGGGAGTAGTAAGCAGGTATATGGCCAATCCAGGAAAGGAACATTGGAAAGCAGTACAATGGATCCTTAGATATCTGAGAGGAACCAGCAGTAGACACTTATGCTATGGAGGTTTAGATACGTCTCTACATGGCTATGTAGATTCAGATATGGCAGGGGATTTGGATGGCAGGAGGAGCACCACAGGTTATGTTTTTACTGTAGGTGGAACGGCAGTTAGTTGGATTTCTAAGTTGCAGAAGGTTGTAGCCTTATCAACTACAGAAGCAGAATATATTGCAGCTACAGAAGCTAGCAAGGAGATGCTATGGATGACACGGTTCATGGAAGAGCTTGGAAGGGAGCATGGGAGTTGCAGATTGCATAGTGACAGTCAGAGTGCAATCCATTTGGCTAAGAACTCAGCTTTTCATTCTAGAACCAAACACATACAGCTAAGGTACCACTTCATACGGTAGGTATTGGAAGATGGTGAGTTGAAGCTGGAGAAGATCCATACAGACATGAATCCTGCTGATATGCTAACAAAGCCGGTTACTAAGGAGAAGTTGAATCTTCATTCAACTTCTGTTGGTCTTCACGATTGAGTTGAAGATGGAGGAGCTAGAAGATCTTGCTGTACAGGTATTGGTGCAGCTGGTTTATCTCCAAGTGGGAGATTGTTAGGTGTGTGGAGCTAAAAGCTTCACCATGGAGCATAGACAAACAGGTTCGGGTCTACACAGACGCCGGCGTCGGTCAGGAGCGACCGACGTCAGTCAGTTGCAGTTCAGAGGCGCCGACGTCGGCAGTATGGTCGGCCGGCGACGGTCACAGGCGAACAGACAGGAACCGATGTCGGTTACCTGCATGTCCAGAAAGCTATTTCTGAGGACAGAAGCGAGTGTTTGCATGATGAGTTTGAGTTGTAGACTCATGCTCGCGTCTCTATTGTTAGCAATGTTATTTTTAGAGCCCTTGTTAAAGAGGCTTAACTGTTTGTTGTAAGAGCATGCTTAAGTTTCCTATTTCTATATGTAGGAGAGATCTTCTAAGCTATTGTAAGATGAAGTGTATGAGAGTGTAATAGAGTATGAGTAGAACATTTTGAATGTTTGAAGGACTGTACTTTAGAGAGAGCTCTTGAGGAATAGAGATCTAGTGAGAGATCTTGTGTGCATCTGAGAGAGGTGTGGAAGAACAAAGTTCTTCATTTGTATTCCTATTGTAAAGAGTTTTTAATACAAGTTTTCAGGGTGTTTTCTTGTATATCTTGTTCTGTGCTATTTATCATTTCAGTTACTTATCTATCTGATTATTTCCACATATTCATTGCTTTCATAAGTGTAATCCATTGTTGGTTGATCCCCAACAGAAGGGATTCAGAAGGTTTCACAATAAGAAGTACTTCAAGGACAAGAAGAGTCTCTACACTAAAGAAGATTATAGCTCATCAAATGAGAGTGAAGATAGTGACTTAGAGTATGATCATGAATATGATGATCCTATTGAAGATAAATATCTATTCATGGTTTAGGAAGGTATTTTTCTACATCAAAATGAGTCTACTTTGAGTGGTTTTGATATGATGAAGATGAGGTGGACTGTGAGACTAAATTGATGAATGCTCTTGAAGAACTTAAGATTGAGAATAAGATCAATAAGAAGGTGATATCTAAAATAAAATACTATGAGGAAAAATTTAGTGTGTATGGGTTAAGAATAAATGAATACACCAAGGAGAATGAAGATATAATCAAATATATCAATTGTCAATTAGAAGTCTTGTCTACAAGCCTAAAAGCTAAAGAAGATGAGTTTTCAAGGTATGTAATTGAAAATGAGACATTATGATCTGAGTTAGAGAATACATCTAGTAAGGTAATATCATTTATGAGATTTTAAAAGAACTCAAATGATCTAGACAATTTTCTTAATGATCAAAAGCACGCTAGTGATAGGACTATGTTGGAAATATTGTCTTTAATGTCAAAGGTCTAACATTATTGATGACAAAGGCCCTATAGCATTTAATGTCTTAAGGTGTTTTTAATGTTCATATTTTGGATAATGTGTGTTGATATTAATTTAATATTAATGAATATATTTTTGGTTGTTTAAAGTCAAAAGAGGGCCCATAAAGAAGTAGAAGAGTCATGAGCTAAAGAAAAAAGAGGGAAAGGATGCATTTTCCCATAAAGGGTCATCTTGAGGAATTCAAAGAGTCACCAAGTAAAGACAAAAGAGGAAGGGTGCATTTTCTCATGAAAGGTCACCTTGAGTAATTCAAAAAGTCACCAAGATAAAGACAAAAGGGGAAAGGATGTATTTTCTCATAAATGGTCAGCGTGTGGCTTTTCAAATGAAAGGATACGAAGGGTCATGCAAGTTTGGCACCATTTTCCATGTGGATTGAAGAGTCACAAAGGGTGAATGCCAAAGTTCATTTGGAAGGATATAAAAAGAGTCTTAGGAAGCCATTTTAAGTATGCAAGAGAGTGCATAGTTTGTAATTGTTTTATATAAGAAAAGAGGAGAGAATAAAAATATATTTAGTAGAGTTATATCATTTATTAAGAAAGAAACATTAAGAGATAATTATGTTTTATACACAAAATGGGTTGGTGTTCCTATGGGTTGGTCCTCACAAATCATTACTGTGTTGGTGCTCAGTAAAGGGGTTGGTGCTCCTACAAGTTGGTGCTTGAAAAATTTGTAAGTTGAGTTGGTTATAATTTATATACTTGAGATTATTCTCCATATTTTTTCTCACATTGGGTTTCCACATAAAAATCTGATCTCTCTCTCTCTCTCTCTCTCTCTCTCTCTCTCTCTCTCTCTCTCTCTCTCTCTCTCTCTCTCTCTCTCTCTCTCTCTCTCTCTCTCTCTCTCTCTCTCTCTCTCTCTCTCTCTCATGTGGTGCATGTTATTATTTTATTTTTATTGCATATCTTGATTGTATGGCTAAGTGGAGTGTGATTAGGTATAAGTTTTATAAGATATATGATATATTGATTCACCCCACCTCTTAGTATATCTCATGCTTAATAATTGGTATTAGAGTAGGTTATTTTGGTAAGAGTTTAACAAATTGAAGGTAGATCGGGGAAAGCATGATGGCTAGATCACATGAAGGTTTTTCTACAAATAAAGAACTTTTTTTTCATGTAAAAAATTATGCCTTTTAGATCATAAGGATGAGGACTTACTTGATGGCCCTTGATTTCAACATTTGGCAAGTAGTGATGGAGGAATATGAAGAGCCATAGACATTTGTAACTACTCCTATAAAAAATAAAGAAAGTTAAAATAATGCTAAAGATTTAAATGCTATTTTATGTGGTTTATGTGAATCAATTTTTTTTAAAGTTATGAAATGAAAATATACTCATGAGACTTGGGTAAATATTGATAATATTTACAAAGGTGATGAAAAGGTTCATCAAGCTAAGTTATAGACTTTTAGAAGATAGTTTGAAATTTTGAATATGGAAGAGGAAGAAAATATAGCAAGTTATCTTTTATGGGTTGATCAAATATTTCATCAAACTCAAGGTCTTACAGAAAAGTTAGAAGAGTCAGTGGTGGTAAAAAAAGTTTTGAGATCTATACCATTGAGATATGATGCAAAGGAATCTTCAATTGAGGAGATGAAATATCTAGCAAAGATAAATATGAATGAACTACAGGGTATTCTTATGGCATATGAGATGCAGACCAAACAAGAGAAACTCTCAAAGAGGGAAGATACTTTCAAGACATTGAATAAATATAATTCTAAGATTAAATAATCAAGTGATAGGTCTAGTGACGAGGAAGATGACAATGGATCTATATTCACTTGTAAGCCTAAAAAGGGCATAGGTAAATATCAAGTAAAGTTACCATTTATAAGTTTTAAATGTGGCAAGATTGGAAATTTAATAGTTAAGTGCTAGATAAGAGTAATGGTGACAATGAATAAGGAAATCCTACATATAAGAATAATTTCAAAGGCAAATTCAATAAAGGATTTGAGAAGAGTTTATGTTCTAAAGATCCTATCTCAACTGAAGACAGTGGAGTCAGTGACTTAGATAAAGAAGAGATTATATTCATGACCATACATGAAGATACATTCAAAAATAAAAGTACATATGATCAAGAAGAAGAACATGATGAAGTTGAGGTGAATTTGGAAGGAGAACTACTTTGTGCCTTAGAAGAATTAAAAGATCTTGAGAAGAAGAATCAAAGATTGAAGCTCTAGACCAAGAAAAATAAAAAGGAGTCAAAGGAAATAATTGAAGATATACAAGCACACATTGAAGAAGCCAAAAAGATTGAATAAGATCTAACATCTCAATTACAAAAATTAAGTGAAAAATGTGAAAATTATGTTGTTGAAATTGCCTCTTTAAAAGAAGATATCAAGAAAATAGATAAAGTAGTCAATGATAAATCTATCAATGATTAAAATTTTGAGAATAATACTAACATGTTGAATAGGATATTATAAATTCAAAATTAAATATCAAATAAGATAGGTATTAGATTTGAAAATAAAAATAGCTATGCTAAATCTATTACAAAAGAGGAAATAAAAAGGAAGAGGTTAATAATGTAGAGGACAACTCAAATAAAGAAGGTTAGAAGGAATAGAGCTACAAAAGATAACCAAGCCAAAGATACAAAAATAAGAATAGATTCTATTTTTATGGTTATTGTTTTTATTTTAATGGTTATGTTCATAAGAAAACAGACTATTGGAAAAGAGCTAACAATTTTAGAAACAAGAAGAAGGAAACTCATGCAAATTCAAGAAAAAGCAACAAATTTTTTCTATTCTATCAGGCTTTGATGACGAGGCCATAGTATGTTACAAGTGTAATAATTTCATACACATAGCCTAACATTGAAGAAGTGTGTTCTATTCAATCAAGAAGGACCAAAGTTTCAATGCTCTATTCATCAAGAAGAAAGTTCAAATAAGTTCATTATAGAAGAAATAACCTAAAAAGTCTATGTTAGTCCAAATAGCTTTGTAGGCAAGAAATGAAGAAAAGCCATGATTCATTGACAACAAATTTTCAAGGCATATGATAGGAGACAATAGAAATTTCATAACTCTAAATAAGATCAATGGTGGCATATTGAAATTTAGAGACAATACCACTACCAAAATAGCTAGAAAAGGAACATTAAGTTTGGATAATGGTAGAACTAACACTGAAAATGTTCTATATGTAGAAGGTCTTAAGCATAATCTATTGAGTGTAAGTTAATTGTGTGATCATGGACACACATTAAATTTTTATTCAAAAGGTTGTGAAATTAGGATAAAATATTTAGATGTGTTGATTGCAAATGTTTATAGGATAGGCAACAATCTATATATGTCATTATCTATCAAAGGTCAAAAATGTTGATTGAGTTAGGTTTTAGAAAGTTGGCTATGGCACAGGAGAATAGGACACATAAATTTTGATAATCTTATCAGCATCAAAAAGAAGCAAGAAGTTAGAGATCTTCCAAAGATTAAAAATCCCTCCAATACACTTTGTGAACCATGTTAGCATGGGAAGCAAGTCAGGAGATGGTTCAAGATAAAAGAATACTTGACCACTCAGTTGTTAGAGCTTATTCACACTGATCTATGTGGATCTACCAGAACTCAAAGTACTCAAGGTGAGAAATAATTCATGTTGCTTATTGATGATTTTACATGTATGACTTGGTTGATGTTTTTGAAGAAAAAATCAAAAGATTTCAACCACTTCAAAGCATTCAAGGCTTTAGTTGAGAATGAAACTAGTTTAAAGATTAAGTGCTTGAGATCAAATTGAGGAGGATAATTCATGTCAGATAAGTTTATTGAGTATTGTGAAAACCATGGGATAAAGATAAATTATTCAATAGCTAGAACTCCATAGTGAATGGAGTAGTTGAGCAAAAAAATAGAATAGTTTAGGAAATGGTGAGGATGATGCTAAATAAATCCAAGATACCAAATAAATATTAGAGAGATGAAGTATCCAAAATAGATCATTATTGAGATTCAATAGTGATAAAAATCCCTATGAGCTATGGAAAGACAAACTAGCTATTATTGATTATTTTAGAGTTTTTGGCAATAGATGCTTCATAAAGAGAATTGACGAAAAATTGTTTAAGTTTAAATCTAGAATAGATGAAGGTATATTTCTTAGATATTCATATAAAATTAAAGGTTATAAATGTTATAAAAAAATAACCAAGAATATATTTGAAAGTACAAGTGTCAGGATAGATGAACATGTAGTACAAAGAACCAGTGATCTGATAGACACTCTTGAAATTATTGAAGAAGAAGATTTTGAAGAATCAGATGAAGATGAGAAGAAGGAGAAAAAGGTCACCAAGACCCCATCCAAATATGTCCAAATAAATAATAATGAGAGTGACATCATTAGGAACATAAATGAAGGAATTCACACTAGAATGATGATGGTAAGTGAATTTGATCAAGTTAATTTTTCTTTCTTATCCAAAATTCAGCCTAGAACTTTTTCAAAAGCTAGACATGATGAGCATTGGGTTAAAGCAATGGATGGAGAATTAAATCAGATAGAAAAGAATGATACTTGGGTATTAGTTCCTAGAACAAAAGATCAAAATGTGATAGGAAGAAAATGGGTACATATTAATAAGTTAAATAAATATGGTGAAGTTATTAGGAATAAAGAAAGGTTATTATGTAAAGGATATGCTCAGATTGAGGGTATAGATTTTGAAGAAATTTTTACACTAGTGGTAAGGCTAGAGGCTATTGGAATGTTTCTTGCATATGCAGTGTTTAATAATTTTAAAGTGTTTTAGATGGATGTCAAGTCTACTTTCCTAAACGAGAATCTAGAAGAGGAGGTTTACATTGAGCAATGTGAGGGATTTATTCTCTAAAATGATAGTATCCATGTATGTAGATTGAAGAAAGCACTGCATGGATTGAAACAAGCTCCCATATCTTGGTATACAAGGATTGATAAGTACCCACAGGATCTAGGTTTCAAGAGAGGTTTTGTTGATAATAATCTCTACATCAAAACAAAAGGTGAACATCAATTGAATGTTGTGGTATATGTTGATAACATAATATTTCAAGGAAACATTAAAAATATGATAAAAGAATTTTTTGATAATATTCAAAAAGAATTTGAGATGTATATTCTTGGAGAATTGTCATTTTTTAAAGGGTTTCAAATATTTCATTCAGATAAAGGAATTTTCATATCTCAAAATAAATATGCCAAGAAAATATTGAAATTTTTTGGTTTTGATGATTTTGTACCTATTGGCACACCAATGGGTATAGGGAACAAGGTGAGTCAGGATGAATATTCACCTGTTATAGATCAATCTTTGTATAGATCTATGATTGATAGTCTTTTATATTTGACAACATCAAGGCTAGCCATTATGCATGCAATAGGCATGGTTATGAGATATCAAGTAGCCCCAAAGGAGAGTCATATTTAGTTGGTGAAGAGAATATTTAGATATGTCAAGGGGACATTAGATTATAGATTGTGATATCTCATAGGTAGATATTTCAATTTGGTTGCTTATATAGATTTAGATTAAACAGGTTGTTTGGATGATAGAAAGAGTACAAGTGGAGGAGCTTTCTTCCTTAGTGATAGATTACTATCATGGATAAGAAGGAAGTAGAACTCAGTATCACTTTCTATATTTATAGCATAATATATTGCAGCAATGTTATGTTTTACTCAAGTGATTTGGATAAAGCAAACTTTAGAAGACATCAAGGTAAAATTTGATGAAACATTTTTCTATTTTTTGTGACAAAACAAGTGCTATTAATATTTATAAAAATCTAGTGATGCATTCAAGAACAAAACATATTCCTATCAAATATCACTTCTTGAGAGATCAGGTTATAGATCAATATGTTAAGTTGGAGTATATCATTAGTACATAATAGGTTGTAGATATACTACCAAAGGACACATTCAAGTTTCTGTGAGAGAAGTTGGGAGTAATTTATTTTACTTCCTATCATTGAGGTTCAATATCAGTTGAGGGTGAGTTAAGTGTTAGCTCCAAGATAGACCCTTTGCCATTGATGTCAAAGGGGGAGAAGTATAAGAACAGGTACAAGAATAGGTATAGGATGATATAATAAGGAGGAGTTACTATGTGATTTTTTTAGTAGTATGTGTAGGTTGGCATGTGCAGTACAGGTTCAAGATGTGGTAGTTTTAGTTTGATGTTTCCATCAATGACAAAGGGGGAGATTATTGGAAATATTGTCATTGGTGTCAAAGGTCTAACATTATTAGTGAAAAAGGCCCCATAGTATTTAATGTCTTAAGGTGCTTTTAATGTTCATATTTTGGCTAAAGTGTGTTGATATTTATTTAATATTAATGAATATATTTTGGCTAAAGTGTCTTGAGTTTACATGGGACTATGATGAGGGTAATCAGTCAAAAGGAGTAAGAAAATTTGAGTACTTCAACTATCATGATATGGGACACTTTGTAAAACATTTTCTGAATAAGGTAAGATAAGCTAAGTTTCCATCAAGGAGTATGGTTTGCTACAACTATGAATAGAGAGGTCACATTGCTATATTCTACAAGTAAAGGTCTCAAAATTATAATAAGTTTAATTAGGATCTAAGAGTTCAAGGAAAAAGGCAAATTGACTCATGAAAATAAAAGGTGGTAAGTGTGAGTCATGATGAGATTGTAGGTCCAAGTAATGCATTTAATATGGTGGAAAATGATTTAGAAGGTGAAGAGTGATAAGATCTCTCATTGGCTACTCATATTATGAATGAAAAGACTAAGGTATTGGTTAAGGCTAGTCTTGAGATGTGTATGAATCCAAGTGAACATCTTGATATTGTTGAGAAATATTCATGCAAAGAGAATCAATTGATAGTACCTAGTGATGAGGTTCTAAGCTATAAGGTTATTTTTTCAAAAGAAAAGGTATGTCAATATTCCATAGTTGCTCCATGTGTTGTCAATCCTATCTTAGAAGAGAAGGAGAATGATATAATAAAGGAACTAGTTCTCATAGTTTAGACTAAAGAGAAGAAGAAAAATAATAATAAGTCTTATATTTATAATAGGATTCCATTGGTTATTGAGAAGATGTGGACCCATCCTAGCCTCATTTTGTTTTAGAGCATTGTGGTGTAAAGGATGTCTTTATCTATGCTTCTTAAGGGACTCCTTTCAGTAGAGAATCAAGTATTATTTTGGTGTAATTTAGATAGTCCTATAAGTTTAGAGATAAGTGTTTTTCAATTGGAGTAGGTATGTCCAAGTGGAAGATATGTTGTGGTGATGTCAAAGTGATGTCATAGTTGTATATGGTCAATTTGTAGGATTAGAATGGGTGTTTCTAGGTAGCCTAAAAATATTGATTCAATGTAAAAAAGGAGTTTGATTCATAGAAAGTTTTATGTACTTCTTTAAGATGTGTTCTAGGTGATTTTAATCTTTGAATATCTTTTGTGTGTAATTAGATATTTTTTTTGCTCTCGGGTTTCCTAGTTTGTGCTTATGAGTATGCAGGTCCTAAAATGGGTTATAGGATGTGTGGGTTTCCAAATATGTGGAAACTCAAATCTTGGTCTATAATTTTGTGATGGGTGTCTCCAAGTGTGAATTAAGTTTCAGTGGTGTGCATTGACTAGAAGGAAGTTTGTTAACCCTATTTATTTTGAGTTTCTAATGTTTTGGGATATGCTAGAAAAGTGGTCTACCTTATGAGTTTAGGTCAGAGGATTTTTAATATGTTAAATAGGACAAATGGGTTGTCAAATAAAGATTCATAGAGATTTTAAGGTTTGTGTTTCTCAATTTATTCAAGTTTTTGTCAAATTGGAAGCCTAATTGGGTAGTACGTTTATGAAGGAAGAATATTGCATAGGATGACCTAGGTGTTCAAAATTGGTGTGCTTAAGGGGGAATATGAGAGTGATCTATATATGTATCTTTAGGTCTTGAAATTGTTTCTACTAAAAGTTGTGGGCTCTACAAGTTATAGATAGGGCTACAAGGAGACTAGACAGGCCTAGTGTGAAGAAGTATGATTTTTTTAATTTATGTAAAATAAAAAGGCATGACTATTTGAAGGTTATTTCTCAATTTTTTAGAGAGAATGTTTCCTATTTGGTGTGTATCATGAAGTTTTATTGGTAGTTCTTAAGGTGGCTTGAGAGAGAAGGCTAATAAGCTTGCATGGTGGTTCTTCATGATGTATGTATATCTAAAGATGACCAAGTGGTTAAATTTATTAAATATATTTGGGGATACCCTCCTATATATTTTCATAGTGAGTTCCATCATATGTTAGTTGTTTTTTGTTTTATTTCTTCATTGATTGCAGTGCTTGGTTGAACAGAGTGTTGGCATGGAGCAAGAGGAAGTTGTCAAGGCAAGCAAAAGTAGGCTCATGGTAAGGGGGATTTTTTATCATCTTTATAAGATGGTCCTATATTATTGGTATAATTTTAAGGTCCTTAGGATCAGTTATTTCCCACATTGTCATTGAGTCAAAGGGGAAGAAAGTTCCTATTTTAAGAGTGCTTGAAGAGAGAGAAGGTGAGTCAAATGATGTTTATTGACATCAATGATAAAGGGGGAGATTATTAGAGAGTTGTAAATTATGTTATTTTAATGTCATGGAGGTGTCTTGGTGAGTGTATGAAGTGATTTTATAGTCTAAATAACAATGAAAAAGTGTGCAATGTGGTTGTTCTAGTGTGCTTGAAATTGGCTTGGTTGATCTTCAATTTTGGCATGGCTAGAGATGTTCAAGGATGAGTATGGAGTATTTATCATGTTAAATGGTTCCTATAAGAGGTTTTATATTATTTTAGAGATTTTATTCATAATTTTAATTCATCTAGTAGTCCATAGTTTTCATATAGATAATTTGGGTCTAATAGCAAAAAATTTAAATAGGCAGTTTGTTGACGTAACCATTGCCACATGTGGATGAGTTAGGGGGATTTATTCATATGGTTGTGATAAAATTAGTCCTTAGTTTCTATTCACTAGATATTATTTCATTCACCTAAGTGCAGTCAAAGATATGTCGGTGTAAATTTGGGCTCTTAGGCATTTTGATAGTTTTTTCGCATACTTAGCCAAATTTGCAATTGTCAAGAAGAGTGGAGTAAGAATTTTGATGGTGTAATATATCATACATGTGGAAATTTTAGAACAAGGTGATAATAGGGGTTTGTTTAGTTTTAAGCCTAGTTAATTTTCACAAAATTTTAGGTCATGCGCTAAAATGTAACAATAGATATGTGTATTCAAAGTTGGGCTTTTAGATAAGTTTTTGACATAGTTGTATCCATGGTAGAAAAATCTAAGTGATCATTTTTATGTCATTATATCTCACATGTGATGGTTTCATGAGTATTTTATCATATGGTTGGATTCTCCTATGTGAGGATATCATGTAGTCCAAATTTTAGATTATGTGTCTAAGCATAGAATAAGTTAACTGAGGTTAAAAGTTGGTTACTTAGAGAGATTACAATGGTCCCCACACTTAGACAATTTTTCACAAAGTAATTTTTGATCAAATATCAAAGAGATCGATGAGGCATGTTTGCTCCAAGATGTCAAGAAGTAGTGAGATGGTTCCAAGTGTTCTATGTTTAATGATGAGCATAGATAAAGATTGAGATTTTTTTAAGGATCAATAGTGAGTGAGAGAATATATAGATAGAGATTAATGGTGCATATTAAATTCAAGAGGTCAAATTGATCATTTTTTATCTTTGGTAAATATTGAGTTACGTATAGAAGATCGATGAAATGTGTTAAGTCAAGTTTCCAAATTGCACAAGATGAGGTCAATTATTATATGTTTAACATTTGGGCATTGGTGCACTATGCATAAAATATAAAACAAAATTGATGGTGCTTTTTTAATTTTATTAGTGAGTACATGAGATGTGAGCATGGTGTTTGAGGTTTAACTATGACTATTTACATTTGAATATTTGAAATTATGAAAGAAAGACAAGTGTCTAGTTTTTAGGCAATAACTTTTAATCCAGGTAGAATTTGATAGTGTAGTAAAAAGAAAACTTGTAGAGGACTCTAAGGAGAATCTATAAATATATATTTTAAGATATGAAAGTGTTTACAAACAAAAATATGGATCTCTAAAGTTGATTTTATGTTTGTGCATATTCTATAATTAACCTGAGAAGGGTATTTAAGCTCATTCTGATGTGTTTCCATATCTCATGATGAATTAGAAATATCAAAGTGTTTAACAATAAATAAGGATGATCTATATGCATTATTAAGGTTTGAACAATCATATATAGTATTAACAAAGGTTTATAAGTTGACTATGTATTCATTCATGGTGACTATATGCATACAATGTTGTCTAAGAAATTTATGCTTAAGAAAAAGGATATTGTGATGGATGTTGGCACTTAAGGATGACTTATAGATCATTTGAAATGGGTCCATGAATTTGGAAAATTTTCTTAAGTTTTAGTTTTCTTGAATAAGTATAAAAGAGATGAATGGGTTTCCATAAGACCTAAAAGTGACTTAGGCCTATTTCAAAGTGTATATTGTGCTTAAGTATGACCCATGAAAGATGCCTTAAGGGTGAACACATGTGTTGTGGCCAATAGGAAATATTATGATCTTGTTAATTCATGATATATATAGCACATTTGGCTTCATTATATATATATATATATATATATATATATATATATATATATATATATATATATATATATATATATATATATATATATATATAATGAAACCAAATGTGTTGGTTTCTTAACTTAGAAGTGATATTTTAGATAAGGCTTGTGTGCGGAGTATGTGTTGAAGTGAAAAAAGAAGGACAGGTAGTGTGCCTGTTTGTTGAGTTAATGAAAAAACAATTTGTTGACTTTGTGTATGACCCATAGGTAAGTTTATCATTGTTATAATAGTTCTCTTATAATTTGAGGATATATGAAGAGGTTTGAGTGTGTATATGAGGAAAATTTGAGTGAATAAGGAAAGAGATTATGGCATGACTATATGAGAGGACTATTTGAGATAGAGATAAAGTTCATGTAGGGGTTAGAAAATAGAGATCCATCATTAGGTGTTTAATACATAAGTTATAAGGTAGAGTTTTTCAAATGTGTATCTAAAGGACTTGATCTTCCTTAGGGGTATTTTCTACTTGTGAAACAAGTGTTTCACTAAATACCTTTGGTCAAGAGGGCATGATCAAGGTTTGATGGTCTAAAAGAGTTAATCAGTATCTTGTTTGTAATTTCTTATAGGATATTATTACACATGTTGTAGACTTGAGAGTGAGTTTTATTCCCCATGAGGGTTTACCATAGGAACTATGTGTTATGTGTTTAATCTTATATATGCATTGAATGAATCATCTCTCTTGTTAATATTGCTTGATCAAGTTGATATATGATGATTGCTTAATAGTTTAAAAAGATTGTAATTATAATTGAAATATATGTGCTCACTAATTCATCCTTCTCCCTCTCAGTGATTGTACCTCTAAAAATTGGTTTCAAAATGGTTTCTTTGGTAAAGGCTTGACAACTTGAAGGTGATCCAATGTAAAATATGGGTAGTCATCAAGGAGGTTTCTCTACTAAGAAAGCATCGATGTTTAGTGGATCAAATCATGCATTTTAGAGTACCAAGATGAGGACATACGTTATGTCCTTAGGGTTTGATGTATGGAAATATATTGTGGATGGTTATGTTGTTTCTACTATTCCTCCATGTAGTGCTATAGACAAGAAGTTGTTTGAGAACAATTCCAAGGTAATGAATGCTATTACTTATGGTCTTTTAGAGACTAAATACACCAAGGTAATCCATTGTAAATATGATAAATTAGATATGGGATAAAATGTAGATGGTTTATGAAGGAGATTCAAAGGTGAAGCTTGTTAAGTTATAGACTCATAAAAGGTAGTTTGAAAGTCTCAGGATGAATACAGAATATTCTATGGGATCCTTTCTGCAGAGAGTTGATGAGATTATGAACATCATCAGAGGTCTTGGAAAGAAAATTGAATAAGATACCATTATTCAAAATGTATGAAGGTTCCTACCCCCAAATTTTTATTCAAAATTATTTTATATACAAGAGAGTCATGACCTTACTCAATTGAAGATGGATAAATTGCATGACACCATTACTACCTATGAGAAGAAGAGGAATGATGATATACCACCAAAGAAGGAAGAAACTTTCAAGACTAAAATGAAGACATGGAATAATTTCAAAGGTAATAAATTCAAAGAGGATGACATTTATAATATAGATGAGCATAAAATAATTGCTTTGATTTCAAGGAAATTGAGAATAGATTCTTGTAAGTATAAAGGTAAACTACCCCTCAAATGCTTTAATTGTGGTGAGATAGGACATTTTACTAATAAATACCATCATAAGTATAATAATTATGATGATGAAGATCATGATCAAGGTAATGATGATAGAAAGAGATATTTCAATTTTGTTAAAAGTAGTAAGGGATTCAGAAGGTTTGACAACAATAAGTACTTCAAGGACAAGAAGAGTCTTTACATAAAAGAAGATTACAGCTCATCAAATGAGAGTGAAGTCAGTGACTCAGAGTATGATAATGAATATGATGGTCCTATTGAAGATAAATATTTATTCATGGATAAGGATGGTAGTTGTTCACATCAAAATGAGTCTTCTTGGAGTGGTTCAAATGATGATGAAGATGTGGTGGAATGTGAGACTGAATCGATGAATGTTATTCAAAAACTAATGATTTAGAAGAAGATCAATAAGAATATGATATCTAAACTCAAATAGTATGAGGAATAATTCAATTTTTATGAGGAAATAATAAATGAAGACACTAAGGAGCATGAAGATATAGTCAAGAATCTTAGTTGTTAATTAGAAGTCTTGTCTACAAGCTTGAAATCTAAAGAAGATGAGTTTTCAAGGTATGTAATTGAAAATGAGTCATTGGGATCTAAGTTAGAGAAGACATCTAGAAAAATAATATCATTTTTGAGATTTAAAATGAGCTCAAGTGATCTATAAAATATTTTTAATGATCAAAAACATTCTAGTGATAAGAGTAGTCTTGGATACAAAGAAGAACCAAAGACTATAACTCAAGACAAGATGAAGACTAATGTGAACAAGGACAATCAACATTTGAAGACAAATCATTAGTCATGGAATGATGGTGAAAATAGATTGAATACAAATCAGATTAGATAGCCAAATGCCATAAGGTATGCAAATTTCAATGGTTACTACTATACTTGTAAGTATTTTGGGCATAGAGCAAGAGAATGGAAAAGACCTTAAGAATTATTTTGCATGGGACTGTGATGGGGGTAATCATTCAAAAGGAGTAAAAAATTTTGAGTGCCTAAACTATCATGATGTGGGACACTTCTCAAAACATTTTTAAAATTAGGTAAGACAAGCTAAGTTTCCATCAAGGAGTATGGTATACTACAATTGTGAACAAAGAGGTCACATTCCTAGATTTTACAAGCAAAGGTATACAAATTAGAATAAGTTATATCAAGCTCTAAAAGTGAAAGGAAAAATAAAAGTTGACTCATGGAAACCAAAGTTGGTAAGTTTGAGCTATGATGATATTGTAGGTTCAAGTAATGTGTTTTCTATGGTGGAAAATGCTTTAGAAGGTGAAGATTTCTAAGAACTCTCTTTGACTGCTCTTGTTGTGAAGGAAAAGACCAAGGTAATGGTTAAGGCTAGCTCTGAGATGTGTATATATCCAAGTGAATATCCTAATATAGTTGATAAATCTTCATGAAAAGAATATAAATTGATAGTACCTAATAATTAAGTTCCAAATTGTAAGGTTGTTTCTTCAAAAGACAAGGTACGTCAAGAATCCATAGTTGTTCCATTTTTTGTCAATCCTATCTTATAAGAGAAAGATAATGATATAAAAAGGAATCAGTTATCATAATTTAGACTAAAGAGAATAATATAAATATCAATAAGTCTTATATCTATAAGAGGATTTCAATGGTTACTAAGGAGATGTGGGCCATTCCTAGCTTCAGTTTATTTTAGAGCATTGTGGTGAAAAGCATTTCTCTATCTATGCTTCTTAATAGACTCCTTTAAGTGGAGAAACAAGTGTTTTTTTGGTGTTCTTTAGATATTCCTATAATGTTAGAGATATTTTTTTTTTTGGAGCAGGCATGTCTAGGTGGAAGATATGTTGTGGTAATGTTAAAGTGATGTCATAGCTATATATGGCCAGTCTACGAGATTGGAATGGGTGTTTTCAGGTGGCTTAATAAGATTGATGCAATGTAAAAAAGGATTTTGATGATCACAAAGGTTTTTTCAATTATTTTAGATGTGTTTTAAGTGATTTCAAGATTTGAAGATCTTTTTTTGTGGAATTAGATATTTTTTGTTTTCTCTCAAGTTTCCTAGTTTATGCTTAAGAGTATGTAGGTCCTAAAATGGGTTATAGTTTATATGGGTTCCTAAAGGTTTATAAACTCAAATATTGGTCTAGAAGTGTGTGTTGGGTGTCTCTAGGTGTGAAATATGTTTTAGAGGTGTGTGTTGACCAAAAGGAGGTTTGTTGACCCTATTTTTTTGGGGTTTTTAAGGTTTTGGGCTATGCTAGAAAAGTGGTATGAATTATGAGTTGAGGTATAAAGATTTTTAATAATTTTAATGCTCCAAATGTATTTTTAAATCAAGATTCATAGAGATTTGAAGGTTTGTGGTTCTCAAGTTATTTAAATTTTTGTCAAATTAGAGGCCTAATTGGGTAGTAAAATTGTGAAGGAAGTATGTTACATAGGATGATATAGGTGTTGTAAATTGTTGTGATTGAGGATCTATATTAGAGTGCTCCAGATATGAAGTTTCAAGTTTTGAATATGTGTCTACTAAAATTTGTGGGCTCTGCAAGTTATAGATAGGGCTACAAGAAGACTAAATAAGCCTAGTGTGAAGAAGTATGCTTTTTGTTAAGTTTTTAAAAAATATAAAGGAATGATTATTTAAATGTGAGTTATTAGTTTTTTTTTATATTATGTTTCCTATTTGGCATATAACATGAATTTTTGTTGGTGGTTCTTAAGGTGGCTTGAGAAAGAAGGCTAGTAAGCCTACATGGTGGTTTTTCATGATGTATAGAGATTTGAAGATGATCAAGTGGTGAAATTTCTTAGAGATCTTAAGTGGATACCTTATAATATGTTTTATTGGTGATTTCCATTATAAATTAGTGAAATTTTTTTGTTTTTCCTTCGTTGATTATAGTGCTTGGTTGAAGAGAGTTTGGCATGGAGAAAGAAGAACTTGTCAAGGCAAGAAAAAGTTGGGTCATGATAAGGGGGATTTTTTATTATCTTTATAATATGGTCCTCTTATATTTGTATAATTTTTAGGTCCTAAATATCAATTGGTTCCCACTTTTTCATTGAATCAGTAGGGGAGAAAGTTCATATTGTGAGAGTGCTTAAAGAGAGATAAGGTGAGTTGAATGATGTTTTTTGACATCAATGACAAAGGGATAGATTTTTGGAGAGTTTTTAATGATATCATGGTGATTTAATGGAGGTGACTTGGTGAGTGGATGAAGTGATTTGATAGTCTAAATAATAATTATAAAGTGTGTAATGTGTTTGTTCTAGTGTGCTTGAAGTTGGCTTGGTTGATATTCAGTTTTGGCATGGCTAGAGATGTTCAAGGATGAGTATGAAGTATTGATCATGTGAAATGGTTAATATAATAGGTTTTATATGATTGGATATTTTTTTTCATAAGTGGAATTAATTTTTTAGTCCATAGTTTTCATCTAGACAGTTTGGGTCTAGTAGTAGAAAATCTGAGTAGGCAGTTCGTTGACATCACCATTGCCACATGTGGATGAATCAGGGGGATTTGGTAATATTTTTGTGATAATATTAGTCCCTAATTACTATATGATAAATCTTATGTCATAAAATTAAGTTCAGTCAAATATATGTGGGTGTAAAGTTAGGCTTCAAGCATTTTGACAATGTTCTCCCATAGTTTGCCAAATTTGCAATGTGACAAGAAGAGTCGAGTAAGCATTTTGATGGTAGAACATCTTTCATGTGTGAAATTTTTATTAAAATGTGATCATATTTTTTTTTAATGTTTTGATCCTAGTTTATTTGTGCTAAATTTTAGGTCATGCACTAAAGTGCAATAAAAGGTATGCATGTTCAAAGTTGGCCTTCTAGATAAGTTTTTGACATAGTTGGATATGTGGCTCTGAGTTAGCATTTTAATGTCATTATATCTCCAATGTGATGGTTTTAGGATAAGATTTTTTTATGGTTGTATTCTCCTATGTGAAAATATCATATGGTCTAAATTTTAGATCATGTATCTAAGCGTAGAATAAGTTTTTGAGGTTCAAAGTTGGCTACTTAGACAGATTGCAATGGTCCCCATATTTAGTCAATTTTTCACAAGGTAATGTTTGATCAACTCTTAAAGATATCTATGATGTGTATTTTCCCAAAAACGGTGCTAAGTAAACTATGTTTAATGATGAGAAAAGATAAAGATATAGATTCTTCCAAGGATAAACGATGAGTAGGAGATCATATAGATAGAGATAAATAGTTTGTATTATAGTTAAGAGGTCAAAGTGATATTTATTTAGATTTTTTAAAGATTGAGATATATATATAAGATCGATGGAGTGCATTAATTCAAAGTTTCTAGATTACATGAGATAAGGTCAACTATTAGATGGTTAATGTTTGGACATTGGTGCACTATGCATTAAATATCAAAAAAAATCGATGGTACATATTTAATTTGAGTAGTGAGGACATGAGATACATGCATGGTGTTCAAGTTTTAACTATGACCATTTTCATTTGAATATTTGAAATTATGAAGGAAATACTAGTGTCTAGTTTTTGGGCCCTAACTTTTGATCCAAGTAGAATTTGATAGTGCAGTAAAAAAAACTTGTAGAGGACTCCAAGGTGAATCTATAAATATATATTTTAATATTTTAAAGTGTGTACAAACAAAAATATTTATCTCTAAAGTTTACTATGTGATCATGCATGTCCTACAAGTAACTCGAAAAGGGTATTTAAGCTTCTTCTATGTTGTTTCAATATCTCATGATGAATTAGCTATATGAGAGTGGTTTAGACTACATAAGGATGCTATATTTGCATTACAAAGGTTTGATAAATCATATATAGTATGAAAAAAGGTTTACAAGTCAACTATGTATTCATTCATGGTGACTATATGCACAAAATGTTATCTAAGTGATTTGTGCTTAAGTAGAAGGGTATTGTGATGGATATTGGAATTTAAAGAGGACCTATAGATTATGTGAAATGGGTTCATGAATTTATAAAATGTTCCTATGTTTTAATTTTCTCAAATAAGTGTCAAAGAGTTGAATTGTTCTTCATAGGAACTAAAAGTGACAGAGGTCTATTTGAAAGTAGATTATGCTAAAGTGTGACCGATGAAAGATGCCTTAAGGGTGAAGGAATATGTTGTGGCAAATATGAAATATTTTGATATTTTTAATTCATTATTACTCTATATATAGTGAAACTAAATGTGTTGCTTTCTATACTTTCAAGTGAGATTTTCTATAAGGTTTGTGTGAAGAGTATGCATTGAAGTGAAGAAGGAAGGATAGGTGGTGTGTTTATTGGTTGAGTTAATGATAAAAATAATTTTTTAACTATGTGTATGATGTGTAGGTCATGTAATTAATGTCATAATAGTGCCCTTAAAATTTGAGGATATGTGAAGAGGTTTGATTATGTATATGAGGACAAATTGAGTGAAGAAGGAAAGAGATTGTGACATGCCTATGGGAGGGACATGTTTGAGATAGAGATAAAGTTTGTGTAGGGTTTAGAAAATAGAGATTCATCATTAGGTGTTAAAGACATCAGTTCTAAGGTGGAGGTGTTTAAATGAGGGTCTAAAGGACTTGATCTTCCTTACGGGTAGTTACTCCTTGTGAAATAGGTGTTTCACTAAATACCTTTGGTCAAGAGGACATGATCAAGGTTTGATGGTATAAAGGAGTTGATTAGTCTCTTGTTTTTAATTTATTATAAGATATTATTCCATGTGTTATAGACTTGATAGTGGGTTTTATTCCCCATGAGGGTTTCCCATAGGAATTATGTGTTATTTATTTGATCTTGTGTATACATTTAATGAATGAGATATCTTGTTAATATTGATTGATCAAGTTGATATATGTTGATTTATTAATAAATTAAAAGGACTAAAATTGTAATTGAAATATATAGCCTCACTAATTCACCCCTTAGTGATTGTACCTCTAATAATTGGTATCAGAGTGGGTCCTTTAGTAAAGGTTTGACAGCGTGAAGGTGATCCAAGGTAAAATATGGGAAGTCATCAAGGAGGTTTCTCTACTAAGAAAACACTGATGTTAAATGGATCCAATTATGCATTTTAGAATGTTAGGATGAGGACATATTATGTCCTTAGGGTTTGATGTATGGTATTTTTTTATGGATGGTTATGTTTCTTCTACTATTCTTCCATTTAGTGTTACACATAAAAATTTATTTGAAAACAATTATAAGGCAATGAATGCTATTACTTTTGGTCTTTTAGAGAATTAATACACCAAAGCAATCCATTGTAAATATGATAAATAAATATGGTAAAAAATGTAGATAATTTATGAATTAGATTCAAAGGTCAAGTTTTCTAAGTTATAGACTCATAGAAGGCAATTTAAAAGTCTCAATATGAATGAAGAAGATTTTGTGACATCCTTTTTATAGAGAGTTGATGAGATTGTGAACATCATCAGAGGGCTTGGAGAGAACCTTGAAAAATCTATTATTATTCAAAAGGTATTAAGGTATTTATCCCCCAATTTTGATCCAAAAGCATCTACTATAGAAGAGAGTCATGACCTTACTTACTTGAAGATGAATCAATTTCATGACACCCTTATTTCCAATGAGATGAGGAAGAATGATGATATACCACCAAAGAAGGAAGAAACTTTAAATATTTAAATGAAGACAAAGAATAATTTCTAAGGTAAGAAATCCAAATAGGATGACATTTTTTATATAGATGAGGATGAACTAATTAATTTTATTTCAGGGAAATTGAGAATAGGTTTAAGTATAAAGGTAAACTACCCCTCAAATGATTCAATTGTGGTGATACAAGACATTTAGCTAATAAATGCCCTCATAAGTATAAGAAGGATGATGATTAAGTGCATGATCAAGGTCATAAGGTTAGCAAGAGATTTTTTAGGTCTGATAAAATCAAGAAGGGATTGAGAAGGTTTGATAACAAGTACTTCAAGGACAAAAAGAGTCTCTACACTAAATAAGATTGAAGCTCATCAAATGAGATTGAAGATAATGACTCAGAGAATGATCATGAAGATGATGGTACTTGTTGGGTGAATATTTTGTCTTCAACTAACTAAAGTCAAAATGGTTATATCGACCACAATGTAATGAGATAAATCTCTCCTCTCAGCAAAGAGAGGTTCCCTATAAACTATCACAAACTAATTTAAACTAAATACTAATTTGAGGGTGAGACCATATCTTCCATTTCTATTTTTTTTAGAAATGATGTGTACAAAATAAAATAACACTTTCTTGATACTAACTGAAAAACCAAAAAACCCATGAGAGCACAAAGTCTATCATTGCTTCTTTTGTTGATTTATAACCTAGAACATAGTAGAATGAGGTGCAACCCAAATTCTTAACCAAAAACTATGACAAAATATACGATCACAGAAGATAATAGTAGTTCAAAGCCTTTCCAATATCCTTTACTTTAAAACACTAAATCACAAACTAAAGATAATTTTTGTAGTACAAAGTCTCCAAAATCAACTTTAGAACATCTCCTAGATTACTCTCACTCACACTACTATTTAATAAAAAAAAATAAGATAGATTATATTAGGAAAAGGACATAAGAATAATTTCCAATACAACACAAAGTTTGAACAATCACTTGCTTTCTTATTCACTTCATTAAATTTGATTTATAATTTGAAGTCAAAGTCTCAAAATGCTCTTCAATTTGGTAGAGTTTTTCTTCAATAACTAAAAGATAGATAATTACAATAGAGGCCCTCTTTATTTATAGGGAGAGGCCTTGAGAAAATTTGGAAAAAACCTAACTATGATTTATTCAAAAATAAGAGTCCTTATTGACTTGGGACTTCCTATGTTTTTACATGTAATTACATATGAAAAAAGTACATGTAAATATGTCCAAAGTTGTTTTAAAAGTACATCTAAAAAATGGAAAATAAACTAAGGGGAAAAAACTAATTTAATTTGTATCACCATCTTTCTTCATGTCACCATCATACATAGTGAAAGATTCTTACATCCCAATATTGTTTGGACTAACAGTGTTCCTAAAAATCATCTTGGTTCTAACTATGGCATCTCTTACTATGAGTGATTTTGCATGACTAGTTAAATTGGTTTTTAGATTATCTAAAGTTAACCGATTGTATAGAATATTGTCCATAGAGGCCATTGAAAATATTTTATCTTCAAACTCTTTTAGGAACATATCTTCAAATTCTTGAACCATTTCTTCTACAAAGAGAAATTGGTTATCTTGTGATATGAGCTTGCAAGGTAGCTCCTCTAATCTATGCAAAAGACTAACATCACTTTGTTCACTAAGTTTCCTTGCAGTTTCAAGGTCATTGATAAAATATTTAAGCACACAACTCCTATATGTCAATGCCTCTTTAATTTATGTATAAGAATCCCTATTAGGAATGGTGCCAACTAATATTAGAGTGCTTATTTTCAATTTTCTCATCTCCACCCATTTATCATGATTCTTTTCTATGCTCTTAATATCTTGAGAAATAACATCAATGAGATCATCAAGTTCTACTCTTTTTTCCTCATTTTATTTATCTTATCAGATAGCTCTGTAAGTAGGGAAATTCCTTGTGCACACATCCTGTCTAGGTACTCTTCAATTACTTTTTATTTGAGATGAGTATTTTTTGCTTTCTGAATTATGGGTTAATCTATAGAAATGGCCTTAGGAGTTACTACTTCTAAACTCAAATTGATTTTTCTTACAACTACATTCAACTATTATACCATTACTTTATAGTGATCTTTCATTTATTTCTCCCTATCAAATTTTTGAATCAGGATGTCCATGGCTAACTGCATATCATTCTTGCCACTTTCATAAGTTATCTTACCTAATTAAACTCTAGAGATAGAGTAATCATTCATATCAAAATTTTCCATGGTTACATCCTATGTAGGTCTTGCAATCTATATAAATTCATGTCCCTTGTCCCCAAGCATTTTTGAAAGAATCTTTGGTTTCTTCAAGGTCTTGGCTTTTATAGACACTAGCTTATTAAAATCAAAGTCATCTAGGGAGATGGCTTGTTTCTTCCTTTTTGGTGTATAATCTAACAACCATGGTGAAAGCATATAATTACTCACATTAGGGTCTATCCCATTGTTGGCATCACTATAACTACACTTGCATTGGTAGTGGAAACAATATGTGGAGTGTTAGTAAAAACTACACCTCTTACAAAGTGATCAAAAATAGAAGCATCTCCAATATCAGAAGATGAGGAGGAAAAACTAGGAATAGAGATTGATGAATGGATAACATCTTCAAAAGTGTCTTGAGTGTGGTCAAAAATAATTTTAGAAGGAGAGGGAGATTCAGAAGAGGGAATATTAATAGGAGAAACAGATAAAGGAGTTACAATAGGTGTGTCAGGCAAGGGAGAAGAGACTACCATTTATTGTTGTACATTCTCTTATGGGGACAAAACTTCCTCTTATTATTGATATATAGCCCTATCTTCAATCTCCATCTCTTCTATGGCTAGTTCTTTAGTGCTCTATTTCTAAACTTCCATATCTTATATTTTAAACTCTTTCTCCACAGCTTTTGACTTCTTCATCACAAATCTGATCTTAAGATTATGTAGCAAGGAAGAAGAGGAAACATCACTTTTGTTCTTCATCCTATTTTCTACCTTTTTTACTATTTTCCATTGAATCTTAGTCTCTGACTCTATGAGGAATTCTTTCAACGTAAATCCCTTGTTTGCAAGATAATTATTGGTGTTTGCCAATATAGGCTCAAATCTTTTCATCAAAGAGGTTAGCTATTTTTGAGACCATTAGATAGAGGGAAAGGGGTATTAGCAACTTGTTTAGTTTATATCTTTCATCAACCAACTCTCCATCATCCACTAAATCCTCAACAATATTAGCAACTCTCAGATATTCAATTTGATCAAGAGATAAATGACTGTAGTCCAATTTCCTAGCATTTTATTCTATTCTCAAATCTACTCAAACATCTTCAACCATAGGTTCATGGAATTGGGTTTTCCTCTTGATTTTGTCTTTCACGCCCCTATTGTCAAACTTTGGTCTTATCTTTAATTGCTTCATAGTTACAAGTTACATCTCAATTTCCATGGCCCTAGCATTCACAGTAGTTAATACTGAATACCTACCAATTTCAATTGGGAACCCAAAACTGGGCTTCTTGATCTACATTTTTTTATCATGCACGTTGATCATTTGTTTTCATAACTCCATTAAGACTAGTTTGTCTGAGAGGAATCTTAGAAGCATTATAATGATGACCTTGGAAAAATCCACCCTTAAAGTATGAGAAAGAAGGAAACTGTAAGAAAATCCATCCAAAATCATTTACCACTATCCAAGCCTCATCTAACACTCTTCTTTGTTCTAGTTGAGGATAAAAAATACATAAGAATACTGCAAAGAAAACATCATGTACTCTCCTAAAATGATCAATATAACACTTTAATGTTAATTGAGAATAGTATTGATACATAGAGATTACACTCCTATCTCCTTCTAATGTTAGACCTAGAAAGATTTTCATAGAAGCTACAATATATACTAGATAAGAAGTCATTTAGAAATTGAAGGTAGTGGATACCTTCATCAATTATTTGTGTAAAGCATTGCTAATTTGTTCTCCCCAGAAGATGGTTTGTTTGTCTTGAATTATTACCTTGATAAAAGGACTATCCATTCATGAAATGTTGAGGAAGAGGAAAAACCTCTTATCCTCTTGAGAAGAGTTAATTAGATCACTAACTTATTCTATAAAGTATCTTCTAAGAAAACTCCATGGCCACCTTAACAAATTTGACCTTAATGTCTTGAGCCATTTATTATTGATTACCTTATTTGACTTTTAAAGATTTTTGTCATACTCTTTTTGTGCTTCAACAAAATAATCTTTAACACTTCTATAACAGGATGGCACATAAACACCTTATCAATGAATTCAGGATCTAGTCTGATTATCACATTGCCACTAGCATCCATCACAGCCTTAGTATCTTTGTTATAACACTGAGCATACTAAAGGATAAATTTTGTGTTGTGGGATACCACCAAAAAAATAAGATGCCAAATGAATATTACTATCAATTATCTTCTTCATTTGAGAGATGGGATTTCTTGAATTAGTTATCTCTACAAACTCAACCATTTCCACATGGCCAATCTTTGTATCTCTAATGTCATCAACATTAAAAGTAACTGAGGTGATTGGAAAAACACCTTGATATTTGTACTTCATCACTTTTGACTTCTTTGGAGACAACTCAGTCATCTGAATGAGCTATCACTAGAAGGATGTTAATGAATAAAGAAGATCTATAGAAGAAACTAAAAAAAAATCACAATCATGCAATTAGGGGAATACTGGTAATCTAGGAAAATTGCATGTTGATGATCATGACTATGGAGATGTGCTTGAAAGGACTAGAGTACGAGTAGGCCAAAAAATTATAGGAAAGTAGGCTCAAAAAAAATTGAAAATATCCCAAAGTTAGGAAAATTTGAGAGAATGTTTGCATGGGGTGGAAAAATTTGCTACCCTTGCATGTGAGGGATATTGTGTACTTGTATCGATAGCAAATTTTTTTGCTATTGCATATTATAGGAAAAATGGTTATATGTTGGAGTAGAAAAAAATGCTGACACTATAGGTAATGAGGAAATTCTAAGTTTGATGTTTGAGAGCCAATTTTTTTTGATAATGCATATGGTATAAATGGCATTTGATGTTCAAGCAAAAAAAATTTCCAATACCACATGTGATATGAGTTGTAAGCTTTTCATGTAAGGGTGGTGGATTTTTTTTCCCACATACTTCCACTTGAAAGAATCTTCAAATACATAAGTGGCAAAAAATGCTGACTTTTCTTTTAACTTATTCACAACAGGAAGATCTGAGAGCGACTAATATAGCCATCATTGAATTTTTTTTTTAAGAATTAGTTTTTAACTAATGTGTTTTGAAGGGTAAATCCTTGTCAGGTCAAACCACTGATGACACAAATCAACTTAAAACCTAGGGCACAAACAATGGTTTGTAGTTTTCACTGGTTTGACTCACTAGAAATAATTTAGGACACAAACATATGGAAGAACAAGGGTTTGACATAAAAGACCAAGTAAAATGATAATATTAATCTAAAATTTAACGTATTATAAATGGATTTTTCAAGAACAAATGATGAATTCAAAATAATATAGATACCAATCAATAAACAAAACCCTAGAAGTTAAAAATAGTTAAAATGACTTACTTATTGAGTTTAAAACCCTAAGCTTGATGATGGTGAATTTTGAAATCTATTTGAATCATCTATCACCATGGTCAAATGGTTTTGAGAAGGGTTGGGGAATCAACTAATAAACTTAGATAAAAATGACAATAAAAAATAATGAAATAACACATTTAAAAGTTTGAAAACAAGCCCTTAATGCTTGACATGAGTGGCCATTAATGCCACTTGAAGCTCAATATCTTGGAGATCTTGCTCAGGTGGCAATTTTGGCTAACCTGACACATGCATTTTTTATCAAGAACATGTAATGGCAGAAAAAAGTGCCATTCGAGCATGTGAAAAATAAAAAACCATGTAAGAGTGACAAAAAGTGGCAACTTTACACAAGCAAATACTCAAAATATGTAACAACGGTGAATTTTACCACTCTGACACATTCAGATTCAAAATTTCACTAACACCCTAGAATGATCAAAATTTACATTTTGATCACTTTATGACTACAACAAGCTTTATGATTTTTGAGAAATCATGGCAAGAGAATGTTACAAACTCTTCTAGGATTTTAGACGACTTCACTTGAGACTAAGAGAATCTTTTCTCAATCAACAAAATTAGAGTATAGATTATGAAATTGATAAGTTTCATAAGGGTTATCTACAAAATGAGTGTAGCTAATTTTGGGAAAAATAGTTGGCTCCAATTAGGGAATGTTCATCAATCAAACTTTGAAATGATTGAAGGGAGAAGATTTTAGTCTCTAAGTGCCTTCATCCATGCCATTGGGATATGGAGTCAAGCTACCAAAAATAAAAAGACACAAAAGACTAAACAAAAAACAAAAATAAAAACACAAAACTATACAAATATACAAATGAACTTATCTAATACTTCAAGGATTGAAGTGTTTTAGATGTTGCCCATTGTGAGGTAGCAAGAATGGTGTTCCATCCTGATATTCTAGTAAGAAGCTATTTCCACCATAGAATTGGTGAATGGTGAACTAACCTCTCCACAAGGAATCAAACTTTCCATGCATTCCTTTTGGTTCTCTCCTCTTGTCCCACAACAAGACTTGATCTCTAATCTGAAACTCACGAGTCCTTGATTTCTTGTCAAAGAGTTTCTTTACCTAAATTTGATGCTTAGTGATAGGGTCCACTACCATATTTTATTTCTTCTCAAGTTAAGTTAGGCACATGATCCTTCTATCAATAGAACTTTTAAAAGTCATATCTTCCACTACCTTTGCCAACTTCAGTGCTAACAATTCTAAGGTAATTGGTATGTCTGCATTCAGACCATATAGAAGCTGAAATGACAACATACCTATTGCCCTTTTAGGGGTAATCCCATCCACCCATAAAGAATCAAACAATAATTTATGCCAAGTTATATAATTCTCGTCTACCATTTTATTGATAATAGTAAAAAAATTCTTGTTACTCAATTCTACCTGACCATTTCCTTGTAGATAATAGTCTAAGGAGTGGGAAAGGATGAAACTGTGCTTGTAGCAAAAGTCAATAATATCATGGGAAGATAAACAAGTATCATTGTCTACTAAAATCTTATTTGGAACTCCAAATTGGGAAATAATGTTTTCCTTAAGGAAATTGCATACCACTTCAAAAGTATAATGTTTAATTGGGATGGTTTCCACCCACTTGGTAAAATAGTCTATCATGGTGAGAAAATATTTGTGTCCTATAATTTATGGTGGGTTCATAATGACAATGAAGTTGATGCCCCATTTCTAAAAAGATTCTCTAATCACCACTAGCTTGAGAAGTAATGCAACTGACTTAGGTTTCCCAATGAGCTATTGACATAACTCACACCTACGCACCCAATTGTATGCATCTTGAAATAGTGTAGGCCAATAGTATCTAGCTCATAGAATCTTGTGAGCCATCACAAGTAAAAAACAATGTCCTTCATAGGCCAAATTGTGGAAAGACTCCATATGTCTACTTTGTTGCACTTTATCCATGCAATGAAGAAATACTCCATCAAGGCTTTTTTTATACAAACCATTATCCCATAAGACATAATTAGTAGCCTTCAACTTAATAATTATTTTTTCCCTATAAGATAGATGGGTAGGAAACTCATTTCAGGTAAGAAATGAGTGATATTTGAATACCACTCATCAGTAGTAGTGACAAAAAGAACTATTGGCATGTCTTTAACTTTTGCTTCTTTATCCCTTGTCTCTTTTGGTATGTTATTAGCAATCAATTGACATAAACCTATTCTATGCACAAGCTTAGTAGGTTTGATATCAAGATCAAACTCTTAGATCTTATCAAAATAATTTCCCCTTTTAGTGCTAAACTCCTATTGAATTAGAATAGTCTTTACTATTGTGTCAAGCACCAGAACAATAGTATGTGAATTCAAGATATAAAACTGGAAATGCTTTACCACCTTAACCATGACATAAGTATGCTTCTCCATGTTTAAATATTTCAATTCATGAGATTTGAGAAGATAACTCATAAATGATATTGGAGATTCCACACCTTCTTCATTTTATTGAACAAGAATGGCTGAAAGTGTATGTTTAGAAGCGTAGATGTATACTACAAAATATTTGGTATAATTAGGACAAAAAAGGACTAAAACATGAAAAATAGCCTTCTCAATATCCTTAGATGCCACTTTGCCTTCCATAGTCCAATGGAAAGTATCCTTACCCTTCATCATGTTGATGATGTGATGTGTTTTCTCTACAAATTCAAGAATGAACCTTCACAAAAAATTCACCTTTGTAAAGAAATAATAAACTGTAGTCTTACTAGTAGGTAGAGTAAGACTTTGAAAATATTTAACTCTTTTTGAGTCAATTTTAGTGCCTTCTTAGGATTTAATGTGACTGAGAATTTTACCTTCTGTAACCCTAAAAACTAACTTCTTAGGGTTGAGAGAGATATCATTTTACCGATAGCATTCCAACACTTGTCATAAATGGTGTGCATGATCATGATGGTGTTTAGAGAAAATAGTCAAGTCATCAAGATACACCACAATGAACTTCCTCATCTCATCTCTAAAGGCAAGGTCCATTTCTCTCTAGAATGTGGTACCAACATTGATTAGACCAAAAGGCATTCTACAATATGCAAATATTGCCCAAGGTGTAATGAAATTAGTTTTATACTTATCTGCTTCATTAGCTTCCACTTGATTATACCCCAAAAAATCATCTAGCATACATAGCATTTTTGAACTAGTTACTATTCGAAACACTCAGTCCATGATGGGTAGGGGGTAGTTATCCTTTAGAGAAGATTGGTTGAGATTCCTGAAATCAACACAAATATGGATTTCTCCATTCTTATAGGAACTATGTTCATGATCTAGGTGGAATGATGAGTTGGAAAAATTATCCTTGCATTCAACATATTTTGAATCTCAAAAAGGATAGTACCAGATATTTTGGGGTTGTATTACCTTTGTTTCTACTTATGAGGTAATGACCTAACTTTAAGAGGAATTTCATGCTAAATTTCCTTAAGCCTGAAGGACTTTAGATCATCATAAGAATAGGCTAAAACATCAATGTAATGGTAAAGGAGAGTATTGAATTTGAACTTTTCATTGGTAGTACAACATTTCCCAATGTTGACCATTTTGGGATCTACCTCCAAACTCAAATTTACTTACTCAAATTCCATAGAGGAGCTTGAATCTAGTTGTTGCTATTGCTTGATATATCGATCATGCTTATCAAATAGTTTTCAATGGAAACCAAACCTTTTGGAATGTTATTCCCTTTCAGTTGAATAAACTCTTCACTAGTTTGTGAATCTATTTTAGAAACATATTCCCATGGTGGAGATTCACTACCTTTAAAATAGAGATCATTAAAGCGATCCATATTTTCCAAGAAAGCAATGATTTGATTATCACCATTGAACACCTGCCAATGGTAAACATTATTAGGTATAATTGGTTGAAAGACCAGCTCAATAGTGTACTTGTTTCCTTTGAAATCTTTTTGAGGAACCATGAGAGTGGTGAAGATAGATAATAAATCTGCATGATTATTAAACTCTCTTGGCACTGTAGAGATATTGAAAGCATCAAAACTTTCAATGCAATTCCATACGTGATTGTGATAATGTCACAATCTTTCATTTTTGGTTTGATACAAATTTCTCACTTGACAAACCATTAATTTGGCATCTCCTTGAGCATGAAGAATATTAACACCTCTAGCATGATTAGCTTCTAATTTATGCAAAAATTACTCATATTTGATGGTGTTGTTGGTATTATCAAATTGAAACTTACATGAGAAAGGGAAGATATCACCTTGTGGGGTTATCAAAACAATTTCAACTCCAAAAATGGTAGATGAACAACTACCATCAAATTTTAAAATCCATACCTCATGAATTTGATTTTTTTGAATTTCATTGATCAGAAGATTCATCTTCTTTAGTGAGGGAAGAATCTAGCATTATTATGCCTTCACCTAAACTTTCATCTAAAAACTCTTCTAATTCTCCATCTAAATTGTTTGAGCTATCACCTGATGAACTCTCATCTAATGAATTAGAAATATCTTTAGTGGATAGTAAATAATTACCCATTCTTGAGGACTCAAACAAAATTTGATATTCAAGATTTTCCATTTGGGTAATAGTGTATTTGGCCTCCTTCTCAAGAAACAACTTTTACATGACACCTTTAACAGGTATCCTTGCTTCAGATGCATCCATGTTCAACTCCCCACCTACATCCTTACAAAAATTATGTCCATGTAGAATGCCATAAGAAGTTGGAGCATCATCTACTAGGACTGTCATCTTAATCCTCTTATCTGGAAAAGCCACAAATGCAAATTGGGCATCTTTGATTTGACCCAAAATTGGTACTTGCTTATTTTCCATGGAGAAACATCTCCCAAAATTTTTATTTAAGGTGAGACCAAGGGAGTCTGCTACCTTAGTGGGCATAACATTATCAGAGGCTCCATAATCTATTATGCAATTACTCAACTTATGACCATTTACCAATAGAGAAACATAGAAAGGTTCTAGTTTTCTAGAGGCAACAAGGGGAGTAGTGAAAAGATAATTTTGGGTAGTTTTGTTCTTTGAGGAATCATGGGTAAATTTTGTAAAATCTTGTCTTGTAGGGATGGTTTTGTTTTTGACATATTTAGCCAACCTATCAAATTGTTCAAGATTAGCTTGTAAATACTCAACTTCAGACATTTGGATCTTAGTCTTCTTAGCATGATCTATTATGTCAAATAACTGGAATGAACTAAAAATAAAGGAAGGAAATCCATCATTCTACTTTTTATTTGATGTAGTACTAGTCTGAGGGATAGAAGCAAAAGATATAAGATTGTTAGATATACTTACTTGCTTATTGCCCACTAGATCCTTTGATTGGAAAGGTAGCAGAGCTCCCCATTTATCAATTGAGATCACCAGTTGAGGTTCTTCTCTTATTTTCCCCTTATCAACTTGTTGAGTTGACTTATTTTGGGACCTAGTAAAAACATCATATGCTCCATCATACACTTTTCCTTATTTTTTAGATTCATCTTGGTAATTTAGAAAGCTGATGGTAGAGTCACCAGCTAATTCTTCTCCTTCTAAAAATATATTAGCATCATTATCCTAGTCTAACTCAAGTTGGAAATAATGATCATATTCAGCTTCATAATAGCTAACTACTCACTTGACTAGTGTTGCTTCAATAGCAAGCTTCCCTTATGTAGGTGGAAAATGATTGGGTTACCCTTAATTTTTAGTATAATTTCCTTGATATGAATTATTAGAAAATGTCCTCCTTGGTATATCTTGATAAGAAGGAGGGGTAGACATACCTTGGGACATTTGCCTTTTTAGAGCTATCAATTCATTTACTAACTTTTGAACCATAGGGTCAGTCATGCTTGTGAAATAATTCTCAGTAGAAGAGAAACTTTTATTTCTATTATAATCTCTTCTTATCTTAATTTCAAGGATAAGATCATCTTTGACTTCGATATCCAAAATACGAGCTACAAGAAGATCTATAGGGCCAACCCACCTTAACAGAAAACTCACTTTGGGAAGTTGAGTATTGATAAAGAAACACTTAAGATTCTCTATTATTGGTTGAGTGGTTACAAAAATCATGTTTCTCAACTTATTAAACTTAGTGATGAAGTCTCACATAGGCTTATGAGGCTCCTTCATTTTTGTAAGCTGAGCCAATAAGGCATGTGCATCTTCTACAGGTTTAAACCTATCCTCAAACTTGGTCTTGAGAGCATTCCAATTAGCTATAATCTAAGCTTGAAAATGATAAAACCAATCTGTAGTAGCACCTTGTAGTGTTTCCATAAAAATCCTTACTACTACATCTTAATGTTCAACACCTATCACACCATAGGCTATGCAGAAAGCTATAATGTGTTCATTAGGGTGAACTTTATCATCACCATAGAACTTGGAAAAAATCTTTCTTGAAATATGAGGTTGTTCATGAAAAGGTGGGGTTAAATTTAGAGGACCAAAAGTGTTACCCCAAGGGCCTTGGGCTACCATGATGTGCTAATTAAAAGGTGGGATAACAAACCTTTGTTGAGTATGAATAGAAAAAACTCTGGTAGCACTAGAACTAGAAGCTTCACTTGGTATTGGAGACCTAGTGTTGGTAGGAGGAAAAATCTTGGTTTACTGAAGGTGAGGTTGTAGAGGCAAAAAACCAAAAATATTTTACTTCATCAACTCAAATACAGGATCAATAATACATTAATCTCTCTTACTTCTCATATACTGTGAATTCTAGAATTTAGTATACTCAACAAAATTTTGCAACAAATGGAAAAGAATTAAAAATGCTTCAACTTGGAGTGTGAGGCTTCAAGTTTCATGTTCCTTCCCCAATGGAATCACCAAAAATTATTGGGCGAATATTTTGTCTTCAACTAACTGAAGGCAAAATAGTTATATTGACCACAGTGTAATGAGATAAATCTCTCCTCTCAGCAAGGGGAGGTTCCCTATAAACTATCACAAACTAATTTAAACTAAATACTAATTTAGGGGTGAGACCATATCATCCATTTATCTTTTTTTATAAATGATGTTTACAAAATAAAATAACTCTTTCTTGATACTAACTGAAAAACTAAGAAACCCACAAGAGCACAAAGTCTATCATTACTTCTTTTGCTGATTTATAACTTAGAACACATTAAAATGAAGTGCATCTCAAAGTCTTCACTGAAAACTATGACAAAATATATGATCACAAAAGATAATAGTAGTTCAAAACCTTTCTAATATCCTTTAATTTAAAACACTAAATCATAAATTAAAGATAATTATTGTAGCACAAAGTCTCCATAATCAACTTTAGAACATATCCTAGATTATTCTCACTCACACTACTATTTAATCAAACAGATAAGATTGTATTAGGAAAAAGACATAAGAACAATTTCCAATACAACACAATTTATTTCAACACAAAGTTTGAATTATCACTTGCTTTCTTATTCACTTGATAAAATTTGATTTACAATTTAAACTCAAAGTCTCAAAATGCTCTTTAATTTGGGAGAGTTTTGCTTGAATAACTAAAAGATAGATAATTACAATAGAGGCCCTCTTTATCTATAGTGAGAGGCCTTGAAATTTTTTAGGAAAAACCTAACTACTTTGATTTATTCAAAAATAGGAGTCCTTATTGATTTGGGACTCCCTATGCTTTTACATGTAATTACATATGAAAAAGTACATGTAAATATGTCCAAAGTTATTTCAAAAGTACACCTAAAAAATAGAAAATAAACTAAGGGAAAAAAAATACTTCAATTTGTATCACCATCTTTCTTCATATTACCATCATACATAGTGAAAGGTTCTTGCATCCCGATACTGTCTAGACTAATAATGTTCTTAAAAATTATCATGGCTCTAACTATGGCATCTCTTACTATGGTGACTAATTTTTCATGACTAGTTAACTTGGTTTTCAAATTATCCAAAGTTAACTGATTGTCTAGAATATTGTCCATAGAGGCCATTGAAAATTTTTTATCTTCAAACTCTTTTTGGAACATATCTTCAAATTCTTGAGCCGTTTCTTCTACAGAGAGAAATTGGTTATCTTTTGATATGAGCTTGCAAGGTAGCTCCTCTAATTTATGTAAAAGACTAACATCACTTTGTTTACTAAGTTTCATTGTAGTTTCAAGGTCATTAATCAAATATTTTAGCACATGGCTCTTATATGTCAATGCCTCTTTAGTTTTGCATAGGAATCCATATTAGAAATGGTGTCAATTGATATTAGAGTGCTTATTTTTAGTTTTCTCATTTCCACCCATTTATCATGATTCTTTTCTATTCTCTCAATATCTTAAGAAACAACATCAATGAGATCATCAAGTTCTGCTCAAATTTTACACATTTTATCTATCTTCTCAGATAGCTCTGTATGTAGGGAAATTCCTTGTGCATGCATCCTGTCTAAGTACTCTTCAAGTAATTTTTCTTTGAGATGAGTCTTTTCTACTTTCTAAGTGATGGGGTCTTCTATATAAATGACCTCAAGAGTTACTACTTCTAAACTTAGAGTGATTTATTTACCACTGTAGTCAATTGTTCCAGCATTGTTTTGTAGTGATCTTTCAATTCTTTCTCCCTATCAAATTTATGGATCAAGATGTCCATGGCTAACTACATATCATTCTTGGCACTTTCATGAGTTATATTGCCTAATTCAACCTGAGAAATATAGTAATCATTCATATCAAAATTTTCCATGGTTGTATCTTGTGAAGGTCTTGCAATCTCTATAAATTTGTGTCCCTTGTCCCTAAGAATTTTTGAAAGAATCTTTGGCTTCTTCAGGTTCTTGGCTTTTATAAGCACCAGCTTATTAAAATCAAAGTCATCTTGGGAGATGGATTATTTCTTCCTTTTTGTTGTATAAGATAACAACCATGGTGGAAGCATAGAAGTACTCACATTAGGGTTTGTCCCCATTGTTGGTGTCACCAGAACTATACTTGCACTGGTAGTGGAAACAATAGGTGGAGTGTTAGTAAGAACTGCACCTCTTACAAAGTGATAAAAAATAAAAGCATCTCCAATATCAAAAGATGAGGAGTAAAAACTAGGAATAGACCCTGATGAATGGAGAACATCTTCAAAAGTGTTTTGAGGATTGTCAAAAAATATTTTGGAATGAGAGGGAGATTTAGAAGAGGGAATATTAATAGGAAAAATAGATAAAGGAGCTGCAACAAGTGTGTTAGGCAAGGGAGAAGAGATTCCTATTTCTTGTTGTACATTCTCTTATGGAGACAAAAATTCCTCCTCTTGTTGATCTACAGGCCTATCTTCAATCTCCATCTCTTTTTTGGTTGGTTCATCAATGCTCTATTTCTCAACTTCCATATCTTCTATTTCAAACTCTTTCTCCACAGCTTTTGACTTCATCACAAATCTAACCTTAGGCTTATGTGGCTTAGAAGAAGAGGTAACATCACTTTTGTTATTCATCCTATTCTCTACCTTTTTTCTATCTACTCTTGAATCTTAGTCTCTGAACCTATGAGGAATTCTTTCAATGCAATTCCCTTGTTTGCTAGCCAATTATTAGTGTTTGCCAATATAGGCTCAAATCTTTTCCTCAAAGAGGTCAGCACTTTTTGAGACCATTGGATTGGAAGGAAAGGGGTATTAGCAACCTATTTAGTATTATATCTATCATCAACCAACTCTCCATCATCCACTAGATCCTCAAGAATATTGGCAAGTCCTAGATATTTAATCTGCTCAAGAGATAATTGGTTGTAGTCCAATTTCCTAACATTTTCTTCTATTCTCAAATCTACCCAAACATCTTCAACCATAGGTTCATGTAATTGGGTTTTCCTCTTGATTTGGTCTTTCACACCCATGTAGTCAAACTTTGGACTTCTCTTAATTTACTTCATAGTTACAAGTTGCATCTTAGTTTCCATGGCCCTAGCCTTCATAGTAGTTAATACTGAATACCTACCACTTTCAACTAGAAAACTAAAACTGGCCTTCTTGAGCTCCATTTGTTTATTATGCATAATGATCATTTGTCTGCATAACTCCATTAAGACTAGTTTATCTAAGGGGAATCTTGGAAGCATATAAGGATGACCTTGGAAAAAGCCAACCCTCAGGTATAAGAAAGAAGGAAACTATAAGAACATGCATCCAAAATCATTTACCACTATCCAAGCCTCATCTGACACTCTTCTTTGTTGTAGTTAAGGATCAAATAGACATAACAATACTAAAAATAAAGCATCATTTGCTCTCCTAAAATGATGAATATAACCCTTCAATGTTAATTGAGAATAGTATTGATACACAAGGATTACCCTCCTATCTCCTTTTGATGTTAGACCTGGAAAAATTCTCATAGAAGATGCAATATATACCAGATAAGAAGTCATGTAGAACTTGAAGGTAGTGGATACCTTCATCAATTTTTCATGCAAAGCATTGATGATTTGTTCTCCCCAGAAGATGGTTTATTTGCCTTGGAGCATTACCTTGATGAAAGTATACATCCATTCATGAAAAAGTGATGAAGAGGACAAACCTCTTATCTTACTGAGAAGAGTTATCAGATCACCAAATTATTCTATAAAGTCACTTTTAGGAAAATACCATGGCCACCTTGATTAATTTAACCTTGACATCGTGAGCCATTTATTATTGAGTACCTTCTTTATCTTTTCAGTATTTTTGTCATACTATTTTTTTGCTTCAACAAAATCAAGATTTAACACTTCTATAGTAGGAGGTCACATAAACACCTTATCAATGAATTCAAGATCTAGTCTGATTATCACATTACCACTATCATCCATCATAGCCCTAGTATCTTTGTTATAAAACTGAGCACACTGAAGGACAAATTTTGTGTTGTGGGCTGCCACTAGGAAAGAAGATACCAAATAAATGTTACTATCAATTATCTTCTTCAGTTTAGATTTGGGATTGCTTGACTTGGTTCTCTCCACAAACTCAATCATGTCCACATGGTCAATCTCTATATCTCTAATGTCATCGACATTAGTAGTAACTAAGGTGATTGGAAAAACACCTTGATATTTGTACTTCATCACTTTAGACTTCTTCAGAGACAATTTAGTCATTTAAATGAGTTATCACTAGAAGGATGTCAATGAAGAAATAAAATCTATAGAAGAAACTAAAAAACAAAAAAAAAATCATGATCATACTATTAGGGGAATTATTGGTAATCTAGGAAAATTAAATGTTGATGATCACAACTGTGGAGATGCACTTGAAAGGACTAGAGTATGAGGAGGCCAAAAAATTAGAGGAAAGCAGGCTCAGAAAAACAAAATTGAAAATATCCCAAAGTTATGAAAATTTGAGAGAATGTTTGCATGGGTGGAAAAAATTGCCTCCCTTGCATGTGAGGGATATTGTGCACTTGTATCGGTGGAAAAATTCACCACTATCACATATTATAGGAAAAATGGTTATATGTTGGAGTAGCAAAAAATGCTGACACTATAGGTAATGAGGAAATTCTAAGTTTGATGTTTGAGCAGTAAATTTTGATGACAATACATATGGTATAAATGGCATTTGATGTTTAAGTGGCAATTTTTGTTGATACCACATGTGATAGGAGTTGCAAGGTTTTCATGTAAGGGTGGCAAACTTTGCCACCCATGCACTTCCACTTGAAATCATCTTCAAATACATAAGTGGTAAAAAATGCCAACTTTACTTTTGACTTATTCATAACAGGAAGATGTGAGAGCAGCTAATATAGACATCATTACAATGTTTTTTTAAGAATTGGTTTTCAACTAACATGTTTTGAAGGGTAAATCCTTATCAGGTCAAACCATCGATGACACATCAACTTAAAACCTAGGGCACAAATAATAGCTGGTGGTTTTCATCAGTTTGACTCACTAGAAATAATCTAGGACACAAACGTATGGATGAACAAGGGTTTGACACAAAAGACCAAGCAAAATGATAATATCAATCTAAAACATAACATATTACAAATGGGTTTTTCAAAAAAAAATGATAAATTCAAAATAATATAGATATCAATCAATAAATGAAACCCTAGAAGTCAAAAATAGTTAAAATTACTTACCTATTGAGTTTGAAACCCTAAGGTTGATGGCGGTGAATTTTGAAATCTATTTGAATCCTCTGTCACCATGGTCAAGTGGTTTTGAGAAGGGTTGAGGAATAAACTAAGAAACTTTGACAAAAGAAATGATAATAAAAAACAATAAAATAACAAATTTAAAAATTTGAAAATGGGCCCTTAATGTTTGGCATGAGTGGCCATTAATGCCACTTGAAGTTCAATATCTTGGAGATCTTACTCAAGCAACAATTTTGACCAGCTTGACACATGCCTTTTTGATTAAGAACGTGTAAAGGTGGAAAAAAGTGCTGCTTGAGCATGTGAAAAATAAAAAACCATGTAAGAACAACAAAAAGTGCTGACTTTACACAAGTAAATACTCAAAATATGTAACAGTGGTGAATTTGACCGCTCTAACACATTCAGATTCAAAATTTCACTAACACCCCCAAAGTGATCAAAATTGACATTTTGATCAGTTTACAACTACAAAAAGCTTCATTATTTTTGAGAAATCATGGTGGGAGAATGTCACAAACTTTCCTAAGATGTCAAATGACTTTAATTGAGATCAAGAGAATCTTGTCTCGATCAATGAACTTAGAGTGTAGATTATGAAATGGATAAGTTTTGTAGGGGTTGTCTATAAAATGAGTGTATCTAATTTTGGGAACAATATTACTATTGAAGATAAATATCTTTTCATGGATGATGAAGGTAGTTTCTCACATCAAAAGGAGTCTACTTAGATTAGTTTAGATGAGGTGGACTATGAGACTAAATTGATGAATGGACTTAAAGAACTGAAGATTGAAAATAAGATCAATAAGAAGATTATATCTAAACTTAAAGACTATAAGCAATAATTTAGTGTGTATGAGGTAAGAATAAATGAATACATCAAAGAGCATGAAGATATAGTCAAGCATCTTAGTTATCAATTAGAATTCTTGTCTACAAGCTTGAAAGCTAAAGAAGATGAGTGTTTAAGGTATGTAATTGAAAATGAGTCATTGAGATCTGAGTTAGAGAAGATATCTAGTAAGGTAATGTAATTTGTGATATTTTAAAAGAGCTCATGTGATCTAGACAACATTTTGAATGATCAAAAGCATGCTAGTGATAAGACTGGTCTTGGATACAAATAATAACTAGAGGCTACAACTCAAGATAAGATGAAGACTAATGTGAATAAAGACAATTAGCCTTTGAAGACAAATAATTAGACAAGGAATGATTATGAAAATAGATTAAATACAAATTAGATCAAATAGCCAAATGCCATGAGGTATGCAATTTTCAATGGTTATTGTTAAACTTGTAATTAGTTTGGGCATAGATCTAAATAATGTAGAAGACCTATTAATAATGAGTTTGCATAGGAATATGATGTGGGTAATCAGTCAAATGGAGTAATCAAGGTTGAGTGATTAAATTATAATGATGTGGGACACTTTGTAAAACATTATTCAAACAAGGTAAGATAAGCTAAGTTTCCATCAAGGAGTATGGTCTGCTAAAACTATGAATAGAGACGTCACATTTTTAAATTCTACAAGCAAAGGTTTACAAATTAGAATAATTTCAATCAGGATCTTAGAGTTCAAGGAAAAATCCAAGTTGACTCATGGAAACCAAAGGTGGTAAGTGTGAGTCATGATGATATTTTAGGTCCAAGTAATTGATTTGCTATGGTGTAAAATACTTCAAAAGGTAAAGAGTGCCAAGAGATCTCATTAACTACTCATGTTGTACCTTTAACAAATTTTTCACCAAGATTATTCTTGACCTATAGTATCCATAATAATAAAGGGATGGGGTTGCATAATGTAAACCAAAAGGTCTCTACTTACCTTATTCCATAATTGGCAAGTGCAAATTACTTTCCATAAAATTAATTCCTTCTCCTCATTCTTATCATAGACATCTTGGCCAATGTCTTTGATCATGCATTAAATAACTTCTTGTTCATCAACTCCTAACTTTGTAATATTTCACTCACAAGCTATCCTTGGCACATGTGGATTGTCCAACCAAGACATGGTTTGCCTTGATCTCTTTCTAGTTAATAGTGGTGATGTTCTTTGTGTAAGTCCCTTTTATTTTCCCATTTCTTTCTATGGGGGATTTTTGGACTATTATGATGAGGTCTATGGTTATGTAGATGGATATGGTTGTGTTTGATTTTCCCCAAGTTATTTTGTACCTGTAGGGATGGTTTGAATAGGTTTCACTAACCTCATGACTTGGGCTATTTACCTTTATACTTTAGCTTGTGCTTCAATCATTGTGATGAAAAAAGGCATTGGAGTCATAATTGGCATGGCTAGCTCATGCACCTTGATTTTAATACCATTGTACAATTTAGTTGTCAATGCATGTTACCCTAAATATTACATGACATCCTATGGAATTCAAGGGTACAACATGATCAAAGCTAGAGCCTCAAGCCACCATGTGTTAAAACACCCCATTTACTCATAATATTTCCCTATCTTAGTCCCAACAATGCCTCTGAGGGTAGTAATAGGCTAAAATTTTGTATTAACATTAACTTAGCCTAGCGGGGACTTCTATTGGGTGAAGTATAAAAACAAAACCAGAAATTGATATTAGAAATTTTGTGAGATACTTGAAAGTACCCTATTAATATTAGTGGTAAAATTAAATGTGAGAAACTTGGGCAAATAGAAGTTCTCATTCAAGTGTATCATGAGATACATAATGTCAATTACTCCTTTTGTTACCTACTTGGCCTACTTTGTAATCTACCAAAAAAAATTGTTATACACTCTACCAGAATGCACATTGTAATGTCCTAAATAGAGTTAATTGGTGTTATTCTTCCTGCCCTAGTGGGAAACATCTCCTAAATAAATGAATGAAATGGTAGTGTGGTGGAATTGTATGGTAATAAGGATTTTCCTCAGTTTAAGAGGCTTGTGGCTCTCACCATGGTATATGCATTGATATAGATGGTGATATCTTGGGACAAATGAATATCCCCCTAATTGTATCTACTTAACAAGGTATGCATGACCTCATCTAGTTGCCCAAGTGTAGGTAAATTTATTATCCTCTCTACATTAGAACCCCAAAGTGGATGTTTAAGTGCAAGAGATCTTGCTTGTGCACTTGGTTGTGTTGATGGGGAAAAGAGAGTAACTTTGGGTATTTATTCAAATTTGAAGGGATTTGGGTCATTGAATTTGGTTTGTCAAAGACCTATCTCAATGTCAATTTCCTCCTTCTATGCATTTGTAATCAGGATCAATAATTTGTTCATATATATGATTATACCTATAATCTAAATTTTTTGATTGCTTTATTCAACCAAAATATGGGTCTCAATTTTTTGTGCATGGGATTATATTGATAGAAGATAGTATAATACTCTTATTCATCAAAGTATGTAATTTTTTGGCATTTTTCATCCCCTTTATTTTATGTCTTTCAACTTCCAATTTACTCTTGCCAACCTATTTAAATGCACTAATTACCTACACATGAGTGCTCTTCCTCATCTTTAATATTTTGGTTTTGATAGTGTCCTTTTTATCTCCCAAATATTTAATTTACCCCATAACATGTGTTTTATGTGACCCTATGTCACTTCATGTAGCCACTTTGTTTAATGAATTCACCTATCTTGTCCTAACTCGATCTACCTCAAACAAGATGCAATCTTTTGATATTCCATGTCATTAATGGTATTTCATGACCGTTAGTGGTCCTTATACCATACATGTCTTGTTGTTGCTACTTTTTTGAACTTAATTTGAGCTCAATTTAGTTGTGGTTATCTATTCTTGATGATGTCTTATTGGAATGTGAATATACCTTGAAATCATAGCCTCATCTAGGATGTTGCAATGTTATATTAAACGTAGTAAGGCTTAAGCCTAAATCCATTTATATGTTCTAGAAATATGGTTTTTTAAAAATATTTTAGCACAATGGTAACATATTATGAGACTTATTAAATAATTTAGTGTCCTTTTCATCTAGTACACATCTTCCTTAGAAATGCTTTGAACTTGCTATCATATAATAACACTGCCTGTTCTAGATTAAAATATTTAGATTGTAATTTGTGATCATGACATGCCTTATGAATTAGTGTTTGAAAAAGTCTTAAAATAATCAATTGATTTGAGCAACATTTTAGGTGATAATTTGTGTGATGGTTCTACCCCATTTGGTGGTAGAACTTTTGGGAGCCATAACTTTTGCACCATAGCTCCATTTGACTCCCCATTTGAACCGTTGGAAATATAATAATGAGTAGAATATGATGAGATGGCATGATATATGCTCAATGGTTTTTTTCACCTCAATACCAATGGAAGTGTCCTAAATTTCAATTTTAATAATGTAATCTAAAAATAGTAAGTTTCTAAAAATAGTAATTTCTCAAATTATATAATATTGTAAATCATGAAAGTCAAACCACTTCATCTCCCTCGAGATTGGTGACCTTACACATCCTCCTGATACCTTCAAAGTATGTATAAAAATAGATGTATCCTAAAAATTCAATCATACATGTCTTCTTAGAGATAGGCATATGTTTGGATCTACAAATTTGATCAATAAAACATCTCTTCTCAGAGATAACATTATTAAAATTATGTTATTCTTGTTTCTTGAATTATTTTGTTAACCAAATCTCCTAAGTTTTGGATCATCAATTTACCATTAATGAATACAAAATGAATTTCCACTTTATAAGTTGTTTTGTTTATTATTTTTTAATATCTTTTCACATTGACTCATATAGCCATAACTCAACTATCCCATACATGCCAATATTATATCAAATCCATTGAAATAAACTTTGAAATAAACATTGAGGGTATTAGAAGGCCCTTCAAGGTATCCCTTAGGATATACCTTGAAATAAAATTCCAATTGTGTGCATGTTAAATGTATCTATTAAGATAACCTTTGAAGGTCATTCAGGACCCTTCAAGCTATTTTCGAGAAGATACCTTTAAGGGTATTGTATTACCTTCAAGGTTACAATGAAAGTATATCCTAGGAAATACATTTCAAATATACATAAGGTTACCTTTGAAGGTATTAAAAGGAGCTTCAAGGTTTCCTAGGAGATACTTTGAAAGAAAATTTCAATCATGTACATGTTCAAGGTATCTACTAAGAGACCCCTTGAAGGTACTATAAGGCCCTTCAAGGTATCTCCTAGGAGATACCTTGAAAGAAAATTCTAATCATATGCATGTTCAATGTATCAACTAAGATAACCCTTAAATTTCATTTTAGTACCTTCAAGGGTACCTTGAAGGTATCTCCTAGGTGATACCTTTCAAACATGAATAAGGGTACCCTTGAAGGTATTACAATGCACTTCAAGGTATCTCCCAAATTCTAAATTATCTTAATAATATCGTATTCCATAAATATTCATTGAGATATATCAATTAAAATTGATATGACACATTCTTCATTAACATAACTTAATTAAATCACAATAGCACTTTTAAAAGTTATATTGCATATATCAAATAGATAAGATACTAGATCAATGACAAGAAATGAAAGATACCACCATATCACATAAACTTGTAGAACAACCCAAATTATTTTTTATCTGTATTTGATGTCAAAATTTCTCTTCTATGATTAGAGAGAGTGATACACTTTTCATAGGCTTGGGATGGGGCTATCTTCATCTTTCAAGAAAAGTTAAAGTAACATTGAACATCTTGTCACTCAACATCTCATTAAATATAAAAATAAGTTATAACAAGAAAGACTCCCAAATAAGGCATGTAGTTATTAGAGGGGATGCATATGAGGTGGAATCTATAAATGGTGGCATTTGTGCACTGGTAACTATTGTAGCTATTTCAATTACAAATGAAATCATTACCACTATAGCTAAAGTTGTTGTCATAATGTGGCATATTATTAAGGGGAATATTTCAAATAGAATATGAGATGTATTTTGAGTAATGGTTATAAATTCAATTTCTAGTGGAGTGACAATGGATGTCATAACCTATTTGCTCACCTAAATTTGGAGGTAGAGAGTAAAACTAGCCTTAAAGTCAATTCCCACTCCATCAAAGTCTAATAAAGGTATTTTAAAAAGATGAGGAATTATATCCATCAACTTTTAGTGTATCTTTAGTGATGACCCAAGATATATGTAAAGGGTTTATACACTAAAAACCATAATTCTAGAAAAATTCACTAGTTGTTTCACTTCATAAACTATTTGATAGATAGTGCGCTCAACCTCTATTTTAAAATTGTTGGTATCTATAAAAAGAAGGTCTTTACAAATGTATTTGTGTATCAAATATCTCTATGGAGTGACTATATTATTTATCCTTATTTCTCCAAAAATAGCCATAGCTTGACTAATCAATTGCATTACCAAAGACTTCATGTCTTGGTACCATTCAAGCAAGGCATCTCTTATGGTAGTTATGTAGTTTTACACTCAAGTAGCATTAAGGGTCGATATCAGTTTTAAATGGGCATAATATTTGTTCCTAGCTACTCTACTCAAAAAATTTAGTTTAGCCTCAATTTTCTTCATGTTATCTACCTCTATATATACATCTCCCCATCAAGGTTGTGAATCCCCTTTTTATAACTCTGATTAATTGGATGATATAATATATCTTCTTGACCACCCCTATACATTATCAATTATGTCTGACGGGGTTTGTATTGTGGTTATTTCTTGTAGTTATTTGATGTTTTGATCATATCCCTTAAATATTTCCTTGATCATCCCCCTGTACAATCCATAAAGTTATAGGGGTCCTCCCAGGGTAGAAGCTCACATTAGAGGAATATACTTTTATCCTTTTAGACAAAGATAAGATATATTCCCTTTATTCCAATTCTACCTACTTCCCTTATAAAATGAGGGTCTTATTTTTGACCCTCCTCATAGTCTTCATCTCTTTGTCAAAATAAAACTTGACCACTAGTTTCTCAACAACTTCTAGGTTTCCCCTACCCTCTTCTACCTATTACAACTTTTGTATCCATTTTGGTATGTTCAAGTTTATTGACTACATGGTGGGATTTGTATTCTCTACTAGATTAGAGGATTGAGGCTTGTCTAGAGGGAGAATGGGCTTAGGGGAAGAGGGTACTATTTATGGGAAAGGTGGGATTATTTGCCTCCAACTAGTGACCTTCTTAGGGGGTATTGTATCAAGAACTAGCTTTCTATTTTCCATGTCATTTTGAGTAGTCACCATATAATTATAGGTGTGAGTAGGTTGTGTTAGTGTCATACCCATTTGGGTAGATGGTTGAGATGAGGTAAAAAGTGAATGGAAAATGGTGGTTGTGACTAGGCTCTCAAATGGGACTCACTTTTATGGTTAGTAAGGGTTAGTTGTGCTAAAGTAGTACATATAGGGAGTACAGAGGAAATTTTTTAAGTACTCAGTTTTTAAGGAAAATGTGATCCTATTGGTAGTGGTAGTAGGTGAATTATGGTGTGGACTAACCAAAATCTCATTCAAATAATTTAAAAAATGAGAAGGATTGCCAATACTAATTTATACTATAGCAGAAATTATAGAAGTTGAGGATAAAGAATATTTGGCTATGGTGCTTACATGTTGCACAAAATCAACTAGGGTAGCTATTGTAATAATTTTCATTATTGTCTATGAAGAAGAAGGACCTAGATACACTCTCACTATTTGTCCACTTATGGAATCTAAGGGTCTTGAATCTAGTTCATCTTTGGTGTCTCCATCTTTTGGAAGTATCTCAGTAGAAATTGAACTAGCCCCCAAAATATTTGTACCCCCTAAATGGGCCTTTTATTCTTCATGAAATTCATCCTCAGGATCACTATCAGTAGTCTCACTAATAGATATTGAGAGTGATGTCTGATATTCACCTTCCCATTCTTTATTTGAGGGAAATTTCTTCAGTTCTTCATCACTATCCAATACCTCTATAGGTTATATTATTTTATAACCCTTCCCTCCCTTCAATCATCCCCTTGATCCTTTATTAGGTTCCTCTTAGATAGGTGCACACTATGGTGATGTCAAAGGAGTCCTAGGTTTCTTTTTATAGATAATAGGCTCCATGGTGGGGGTGAAAGTTTGTGTGGAGGGAAGTGTAGCAATAAGTGGTGAAATAAGTGTCATATTGGGTGGATATGAGGGGAGAGTAGATGGACATAAACCAGTAACTAATGTGATGAAGGAAAAAAGAGGAACTTCCTACACTATGGTGAGTGGAATAAAGGGAAATATAAAGAAGGCTCCACCAAACCCCATAGTGGTGGTTGTTTCATGAATTAGAGGTGAAGGTGGGAGAGGAGAATTGAATAAGGAGAGGAAGGAAGGAATAAAAACTTCATAAACTATGGTGAGTGGAGGAAATAATAACATATGAAAAAATCCACCATTACCCATGGCATTTTTGTTGCACCTTTCACATATCCTGCTCAAAGGGTACTTTTTGGAAGGTTCCCAAGGATCATCAAAAGATGCATGGCTGGTTCTAGTTATATCATCCACCACATATGACATCATATAAAAGTTACAATCTAGGGAATTGTTTGGATTGGTTATTATGTTGATGATGTTAAAACTGATGATTTCCATATGGTAATTATCATTTTAGAGGTGAGAATAAGTTTGAGTAGGATAATCCACACCTCATTAACATAAGTCATTCTAGGGAAACACAGATTCTATTTAATAAGACCATGACAATTCTAACTTTAGGTCAGAAAGTGGCTATTGGGATAGTAAAAATAAGGCCTCTGATTACAAAAGTACTAAGGTCATGGGCCCATTATTATATCTTGGTGGCTATATTGTTTACATGTATCTAGTTATTCACTAGATTTTGTTTATATTCCATCTCATAGGTAGGTAGCCTATAGTACCCTTCGAATGCTTTGCCACTAAGGTGGGCCACTGGTGTGTTGTTTTGGAAAAAGTGAAAGATTTTGATAGAAATTTTACCATTTGTAAATAAATCAAATAATAAGTTGATGCAAGGCATTACCTTGAGTTTAGTTATGGCATTATGCAAACCCATTATCTTGATTGCTAATAGGTCATTTTGGTACCTCTATGAGAATGTAGAGAGTTATTCCTCTAGACTATAATGCTTAGCCTAGTTGACATCTTCCCAAAAAGAAGATAAGTGATTGAAATCATGTTTGAGGGAAGCTTCATCAAACAATATGTCAGGATATTCTATTTTTATGATAATTAAATACATAGATGGATGAGGTAAACTTTGAGATGAGGAGGCCATGATTAGGTGACTATGAAATTTATAGTTCATGAGGGTTCAAACTCAGAATTGTAGACTTTTAGTTAGATGGAAATATGAGTTAATTGTCTTTATAAATTGAATATATTGCCTTTAGATTCATTATATTTGTCTAACTAAATGTAAGGTTATTCAATTTGTATGAATTAATGGTGTCAACAACTTTGGATCCTCACTTTTAGTTTTTGTATTTAAATTTCACCTGGCTCATGGGATGGTGACACTTTGATCACATCAGACTCATAGGATGGTGACACTTTGATCATGTTGAATCCAAAATATGGTACTACTTTATAGGATTGTGTAGAGTCACTTTTCTGAGATATTTTGTACAATGCCTTTCATTGAGTTAGTCTTCAGATGATTAGGATGATGACATTTATCATGATCTCACTTGATTTCTTACCCACAAATTTTGCACATTAATTTCAATCTATCAATCTCTAAGTAAATAGGATTGATATTTAATCTCTAAGTAATTTCAATCTATCAATCTATCTATCCTTGCCATATAAAAATGCCATATACTTATTTATATTTTATTTTGAAGATTGGCTTAAAATATATGGATTGAATAGAAATAGACTTTTGACATTCAAAATTATTACAAAAATGGGGAATGAAATGCCTTCCATTTAGGGAAATTTTGACAATAGACAAAAAAGAAGACAATGGTAGCTAAAGATTTGTTGGACTAATTAGTAAATGATTTTGTAGATGGTTCTCCCTAACTAACATGTCAGGTATATATAGAAAACTCATGAGAAAATGTTTAACATCTTACATCATCTTTCACTCAGGAATGTATGAGGTGCCACATCAGTACACAACTAATAGATGTGGAACATGAGCCAATATCCTAGCCAAAATTCAATAACATATGTAGAACTAATTTTCATGATGTAACCATTTCCATGTCTAATGACTTTTATAGGTGTAAATCATGCATCTTGTTGACTCAAAAAAAATTCTCTATGTCCCTCTATAGAGATCAGGAAGATCATATTGATCAAGAATTCATGATTCACTCAAATTAGATACTTTCTACAAGATAGATGTATTACAAACATAAATAAATGTCAAAGAAAAATACCCTGAATAATGCCTTAGTGTCATTCATGATAAGGTGAAATGTCAAAAAACATTTATGCCAAGGATAGTGATAAAAATAAAAGTAGTTACCAAAAAAATAGTAGAGTTGTCAATGGTAGGTATTATAACACATGGTCATGGTGCAGGTAGATATGGGCATTTTTTTACTGTATGTTCTTAGAGGTTGTAACTTTACTATCACCTCAATGAACAAGTGCTTCAAGGATATGGAAATAAAAATGCCATATACTTATTTATATTTACTATGTAAACCTAAATCTTCAAAAACATCCATTTTATGATGAATTTTTGTCTAATAACTACTACCCTAAATGCAAAAAATAAGAATAAGAAAAATCAATTGGTGCCTTCAAGAAACTTCCTTCTAGGCTATACCTTCAAGTAGAAAATCATTGTGGGGACAATAAAAATAAGTAATCCCATCGATAATAATATTATAAAAATGTCAAACCTTATATGGAACTAATATTACATTTATAAATTCACAAAATCATTTTTTTTATATAGGTATGTGTTGCAATATTTATCTTCCCTTGTCTACAAAGGTGATTTTCTCGATGTCAAGGTCATATTTCTCCCTACCCAGAGGACATCAATGGTATATTTGGAAACCTATCTAAATTTATAAATAGGAAATAAGTATGGAGTGTGGTAGAGATGATGGATAGTTATAGGACATGTGAAAATACAAGAAGCTTCATGCCATTTTTTATTGAAGAGGTAGTGGATTTCAAATACTATGTTAATAGTTACCAACCGAAGGGAAGAAATGAAATAGTATGATTGACAAAAGGTCAATAATTTATTTTATGCATGGAGTAAGTTCAAACCATTATGTGTTACAAAATATTTATAAGAGATCAAAATTGGTACCCCCTAATTAAATTATGGGGAAAAGAAAATGGTGAGCCAAATGTTCTAGAAGGTAATCTGACAAAAATATTTTTCAAAGTCTTGAGAAATAGAGAAATGTCACATGATTCCATTGTTGTAAAAAAGTTAGATAGAAGTAGAAAAAGAGTGAAAAATAATTTAAATATAACTTGATTAAGTATGTACAAAAATCAATAAATTTGGTTTGAGTAAAAATAGTAAGTGGAAGGATCTAGCATATTACTTCCAAAACATCCAGGACATAATGAAAGAAGACATGTTCCCTTCTAAATTTGAATATAAAGGTGATTTTTGGCCTAGAAATTTCCATGACATACCCATGCATAGAGATCTACACAAAATGGTTCATGATAAGACCCTTGATTTTGGAGTGGCATCTATAGATACATATGTTTGTCCAAGAAGTGAAAGAACAAAAATTGCATTTGATCTAGTTCAAGATGTACAAATCAGAGATATGTTATTTGTTAGAATTGATGATTCTATAGGAATGGGATACACAGTATGGGTTTCTATATCTAAAATCAATATTGAGATACTAAAAAAAGTGAAGATATAGAATGAAGGGTCAATGTAGCTTGGTTCATCTCAGTTCATGTAAGGGAAAGAGATGTAGAAGAAGCAAAACTTTATTCAAGTTTTTTGGAAAATAAATTAAAGATAAATCTAATTGACACATATTTTGCATCCATACTCATAGATAGTATCATCTACACTTGAAAACAAATTAAAAGTTGAAGAAGTCATACACTTATTCTCACTAATTTTTTGAAATGCATTGTAATAGAATATTTGAATGCATCATCCCACTAGGAACTATCAAAAATAGTGATTAAGGATTGGGAAATTTTAAATGGTGTTTCCTTAATTTTGGAATGAGAAATATGAATGGTTGTTTTTTAAATTTAGTCCATTTTATTAGGAATGTATAATGTTTTATTATTTTATTTATATTTATTTCTAGTGGCACTTTGCATTTTGGGTCTTGAAAAATACACTTCAACATTTATGTTTTATATTTTATACTACAATAATTTAGTATTTTGGTAATTGTGCATCTATTTAATGGCATTTGAATATTGGAATAACCACTTCGCATTTTAGTGTTTTAGAATGGTCTTCAAATTTTGTGTATTCCAAATAGCCATATCGCATTTTGTGAATCATGAAAACCTCTTAAGATTTTTAGTTTTTCAAATTAAACTTAAAATTTTGCATCCTTAAAAATGGTCTTTGTCAAATTTTCTTCATAATTTGCACATTAAAATTTACATTTCAGATTTTGTGCATTGAAAAATACACTTCAGCATTCCTATGTTTCTGAAAAGGTCTTCAAGGTTTATGCCTTGGAATGTCCCACTTACACATCATGTTTTGTTCTTTGGAATTTGTGTATAAAGTAAATTTGGTATTTGACTTTAAAAAATTTCAAATTACACTTAGGATAAGTACTTAATATTATGCCACATAGCATAATATCAATGACTTGATTGTGTAGAAGGATGACTAGTCCAAACAAAGTCTCGAACAATGCAAGCACCCAATATTGTGACACATGTCACAATATTGATAACTAAACTTTGTGGTAGATTATATTAATAATATAATAATAGGACACCCATGATCAACACATGGCATGTACATAAATATGATATAAACTTTGATGGTCATGAGGATGTCACTTGATTCAGATTAAACCTATATTTCATTATCTATTCAATTGTTGACACTGGCATCTTAATCATACTAGATGATTTAAATCACATATTTCTCGAGTGCCTGACTGATGTATGAATTATTTTTTTCTTAAGAAATAAACCACCCAAGATTATTATCTATAAATACATGGTCTATGAACTAGTTTGAATGGCCATATAAATTCAATTGAAGATATTAGCAAGACCATGGGCTTTCTAACGATTTTAAACATATAGATATATGTGATTTATTTGTAATAAGTTCAACTAATTTTTAATTATTTTAAATAATTTGGACTTATTATGAATATATCAGATAGATGTGATTTATTTATAATAAGTCCAATTAATTCTTGATGAAGTATAATTTATTTATGATAGTTGTCAAATATTAATTATTTTTTATCATTTTAAATAATTTATAATTATTAAAAATACATTAGATAGATGTGATTTATTTGTAATAAATACAACTTAATCTTGATACAGTCCAATTTAATCTTGATATACTCCAATTTATTTTTGATAGTTTTTGAAAATAATTATATCAAATAGATGTGATTTATTTATATTAAGTCCAATTAATTCTTGATGAAGTCCAATTTATTTATGATAGTTGTCAACTATTAATTATTTATGATCATTTTAAATAATTTAGACTTATTACAAATACAATAGATAGATGTGATTTATTTGTAATAAATCCAACTTAATCTTTATACAATCCAATTTAATCTTGATATAATCCAATTTATTTTTGATAGGTTTTAAAAATTTGGACTATTAATAAGTCCAATTTATCCAAAATATTATTTAGAGTCATTTTGAATCTATGAGCAAGAAATACACATCCAAATCATATTGCATTAGAATCAGTTGGAAAATCTTGGAGAGAAGCCATAAGGTACAAGGTGATGGTAAGATTCCATTCTTCAATTGCTAATTGTTCCTTTATTTCCCTCCTTATGATGTTATTGTACTTTTGGGTTTTAGTTACTATATATATTAGTTTTGATCAACATCTCAAAAATATGATCATACAACTAATACTTCACATATTAATGGAATTTATTGTCCACACCTTAATATTGATACAAACAACGAGGAAACACTTTTTACCATTACATGTTTATGACAGTTGGGCCATGATATACATGAGTTATGACATTTTCCATTTTTACAAAACTCCATTGGATACATTATGCTACCAATGGCATGAAAAAAAAATTAATTGATACACCAATATGGGTAATGAGCCAGAGACCAAATTTAACTTTCTAATTTGGGAAGTAGTGGTTGGCTAATATGAAATCAATTGTCAATACACAATCTGTTCCTTCTATATCAAATTTAAAATAAATAATTTTGTATTGCACATTATATATTTGATGAGAAACCCATAAAAACAATTTCCAATAATAAGTTACTAGAGAACATTGAAACATTGACACTAAGTAAACATATTATGTTTTAGAAAGTAAAGGACCCATCTGCTAATGCTTTACTCCCTAAGCTAGAATATTTTCAATTCTAGTCAAATAAAATATTCTAAAATTAAAAAAATAATTCCAAGAATACAAAAATATTCAAATAATTTAAAAAAATAAAAAATATCCATCATTCCCAAATTTCATTAGCTCCTTGGTATCTATGTTTTTTACTTTATGTTAGTAGATAGCATATAATTTCATTTTTATATACACACATGCATGCATCTTTGAGTGTGATATTTTTTAACCCTAAATTTGGTATACAAATCATATAAATATAGATAGGGTTAATAATATATAAATTAATAAACACAAGGGTGACAAACAAATAGATAGTAGGCTAATTAATTTGAAAACTTAGATAACTAATATTTTAAATTAAATGTTGATGTATGATAAAAATAGAAAGTGAAGTTATGATAGATATTATAATGAAAATGAACATAATGTACTTATATATTTATTATTATAATATATATCTAGATCTAAAATAAGAAGGAATCAATTTGGAAGAAGATTCTAAAATAGTCACCAAATTTTAGATTAAGTGTATATGTATCCATAGACACTTGCATCATCTTGGGATGGTTTCATTGATGATACTTTTTGGATCAGATGTAGGTATATAGTATGGAATACCTATTAAAACTAAATGTGACCACCTATATGTTTCTAGGTTTTGTGTCCCCTTTACTTTGGTGTATTCAAATCTGGCTCGTGTATTGTCACTCCTTATCAAATAGAAAAACCTTAATTCTTCATATTCATCATGGCTATGGGAAAATGGGTTAGTGGGAACATGGTTTTGAGCTATCCTAAATACACCTCTATTAATGAGTACTTCCTACATAACCAATACTTTGAAGAGGGCCTCAAACTTATGTAGTTATCCCCTTCATTTTGGCTTATGTGTGCATAAGGATTCAATATGTGTAAAGAAAGTATAATAGTGTCTTATCTTTTAACTTGAAAAATTGGGCTCTTGGGATAATCCTTTAGTACTTTAGACTAGTATATGTGTTTTTCTTATGATTGATATGAAAATAAGAGAAAATAGGAATTCTATTTCCACTTGAATGCTCTTTGATATCGATGTTAGGTCTATGTTAGGTATTTTTTAGGTTATTTAATGAATGACAATTGATATTGTATTTATAAAAATCGATTTGGAGAATATACTTCATTAAAACACTTAGAAAAACCATAGGAATATGTTTCATTCATAAATTGGATGACATTAGGGCACTAGAAGCTTGCTTTAATGTAAGACACTTGCATTGATGTAGGCATATAGTTGGGATGAAAATGTTTAGAGATTAGGAAAATAGGTACATGTCCTAAAATTATAGATATGGATAATAAGTAGGTTAAAATCATTCTGGGTAAGATAGAAAGTTAGAATGATACAATTCATATAAAGAGATGAGAAATGAGCATAGAAAGATAGAGAATGCAAGACTTGAAAAATTAGGAAAGGTCTATAACTAAGAAGAAAAGTCAAGGTCTGATTTCTCAAAGTATACATGACTAAAGTACTAAACAATTCATAAATATCATCTCTAAATACATACATACCTAGACACGTGATCTATACACATCCAGATGTTGGACCTCTCCTGTACATATGTCATATAATATGTTAGGGGAATATGATTCTTTAATCATGATTGATACATGTTACATATTCTTTATGATCATTTCTACAATATCATGTTTGATATCATATGCTAATGCTTACACATGTTTATATCCATTTTAATACATTTCATATTGTACTTGATATGCTATAATACATAACATTTTCTAAAAACCCATATAGAATGCACTATTATAATATGCTTATGTTGGTTGATTATATTTCATTTATTCACATTGTTGTTTCCTTGAGTGTATTAAATTTCTTTTTATTATTTTACCTATGGAGAATTTGAATATATTCCTTGTTTGTTGGCCCAAGTTCCATTGAATGTTGATTAGACATGTGAATATGTCATTCCATGTTGATTGGACATTTAAATATGTCATCGCATTTGATTTTGAGACATTTGACTATGTCACTTTTATGAGTTATCCTTAGACCACTCATTTAAATTACATTGAGTGATCATGTGTGTGTCCTTGATTGCTTTTTAATCTTGTATTATTACTCTCTATACATTAACATGATCTATATCATACATCTTCATGACTTGGTGTGATAACATACTAAGAGCCTTATTGATATATCTCTTTGAACATGTTATCTATATATGCTACAATATTAATACATTGATTTTATAACTACCTTAGCTTTTTGAGGTAATATACCTTATAGATTATATTTCATTCACCTCAAAAGGGGGGCATATTAGTGGGATCATGTCATAGAAGCATGACCTCCATATTTTTATAGTTCCAAAATTTTAGTGAGTGTATGTCATAAAAACACAACCTTTACATTTATACACTTACTTAATGTCTCTATAACTCAATTGGGGCATGTCACAAAGATATGACCTCCACACTTACACAAGTTGTAATTTAGTTCCATGATTTATATATACACGGGTTAGAATCTTATACATTACACTAATTTTGCATAGATTTGAAATTGTTTTTTTAGATTTACCACACATTTACTTGATTTCATACATATTATAGGTGCATATGCCATGATATTTCACTAAACAATTATAAACTTACCAATTGTAATGCTCACTATGATGTATTGTTATCGATCCTTTTTATGCTACATTAGTTGGTCCATATTATTGGTCAAAGTGATTAAATCATTAAACCTCACTAGATTTATAGATAGTGATTAAATCACCCAATCTCACTATATTTATAGGATGAGTTGATTAACTCACTCACCCTCACTAGATTGTATATATATTCACACTTGAGTTGTTTGATTTAGATATAATGATTTTGATGGTCATATCATAACTCATTATTTAAATCGATTGGGGGAATAATTCCTCCCAATATCCCTATTTGAATCTTCATTTTTTAGGTATAAATTTTTTATATCTCCAATGCTTCATAAAGGAGAATATTTACCAAGTCAAACCATTAAGAGCCAACATGTTTGCATCAACACATAGGTTCACTCATTCCTTACTCTCTTTCTTTTCAATCATTTTGATTATTTCAAATTTTAGATTATATGCACTAATTTACACTATATCACACTCTTGGTTACATGTCATCTAGTAAAACACTCAAAGTGGGATCAAACACATATAATGTGTGTTATACAATCCTTTATATTTCTTTCTTTCTTTTAACCTAGTAATTTCATCATTATGCATTACTAGATTAAAGCAGGGGGAAATGTAGATATTAAAGTTGAATATTTATATTATCTCTATATTCTACATTTGAAAAATACCAATCAAGGATTTACCCTTCAGTTTAATACCTTCTTATTATCAGAAGACTCACATTCACCATCTCACTATGCCTGAATGCTTATCTCTTAGTCTTATTCATTTAATTCTAATGACCCAAGTCTCTTGTACTATGAAAATACTTAAAACTAATAAACATCCTTCACTATCAATTTTAGATCCATACTTTTTTCTATCCTTTTGGACACTATTGACCACAAAGGAACACTACCACTGACATTAGTGTCTATATCCTTATCTAGTGACTAGTTTCCAAAAATAATCCAAATTATAAGCTATTTGAAACATATGGCTTGACCTATTTGTCTTATTGAACCCTACCAAGAGATATTTTCAAAAGGTGTGGTATAAATACAGTCTAAGCCTTCTCATTCCTCATCTAGAAAATATTGAGTAAACACCTACTAAATCTAAATAAATCAACCATAAAAACACTTTATTATGCCTAAATCATCCACATTTTCATATCATGCATAAGAGAATTAATATTATAAGTATAAATAATTCAAATATCATCCCATGAGCAATATTTGTCAAATTGTAAGATAGATCATTGCATTCATCTTCATATAATATATTGCACCCTTTTGCACACACTTTCCCACACATAGATTATAATTACATAATTATAAGGCCTTCCTTATAGTATTGGCTATGTTGGTAGTGCCTATTCATAGAGGTGTCTTTAGGTTATCTTGGCATTGTGAGCCTACTAACCCATTTTGCAGTAAACTCGTTTCAAGCTTGAAGAAGGTGAAGAGCTATAATTTGATCCATAAATGAAGAGTGATAGCCTATATCCCAAATTTGAATACATATCATAAAGGTGACCAAAAATATAGAAAAAAAAATTGGTTGCATCTAAATACAAGTAAATATTCCATACTAGACACTTGCATCATAGTCAAACATTAACATCAATCATAGTGTCTAGATCTGATGATAATGTCTATGACCACAAAAGTTCAATTACTAGAATTTTATTAATGATATAGAATACTAATCTTACATATTTTAAATATGTTTCTAGTGTAGATCTACCTACACATAGTAAACCAATTAAGTACCATTGTTTGTTATTTATTAAAATATATTTCAATATTTATACTTTACTATTTTTAGAAATCTTAATTGTATAAATTCATAATATTTTCTAAGTATTATATTAATTGGCTTTCTATATATTATTTCATCACCCTTATGCTTGAACTATTTCTATATTGTTAACCCTAGCACCACACACATATATAAATTTAGGGTTAAATAGATTTAGGGATTTCTAAATAAAAATTTAGAGTTTTAGGTTTGTATTTTGTTTTTTCTAATATTTTTAGGGGTTTAGAGGTTATTTTAATGTGTTGTGTATTTTTGGATATTTTAGATCTTGTTTTTTGGGTTTATTATGGGTTTAGATTTGAGGAAATTAAAAATAAAATATATTTTTAAGGGCAAAAAATTAAGGGGGTTTAGGGGTCATTTAAGGTGTTTATCATAGATATTCAAGGATTTTGGATTTTTTATTTTGATGTTTTTGGGGGTTTTTTCATAGGGAAATGATTGAAAATTTTCAAAGTTTTATAAATATTATTTTTTTAAGGAAAGTGAACATGAGAGTTGTCAGGATCTAGGAAGCACAATTGATTACTAAGCAACTAACATGTGGAATTAACCAAAATCACAAGTAACTAGAATTCAAAAATAACATAGAATATGACAGACAATACACAACTTGTATTAATACTCTTCCAGAAAATAATTACAACAAAGAGATGCCACACTCTTCCACCTTACAGGTTTGCCACACCAAGTGTTCAGTAATTCACCTTCAAGAGCTCACACTCTCTCTCTTACGGTCCCAACACACAACTCAAACATAGAGTTGGTGTTCACCTCCAACTAGTCAGTATCCACTACTACCAGTACAACGAGTATACACACATACTCAACCGAGTACACAATGCACTCCAAGTAGATCTCCCATGAACTTGTAACAACCTGCAACTCAAATGATCTTACTTATGGAAGGATCTACCTTGCCTTCCTCTCTACTCAATGACCGAGTACACACCGTAATCCAAGTACATCTCTCCTAATATTGATACCTATTATGTTGTTATCCTCCCTGATCTTGCACACCTATAAATCAATCTGGTTCTGCACACCTGCAAACCTAGATCCTGCACCCACATACACTTGCAGATCAACCGATCTTACTTACCACATGTAGATCTCCAAATGTGGCCTTGCACACCTACTGACCAAGATCCTACATACATGAAGAACCCTTCTAATTCTCCAAACTAGCACCCACACTAGGCACTGTGGCATTAGGAGGAACACACCTTGCTCTCTTCACTCTGAAGAAGCTAATATTTTCTCTCTTACTCTCTAGCCAAAATTACAATGCAGCCCATGAGTCTATTATATAGATCTCATGCAAACAATAATTAGACATCCAATTACAATAATTAGATCCATAGCTTCAAGTCTATAATTGGCCTTCTACATGCAAATAATTGGTTCGTTAACTAACTATTCATGCAATCGACAGTTCCAAAACTACATAGGTGACTGACATTGGTCCTTGTCTGCCTAGAGGTGACTGACATTGACTAACTCCTGACTGATGTTAGTTGCTTCTTGTCCACCACTTACTGATGTTGATCAGCCTAATCAATGTTGGTGACTGTGACACTCATCAATCTCCTCCCCTGTTTGCATTAGTGAAGCTTTTAGCTCCACAACCTAACAATCTCCCACTTGGAGATAAATAGCTACACTATACTTGTACATGTACCCCGTCTAATCTGTTTCCTAGCTTGTATCCCTCTTCAAGCTCAATCTTGAAGACCAACCACCACAAATCTTGTGGTGCACCTCCTATCATCCAAGTAACCTGCCACATCCACATCTATAAACCCATGTAGAACATAACTTGACCCTGCATAGCATGTCAACCTACTGGTGGTCCCTCTCAAATACCTAAGAATCCATTGAACTACCCTCTAGTGCTTCTTTCTCAGATCGGCTCCAAACTTTTTGACAGCTCCCACTACATAGGCAACCTCAGGTCCAGTACACATGTACTTAACCTCATCATGTGAATCAGGACACTGTTCATAGAACTATCCAACCCATCAGCGTGCTAACCAGTTTCACATAATCATCTAGAGACAAAATCAGCCTGTGATCTTCCATGTCTCTAGAACACACTCATGCCAAAGAATTTTGCTACTCCAAATTCCTCATGACATGCCATTGAACTAACCTTACTCTTAGCTCAGAAAAACCCTGTATGTCTAAACCTGCATCAAGCATATCCTCCACATACAGCAATAGGATAATGTTGCAACCATCATCCACCTAGTAAGACAAACACAATGGTTATAATGACATTAACTAAAGCCCTACTTTGTCATCCACCTGTCAAAACCTGTACCACTATCTTGTAGCTTCCTCAAGACTATATGACCTGGCCTTCCATCTCATGTATCCATTCTCTCTATTCTTTAACCAAGGAATCCATTCATCTCAGTGCTTTTCATACTGGCTAGAAACCCTACCAAATCTCCCATTTGGTTATGCATCCTATTCATGCCATGATCCCACTGTTTCCTAGATCCTTCCTGCTCTACAGTGAGCAACGAGTATAAAGAAGAGGAACAATGAATTTGAGGCTTACTTACCCTTCCAATCCTCCACATGGGTGTCTGAGACTCCTTGATAGCTTGTTGTCTACCCAGAATCCATTCCAGTGACCGACCTCAGTCACCACATAGTCTGCATCTGACCGACATCGGTTCCATGCGACTGTCTAGGTCACTGACACCGATTATCCTTCTGACATTAGTCTCCACCTACCTGACACCACTGACTCCTCTGGTCTACACATGATTGACGTCGGTACCTATCCATTCGACACTAATTTTTTTTAGCTAATGTCAGTACCTGTGTATGCCTGTGAGTGATGACTTCTACTCGCGAGCTCTCTTTGAATCAAAACCTTATCTAAACTTCCCTGCTCAGAGGTATCCAACCCCATCTACTGATCTCTATCCATCATCTCCTCTAAGAACACCAAGGCTTTCTAGTTCTTAAGTTTGTCAAACACATCTAACTTCCTCTTAAGAACATGCATCTCCTTCTTCCTCTCATGACCAAGCCTATAAAGCCATGTCTTCATAATAGAAGAAGAATCAGTAATACAAGCAAGTAGATAAAGAGTACCTACTTTCTTACCACATGCTAATTCAAATGCATCCTTGGTAACATTCCAAGAATCTACTGTGAGAGTTCTTGTACATCTCTCATCACCCAACTTTCCTAAAGTAATTAGCTGCATCTTCAAGACTGGGACATGCATGACCTCCTTCAACACCCATGTGTTGGCCACCTACAATTTCAGCCACACTTCCCCTTTGCCAAAACTTTGACAAGGCTCACAAACCCCTCTAATTGGGGCTGCATGGAAAGAGGCAATAGAATCTATAAACCAAGATTCTACTTTATCCAAGGAACATCCTAGAGCATCTTGTACAACAACACCTGCAACATATGCTTCTTCAGTTCCTTCATGTTGATCTATTACCAACCAACAATATTTATTTACCTGCTCTTTCTTTCCATAACACCGTAATTAATCATTCATGCCTTTGAATTCCTCCATGCTTAGTGTACTTTCTTCTACCATTGCTATACTCTGACTCAATCAAAAACCCCTGAGAGTGACCTGTAATCAAACACAAACCTGCTCCCTGCAACCTTAGCTCTGATACCACTTTGTCAGAAGTGGTACCAACACCCAAGCTCTGATACCACTTTGTCAAGATCTAGGAAGCACAATTGATTAACAAGCAACTAACATGCAAAATTAACTAGAATCACAAGTAACTAGAATTCAGAAATAACATAGAATATGAGAGACAATACACAACTTGTATTAATACTCTTCTAGAAAAGAATTAAAACAAAGAGACACCACACTCTTCCACCTTATAGGTTTGCCACACCAAGTGTTTAGTAATTCACCTTCAAGATCTCACTCTCTCTCTCTCTCTTATGGTGCCAACACACAACTCAAACACAGAGTTTGTGTTCACCTCCAACTAGTTAGTATCCACTACTCCCAGTACACTGAGTATACACACATACTCAACTGAGTACACAACACACTCCAAGTAGATCTCACATGAACTTGTAACAACCTACAACTTAAATGATCTTACTTATGGAAGGATCTACCTTGCCTTCCTCTATGCTTAATGACTGAGTACACACCGTACTCTAAGTAGATCTCTCCTGATCTTGCTACCTATTATGTTGTTGTCCTCCCTAATCTTGCACACCTGCAAATCAATCTGGTTCTGCACACTTGCAAACCTAGATCCCACACCCACATACACCTATAGATCAATTGATCTTACTTACCACATGTAGATCTCCAAATGTGGCCTTGCACACCTGTTGACCAAGATCCTACATACATGAAGAACCCTTCTGATTCTCCAAACCAGCACCCACACTGGGCACTAGAGGAACACACCTTTCTCTCTTCACTCTGAAGAAGTTAATATTTTTTCTCTTACTCTCTAGCCCAAATTACAATACAGCCCATGAGTCTATTATATAGATCTCATGCAAACAATAATTAGACATCCAATTATAATAATTAGATCTATAGCTTTAAGTATATAGTTGGCCTTCTACATGCAAACAACTAGTTTGTTAACTAACTGTTCATGCAATTGATAGTTTCAAAACTGCACAGGTGATCAACATCAGTCCCTATCTGCCTAGAGGTGATCGACATCAGCTAACTCCTTATCGATGTCAGTTTCTTCCTGTCCACCAGTGGCCAACGTCGGTCAGCCTAACCGACGTCGGTGACTATGACACTCAGCAACCTCATCCTCTATTTACATAAGTGAAGCTTTTAGCTCCACAACCTAATAGGAGTTTGAGTTTGTAAATTTAAGGGGTTCTAATAAAAAAAGATTTGTATATTTGTTTTAACCCTAAAATCTATATTAAGGAATATAGGGTTAAAGGAGTAGAGATAACCTAGGGTAAAATGATGGTAGACTATCGCTAAAGTAGGGAAATTAATTTTCATATTCGAATACACATATGTTGAATTTATTATGTCAAGTTATGCTAAAAATAGAAATTATAGTTATGTTAGATATGGAAATGATAATGAAAATATGATACTTAACTTCTTCTGATGATAATGTAGATTTTGATTTTAAATAATAAGAAATTATACTAGATCTAAATTTTGGATTAATTGCCTAATTTTTGAAGTTATACCTCTATAGTCCCAAAAACTTACATCAACATGAGATGGTCACATCGATATTTATACCTAACTTATATGTATCTAGTATGGAATAATTTTTAAAATAGATGTAATCACTTGGATTCTTCTGGTTTCTATGTCTCCTTCACTTTAGTGCATTTATATTTGGGTCTTGAACTATCTCTCCTTGTCAAATATAAAAACCCTAGTTATTCATATTTATAGTGGTTATGAGGAAGAAGCGTTAGTGATAACATGATATTGAGCTTCCCTAGATATCACTATGTCAATGAGTTTTTCCTACATAACTAATACTTTGAGGAGGGCCTTAAACTTATTTAGTTTTACATTATTTGTTGGATTGTGTGTATTATGCAATGTGTGATAAGAAAGTACATAGAGTGACCTAATTTGTAACTTGGAAAATGTGGCTCATGGGAGGCTCCTCCATTACCTCATACCTATAGATTCTTTTTCCTTATGAATAATATGGAAATAAGAGAAAATAGGGAAAATTTTCTCACTTTAGTGCTTGATTTAATGCCTTTGGTAAATTTCCTTATGAGTTATTTGATTTTTGCTAGGTGTATAATAAATGAGGATTGATCGTATATATATACCAATCCTTTTAGAAAATATCTTATATTAAATCACTTAGGATAACCATATGTATACATTTAATATTAAAATTAGATTACTTTAGAGCACTAGATGCTTGCATTGGATATGGACACTTGCATTGATATAGGTGTCTAACTAGGATACAAGTGTCTGGGCAACTAGAAAATGGTCATAGATCCATAACTTGTAGATATATATGATAATCATGTTTAAAGCTATATATAATGTCTAAGTCATCCTAGTAATATTAGTCAAATTAAGAGATAATAAATAAGCATAAAGATTTCATGTATATAAGGCTTTTGGTAATGAGAAGGTATAAAAATTAAAGGTACATCCATGATATGTATTTGTAAAGTGTACAATACTTAGTTGATATATAATTCAAAAATGGTGTCTACATTCCACCCATTTTATCTAGTAATGAAATTGTTAGTTCAAAGGAAAAAAATGTGTACATGGATGTGTATAATACACCTTGCCTTTATTTGAGCACAAATTGAGTTTTTTTATAGTGATTAACCTATAACCAAGAACATGTTATAGTATATAACAAGTGTATTTAATTGAAATTGAAAGCATTCAAATGATTGAAATTGAAAGAGAGCAAGTAAAACTATTACACATGTGTATCGATTTAACCACCATTTTGGTGATTTGATTTGAAAACATGTATCACTATGAATAATTAGAGTTGAAATATAAAATATATAAAGTGCATATATATATATATATATATATATATATATATATATATATATATATATATATATATATATATATATATTTGATGATACATGCCCCCAACTTTGGAGAAAAGGTGAGTTATGACTTGGTAGTTGAGATTAGCTCAATCGTGTAACCCAACAATACTTATAACCTAATGATAATGAGTGAACCAAGTTAATTCACACTATAAAACTAGTGAGGTTGGATAATGTAATTAATTCCAATTTATAAACTTAGAAAAATTGAGTGATTTAATCACCTAAACCATACCAAAATTAAACCAAATACTATAATAGCTTGTCTTAATAAAGTCCATAAAAGTCCAACCTAAAGGTTGATGATAGTCCATTGAAGTATTTTAAATCTAAAAGTTCATTTGATTTTTTAAATATTGTGTTATTTTCATAGCATATACACCTTATGTATGTCTTATGCTAAAACATGATTATAATAATGATACCAATGTGTAGAATTTTTCCATAGTTGTGTATCTAAATCATAAAAATGTACAATTTTTACCAATTTAGAAATTGTGTTAGTGTAGAGAACATGTTTCTATAAAATTCCCCCACTATAATTTGAAACTAGAATTGGTGTAAGTGTGGAGAACATGTTTCCAAAACATTCCCCCATTATAATCTAAATCTAATGAACTATGAAAAATTAGAAATTCATGCCTAAATTGTATACCCCCATTAACATTCCCTTCTTTTAAGGTGATGGGAAGTAGCCACTGGTAGTTAGCTTACCTTAAAAGGATAAGATAACCATGTAAATTTTGAATGTATCATGTAGACTATATGATAAACATGTCTAGGTAGATATATCATTGAATCATGAAAAAGTGTGATCACATCAAGTCCTAAGGTACATGATATGAATCATGGAAACATCTAGATAGTAACAATACAATATCACTCAAAAGTAAATCAAAATACAATGGTCTAAAGGGACTTAAAATAATTTGCATGTCTAAATTCCACATAATCAAAGGGACATGGCTTAGTCAAATATCTATAAAATAAATAATGGCATACTCAAATTTCAATATACAACAAACAATGACATATTAAAATTGAAAAGGGGGAAACAAAGGCATGGGGGCCACAAACAATGGAGAATATTCAAATTCTCAAACCAAAAAAATAAGACACTCAAGGAAGTGCATAAATAAATAACATAAAACATAAACAACCAACATAAACATATCATACTAGTACCTAGATATATGTGTTAACAAATATTTTTAAGAACATAGCATATGAAGTACATGTGAAATATATAAATATGGATAAAGTCATGTGTAGTATATAAGTTCAAACATTATAATCTAAAGTGACCATATAATGATATAACCCATATTTATCATGATCAAAGAAGCGTATGCCCCTAATGTCCATATGACATGAGTAGAGAGAAGGCCCAACATCCAAAAGTGCATACATCATGTATTTGTGTATGCCTAAATCACACTCAAAATATGTATGAAACATATGTATATATAAAATTCTTATATGCCATATACCAACATGGAACTACCAACATAGATGCCAAGGATCTAAAAAAATATGTGAAATCTATAAATAGTTTTGGATTTTTAAGGTTTTTTTATTTTTTTGGTATTTTTGGAATAGGTGAAATATCTCGTGTTAAATATTTACACAAGTGCATGATGTTCATTGGATTTTTGAGATTTTTTCCTTCAATTGTAACTATGTGGTACACACCTTTTCCCCATTTTTATATAACTATAAATGGTCCAAACTAATTTGGTTTGAACTTTCCTTTTTTATATTTTTATGCCTTGATGTTCTTTTGATTTTTTCAGTACTAGGTCACCCATAATAAATTCACATTGTCCAACCTTTTTTATATGTTTACATAATTTGGTCTTGATAACCTATAAATTCTAATCAGCCTTTTTACATTTTTCACTTAACTATTCTAATTGATGCAATCATTTTTCAAATTATTCATTATCTTTTATAATGTCTTTGAGAGAAACACACAAGGAAGGAATCTAAATCTTGATTAGTAATATTTCATTTGTACCATAAACCAAAAAATAAGATGTGGCATGAGTATATATGTGAAAAATATTGTGGTATGCCCATAAAACATATACCGTCTATTGGTGCCAATCTATGTCATACCATTCAACTATTTTTGAAGTATGATCCATTACCCTATGGGTAATAAGGTGTAGAAAAGGTATGTTTGATTTTTTTTATTGTAAAAGAATTTAAATACCTTTTTTTTTAAGTATGATCCATTCTTGGTATAAATATTTTACGATATAGTAAAATGGGAAATAATATTGGTCATTAAAAATTTGCATATGTCATCCCCTGTAGTAAACTCAAGTGGGATTTCCTCCACCAATTTTGTAAAATTTTATGTAGCTATGATTATGAACTTATGGCCATATATGGACACTAGATTTATCTTCCCAATTAAATAAAATTCCCATAAGGAGAAAGGCCATGGTGATACAATCAGTTGTAACTCATGAGAAGGTACATGATTCAAATTTTTATATTTATATAATTATAAACATAATAATCAGGTATTAAACACATTCTTGTTCCATGGTAGGTAATAATAACCTTGGTATAATTTTTTTTGGGACATATCCTTGTGTAGTTATGTAACCATTTAGGGTTCTTCAATGAAAATCCTATGTTTAGCTTAAAGGGCTAAGATGTCTAAATCAGTTAAATAAATATGAAATAATTAAGTACTAATTTGTTATGATTTTGAACTTATTTAACTTTATAAAAATAGTAATAAATAGGGATGAATAAAACCTTATCTAAAAATAGACTATCATGAATGATTTGGGTTTTGAAAGTTGATATCTAGATAATTATCTATGTTTTCAATAGGATTCTAGTGTTCATTTTCTCACTAGATAGTAGTGCCTAGTATGGATAGTAGATCCATATGTGTGTAGTTTCCTCAATGTGGTGCTAATGTCACATTTATGGGAATATTAATATTTTATGGGATCACCTGTACCCATGTATATATGTCCCATTCCTACGTGTATGAAACTTAGAGCTTTGTGTTGTGCCTAGAAAACTTGATTTGGTGTGCAAACCCTAATCCTCCTTACAAGTATGGCATGAGAACTAATTTTGTGTATGTTATTAGGATGTATTAGACATCTTCAACATGCCACTATGTAGATAGTTTCCTATATACCTATACTTTGAAGAAGGATCAAGTCCAATGTATTTCTCCCACCGAGGGATATTTGGTTTGAATAGCTTTTACATCTCTTTTCCATCTAGTGAATAAAGGTGAGTTAGACTTGTATTAATAGGGTTATGCTTATTGTAAAGATAAGAAAATGATATTAGGTCAAACTTAGGAGGGGCACACATTTTTAAAATTAGTTTTTGGGAGGATATATGGCTAAATACAATAGCATCCAATTAGGGATACTAGCACCATATGGATATAATATCCCAAATGTGGCACTAATGTCCTCTTTGTAGACTATTTAGAAATTTGGATTGGGGTCTGAGATAACAATTTTGGGACCATGTTTGACTAGATATAGGTGACTATGGTCTATTTAATTAATATAAAACTAAGTATAATTCTCAAATATAGGTATATGTCTAGCCTGGGGATAGGTTAACTCAATCTACACTCTTAGCATCTAATTGCCACTTTTAGGTGATTGCATTTGCCCCACTTTATGATAGTAATACAATAAAGTGAAATGACTAGTATAAAGGGACAATAAGAATTCTTGGAATTACCTTGGAAGTGAAGCCTATGTAATTGAGTATGAATATGTGAATTTAGGTCTATGTATGAAAACATGATCTAAAGCAATGTCCTGAAATGAAAAATGCAAAAATCAGTCCTTACTTAAGAGATGAACAAAATAAAAAATACACTGCTAAAATTAAATAACTAAGTAAATTTGAGTAAATAAAGAGGATAGGAGAAAACACAACTCATTAGGTACATGAACCAATGCATGATCCTAGTGACAACCTATATTTGTGAGTATGCATAGTAATCATATCATTGAATAACATGAACTGAGCTAATGACTTATTCAATCCTCATATAGATGGCTCAAAAAATCAATCAAGTTTTGACTTGATCATTTCCCACCCCTGCTTAGTGGATCATGATCTTTGTGAATATCTTGGATAAGACTCTAAGTGTGTCTAACCCTATAATATATGTGGTTCAAGAACTTAGTTAGGCCATGACTCCATCACCACCCACCTATGTGAAGTAGATGCATCTATAAATATACTATGAAAAGTGTTTAAAGTATCTAAATAATTAAATCTAACTATGTATTCAACTTTGTGGCCACTTGGGTATATTAGTCAGCTCTAAGATACTCAATAATGATAACCACTATAGATGGAATAAGGTATCATAATGGTGACAACATAGAATGTGATATTAAGTGTATATAACATATAGAATGAGATGGAGTTTTCCATTCTATTTGATCAATCCATCTAAAGTTGAGTATATGGAAACTATGTGCTGCACACATGGCCCCAATCTGGTATTTAAGTATACTAAATATGAATCAAGTATGTAATAGATAAATCTATGTAACTGGTCTAAATGTATGAGTGATCATGTCACATATTATGCCCCTAAATATAAGCAATGATTATAAATTTGAGCTTAAATGAATGTATCTAAGCTAAATCTAAACATAACTACAAAACTTTTGACTATATATGTGCAAGTTTGTATTGTACCTAGTATACTAGTTTGGATGATTTACACTATATTAAAGCTAGGGATATTGAATGGAAGAGCCCTACAGTGGATAGTAGCACCCTGAGGTGTTAGTTTCCCAATCTGGGTGTTAATGACTAGTTGGTTTGATTTATGTGTGATCTAAACTGATTTTTGAGTCTCTATTCTATTATGTGTCTACCTTGAGTTTGATATCTAAAACTAAGCATGTGTGCTGAAATGTATATGTGAAAAGTAATGTAAGATCATGATCTCTATGATAAACCCATGTGAATACCCCCTCTTTTGATGCTAGTTATGAAATATGTGTAATAACTTCCCTCTAGTGAAGTAGCTTTATAAAATATGTTAGCTAGAACATGTGCATGATATCCTAATATAATGTATAAACCTAACATCAGAATCTAAATATATATGACCATAAGTATGTAATGTAAGATATATGTTATAATATATTATTTTCACAAGGGTGTCAAGATAGATGTAATTAATGTATATAAAATTAAAATTTGAGTAACTACCTAGGGGATGGGGCATGATGTCCATCATGGATCCCAAGTAGGAAGGGTAGATGCATGAGATCTCTTATGGCATCAAAAATTGGTGTGTGTGTGTGTGTGTGTGTGTGTGTGTGTGTGTGTAATAATAAAATACAAGTTTCATGGTGTAGAAGAATATAAAGAATCAAACATACAATCATATGAGGCACACAAAAGATAGGCCAAAGGGCTATACTAGAAGGGACATGGGCACATGTCACTAAATTTTAGAATGAAGATATACAAGGACATGTTCAAATGTCCACATACACAAATAACAAGCAATTTATCATAGATCCATATAGAAGGACATGTTCAAATTCCCACATATTGAATCAAGAAAATACACACAAGGGATATGGGAACATGTCTAAGGCATACAAATAGAGAAGTGGCATAGATCCAAATTAAAATGTTATATTCAAATGCCCTTAAATATTGAAGAAGCAAAGGAAACATAATCAAGTCTAATCTAGGAACTACAAATGAAAGCATATATAACTTTGTAATACAAATATATGTAGTTATTAGGATGCATATATACTGATTCTAACTAGTGATAGTCAGTAACAAATATAAGCAATGAGGAGCAATGATCAATAGTAAGATAAATCAAAGCATAACTAGAATGTATAGTATGTAAAGATAAAACTTGATTATAGTAATTGTGTAGGAGATTCCCCCAAGTGAGAGGATGTATCAAATTTATAAACTTGGATTAATGTAAATTCCCCCAATGGGTAGATGATAACTGGTCTAGATTAGTTTAGTATACTAGATTCATGTCTAGAATCTTTAAGTGCACTAAAAAAAAAGAAGTGAAGCATATGTGTATGATAAAAATGAATATACCAAGATAGCTATCAATATTTATTATCTATAAAGTAGTAGAAGTGTAAACATAGTCATGCATACAATCTATAAAATTTTATATCTTTGAAATATTTGAATGTTTTTGAATTTTGACATATTATATTATTTTTGTGCTTTATGAGTATAATCTATGTAAGAGCAATTGAAAATAAACTATGTACAAGGAGTGAGAGAGAGAAGAAAGTATGTACAAGGGTAGGAACCATACTAGCCAATGAGTCTCATGGGAGACTCACCATCACCATGACATATTTCAAATAGGGGAATTATGTTCATGTGTATAGTTTGAAAGGTCAAATATGAGCCCATGATCTATTACATTGTATAATATGAGTCTAAATCTACTTATGAAGTGATGATATGATGTGGCACTAACTGTGATGTCCTATGAGTGGTATGGGTCTTAAGGACCCATTTGGTATATGCAAAAGCTTTAGGTGATGTAGGTGCCTTGTGATGAGAACCCCTAGACCCCAATATAATTGATCTTGCCTAAACTAAGTAGATGAAGGTCTTATATCATCTATGATGTATATATGATGTAATAGTCTCTCTAGTAATGATTTCCAAGGGATAATATGCATGCATGTAGATATTATTTTAGTAGACCTAGCCTACCCTGAGGACTCTATTAAACACTATGATGTACTCATAGGAGATATAATATCTTATATAACTTATAGTCATGTAATATATGGTAGTGGTACTAGAAATTTAATTAGTGTTGATGTTAAAACTATAGTTATAAATTATTCTATAACTTCTTATGGGATGGGAAGATGATACTCAAATGGGACACTCTCAATATTAAACACCTAATTAGCATGTATATAATTTAGGCATTAGTGTATTAGATATGGGATGGCTCAGATCTACTTTAACCATAGCTTACCCAATAATATATTGAATACACCTAGACTAGGTACTACTCAAAATCGAGTGGATTTGTGTGTTGATCCAACCTATAATAGAAACTCGATGTCCCCAATGGAGCTTTGAATATGGCCATCAAAACCATAATGACTATATTTATAGGTAATATATCATGTTCTATGTATCCAAAGTGTTTTGAGAGTGTATTAGTGCATAGATTATGCTTGACATATTGTCAACCATAACACTATGAACAACATGATGGTCTATGTATGTTAGTATGAAGAGTACATGTAAATATTTGTCATTATCCAAAATCATCTAATATAAAAATGTAATAAGTGGTCTAGGTGGAACTATATTGTGATACATTCCAATAATTTTATGTAGTGGATGTGTCTCCTCTACAATTGTGTGATAAGAATCTAGTGGTGGATGATCCTAATATGTATAGTGAACACCTAATGTGCCCCCTGCCTAATTAGTTATATGCTTTAGGAAAGGATCATAAAATATCTTAAGTGATTTTGCCTCTATTTTATGTTTTTATGCCTCTATGGGTGTTCCCACATTGATAATTTTAGCCTCAATGAGATAATTTATATTTTACTTTAGGCTAATGCATATGTTTGTCATGTGGCATAGTGCCCTATGATACTTGTAGGATGCATTTGAATCATAAATATTTAGAAGAGGATGTGTTGTATCAACATTTTTAATGGGAGGGAGAGATATGAAATTGCATTCCAATATTTATTTTATAAATAATGTTAGTAACTCTAGAATATTAGTTAAGACTCTACAATGAGTAGCTAATAAAACTAGTCTGGGACAAGGATATGAAGTTGCATTGACTATAGCCTTTAGATCACTTTTTTTTAATGTGGATTTACCTTATATGTATGTTTTTTTATACTCTTAATATTTAAATATGATCCATTTTTGTACTTGAGTTTACACATTACTAAGATCTTAACCTCTCTTTCTTTGATTATGTGGCACATATCTATAAATGTGGGAAACTTCTTGAATAAGATAAATTTGTGGAGTGATAGTAATAGACTATATTTAAATATATCTTGAATCTCTCTATCTACCATGGGGATAGTCAATTTGGATGATATTATCTTATATCATAAGACATAATTGGTGATAGGCTCATTTGAATTTTTATTTAATTATGCCACATATGTATGTGATATCTTATCACTAATGTTGATAGAGAATTGTGACAGGAACCTATCTGCTAAAGGATTGAATTTCATGATAGATTCATTGGGAAAATCATAGAACCATGTAGGTCATAATCATTGAGATTTCTTAGAAATAGCTTTGTAAGAATCCAATCATTGGACACATAGTCCAAACATGTTACATAAAGGTATCTAATGTGATGCTCTGGGTCACCCTTACCATCATATAATGTTAGCTTGGGTGCCATAAAACTATTTGTAATAGGAGTTTCCACTATGCGATGTTCCAAAGGTGTATGTAAGAGAATGTTTTAATCTAAGTTATGTGATGGCTTAAGTTCTCCTTGCTCAATATGTAACACCTTAATCTATAGAGTGAGAACCTCTTACATAAGGGATTGTACATCTATAGTAGAATAACTAGCCAAAGGTGTTGTATCTATCACTAATGGTCAAATAACAATCTTGGATTGTGCTATCTGAGATGATTGAGTTAGCCCTTCTGAAGGTGTAACAACATTATTAATTAGAGGTGTTGAAGATTGACCATTATTTGTCTTCTTCTTAATGTATAGTATGGCATTTAAAATCTATGTATGATCATGGGATTGTTCTCTAATTATATCTTTAAATCCATATAATACTTTTTATTTGTTCATAATAATATCATTATCATTAAGTGGAGGTAATGTGTCTTTAACCTCATTATGGACCTGATCTTGTTCTTAGTTATACTATTCATCCTCAGATGCATTGTCATTAAATTCCAAATAATCAATGTGTTAAGGATTCATATATAGATTTATCATAGGTTCCTTGTCCTTTTTATAGGTTTGGATAGTGAGAATCTAAATATGCTCTACCACCTAGTCTAGAACTTCTTCTTAGGGGAAGAGAGTTATATTTTTAGATGGCATATAACAAATAAATTGAAATAGAGATACTACAATAGAATATATGAATTTTGAATAATTAATATCTGCTAATGAAAATAAGATAAAAAAGGATAAAAACCCTAAGAACATCTAGGGTTAGGGTTTTTTAATATAAGTTTCTTTGCACCAATTTGAATTAGATTTAAAATAAATTAAAACCCTAATGTAAAATTGATTTAAATTGGCTGGTTGTCTAGATAAAATTAGAAGTATTTATCCCTAAATTTATTTCACAAAATTTGGATGAATTAAATCAAGGGTTTGATGTAATATTTGAAGGAAGATAGGTTCACCAAATGATTTAACATTTTAGGGTTTTCTCAATTGAAATCCTATGTTTAGATTAAAGGGATTAGATGTCTAGATCAATTCTAAAAATATGCAACAAATAAGTACTTATTTTTTATGATTTGACCTTATTTTAATTTTAAAAAATGGTAATAAATAGGGAATAATAAAGAATTATCTAAAAAATATTTATTGAAGATGACCTGCATTCTAAAATTGGAGATTTGGATAATTATTTATGTCATCAATAATATTATGGTGTTCATCTACTCACTGGATAATACTGAACATTATGGATAATATAACCATTTATGTGTAGTGTCCTCAATGTTGTGTTAATTCCCCTTTTTCAAGATTGTTCCTATTTTTTGGAGCACGTGCACCCTTATCTGTATGTCCTATTCTTGCGTGCAAGAAACTTGGATCTTTGTGTTGTGCCTATAAAATTTGATTTAGTGTAGAAACCCTAATCCTCCTTATAAGTATAGAATGGTAAATAATTTTTTGTGTGTTATTAGTATGGACTGGACATCCTCAATACCTTGATGTGTAGAGAGTTCCCTACATACCAATACTCTAAGGAGGGATCAATCTTGATGTAGTTATCTCAACTAGTGTCTGATAAAAGTGCAAGTGAATGATAGAATGAAATTTTCCTTGGATGCCTTGAATGTGCTTTATCTTTTAAATGTTTAAAAATTGGGCTTAGGGATAAATAAATGGTAGTATGTAGAAAGTAGGGTAGAATAAGGATCAAGTACCTTGATTTCTATCAACTTTATCTTTGGTTTAAATAAATTTTACATATCTTTTCCATCTAGTGAATAGAGGTGAATTAGACTTGTATTTATTGTGTATATAATAAAATGAGCTTAGGCTAACTTAGGAGGGGCACACATTTGAGAAACTATCCATTGGGAAGAGCTAAGGCTAAGGATAGTAGCATCCAATTGGGGAAACTAGTTCCATGTGGTTTTAGTGTCCCAAATTTGGTGCTAATGTCCTATTTGTAGACTATTAAGCAATTTGGATTAGGGTTTGAGATGACAATTTTAGGACTATGTTTTGACTAGCTGTGAGTGTGGTCTATTGAATGATTATAAAATTAAGTCTAATGCTCAAGGATAGGTCTATGGATAGTATAGGGATAGGTTAACTCAAGAAAAAAATTTAACATCCAATTACCACTTTTAGGGGATTACATGTAGTCACCTAAAAATGTCACTTGAGTGATAAAAGTGTTATTTGAGACCATCCATTCATATCTTATCCCTAGACCAATCTTAGGGACCATTTAGACACTTATCCAACCTTCATGTGAGCCATACACATCTCTAAACACCCCTAAAGTAGTATCAAACACTCTTCTTAACATATTGGACCCTAGTTTCATGTTCTTGTACCTAGACACTAGTGCTATAATTGGATAGTAGTGCCTATGGATATAGAGTCCCCGTTTGGGTGCTATTGTCCCTTCTCAAATTTTGTCTCCAATGGGTATATTTTTAAATATGCAACCACCTGGGGTTAGCCTAAATATCTTTCAAGACTTTCACAAGCTCTATAATAGTATATATACATGACTTTTATACCTTTATTACTAGATGGAAATAATATGAAAATACACATAAATAAGCTCAAAATAAGTGTGCATAATCAAGGTTATTAATCCCTTTTCTTCCCTAATTATGCATATATCCATCCAAAACATTCCTAAACTAAGAATACTTAATTTTCTAATCTCAAATAACATTCAAAATCATTAATCCCAGAACTCATACTAACATTCACTTACACTTATACCAAGAACTTAGGTGAGAGAACTACATTAAGATTGATCCCTCCTCAGAGTATTGGTATGTAGGTATCATGCCCACATAGCAATATGGATCACACTCTCAGCACATCAGACCTAATATCCATTTTTTCTCATGACACTCATTCAAACCCTTACAAGAAAGAAAACTTAGGGTTTATGGAGGAAAATAGAGATACAAGAAAAAGAATTCATTGAACATACCCAAAGTTTGGACAAGATTTGGAACATGACCTAATCTATAAAACACAAAAATAGTTCAAAAAGAGGATATTATTGACACAAGTGGAAATTAGCACCATATAACTATTATCCAAGGTATGACACTACTTTTTAGGAGGAATTGTGACACCTAAATCCTATTTACAACACCTTAATCAACTTTTGTGCTAGTTTTTAGCCTCCATATCATTTTTCTCAGTCAATTTCTATCTAATTATACATTTTTTCATTCATTTATATTATTAGAAACATCAATTTTTCACAAATCATTTGCTATATTTATTTCATATTTTATACCCTAATTTACTATAATTATACCCTTTAACAACTTAGGGCTTACACTTCATAAAACCTAATAAGTTAATCATTTGGTGAACCTGACTTACTTTGAATAGTGCAAAAACCCTAACCATAAATAACCCTAGGGTTTATATTTTTATCCTTTTAAGACACACATTTATATTTTAGATCCCTATATTTTCTTATTTATATTTCATAAAATCATGATAATAATGATACATGAAGTTTATCACTTTTTAATACAAAGTTTTCTATCTTTTTTTACATGTTTGTTTCTTTTTATTTGGAATGAATTCAAAGATGACATAAACACATGTAAATGATGATTTATATCATTTAAAATGTATGTAATATTTAATTATATCTCTAGCATGTTATTATTCTCTTATGTGGAATTCAATTAAGAAACAAATCCTTATATACATAGAGGATCTATTACATAAGTTAATAACCAGGTTTCAAGTTTCAATGTCATATCTTATGTAGAGGAAAGACTATCTTTCTCCTCCTCATATCCATGATGGTGATAGATACCTTCCCTCTAACCATATCCATCATATCACTCCTCTATAATATGACACAACCTATATTATTATTACTAGTGCCCATAAACAACCTATCCATATTTACACCTCTTTTCTATAGGGTGTGTGCCTACATGTTCAATCAGAATAAACTAGGGTTTATAATTCTGAGACCCTAAGGAATTAAATTATTAGTATGAGCAGGTTCAATTCAAAATTACAAACTCAAAATCAACTATTACATGAAAATATTGTAAAATCAAATTACAAGACAAAATCCCCCAATATAAACTAGTGTCAATCACGTATATTCATCTTCACCTAATAAATTTGTGACAAGCAATGCTATATATATAAACAATAAATTACAACAAAGTGCATCTACAACTAGTGATTCAAAAAGTACTCAAAATAAAAATACTACAAAAGATAGGAATCATGACACTTTCCCCCCATTTAAATATGAAAATCTCATTATCAATAAGGATGATATTTTATAGAGTTTAAGAGATAGACTTTGGGAATATCCCTATGATCATGTATATATTTTGAAAGTCATAATGGAATAAAGAACAAATAAAATAATGTGCAATCTTGTACTCCCACAAATAATAATTTTTACACCTAATTTTGAGGTAACTCAACTTTTAGAACAACTTGTTTTAACTCAAGAACCTTCAATAATGGTAACACATCTTATGTCTAATTCTTACTCTCCAGATGTACAATCCTTTATACATGAGATTCATTCTATGCAGGCTAAAGTGTTACATATTGAGTAGGGTGCTAATAGGCCATCACATGCCTTGGACTCTCATTTTATTTTACATACACCTATGGAACAACACATAGCAATAACTCCTTTTCCATCCAAATTTTTGGTACCTAAGCTTATTTTATATAATGGTAAGGGTGACCTAGAGCATCATCTATGAGTCTTACACACAACATTTTTGGATTATGTTTCCAATAATTGGATCCTTACTAAGTTTTTCCCATGTAGTCTAAAAGACTATGCCTTATAGTGGTTATATAATCTTCTAAATTATCCCATCTTCACATTAAATATATTGGTAGATATGTGTTTAGCACACTTTTCAATTAGCATCAGTTATAAGATCTCATATTCTCAAGTGGCACAACTTAAGAAAAAATTCAATGAGCCTATTGTATAATATGTCTTGAAATATAAAACTATGTTGGAAATGATGATTAGACCCATGGTAGATAACAAAATTCAAGACATATTCAAATAGATTTTACTACTAGCATTGCATGAAGCTATCTTTTTTAAAACATTTCCAACAATCATAGATTTATCCCATAGTAAAAGAAAGAGAAGTTAAGCTTTTCTCTATGGGAAAATTAAAATATACAAGAGGATTAGAATAAACTATTAATAATTATAATAAGAGTCCATATAAACTAAGGTAAAATAAATACAAGAGTGATAAAAAGGCCATAGTTAATGTAGATTTAGAGACACCTCCTCATTTGGTTTTACTAGCTCCTCTATAATGGTTTTCACCAACCTTCCAAAATTGGTAGCATGTTTTTTATTATATTTCCTAGAATGCAATGTCATATCTCTCCCTCCCATAAAATAGGTTGATATGGCATGGCCTCTTCTGAAGAGATATGATTCCAATGCATTATATGAATATCATAGGGAACTAGGACATACTACAAACAAATGCATCATCTTGAAACATAATATACATGATTTTATATAGGCCAACATCATTGATGTGGGCACAACCATAGAGGTACCTAAAGTCCAACCAATGGAAGCTAAGCTATTGAAAATTATTTTGGATCTATTTATAAAACATAAAATTATACCTATTAGGCACATCCACCATTGGCATCATATCACACTACTAAAGAGGATGCACACTCCCTACATAATATCATTGGTGTGTATCATACTATAGTACCAACTAGACCACTCATAAATTTCTTAGAACAAGAGATTATTGAAGATGGTTTAGATTTATATGCACTCTTTTTATGGACCTGCATTCATCATCATCTTATTTAGAGTGTTATGGTTGACAATGGGTCAAGTATTAACATGTGCACTATCACACTTATATGGCATTTGGGTTATTCATAGCATGACATTTCCTTAACTGACATATATTATTCATGGTTTTAGTGGCCATGTTCAGAGCTCCATTTGGGATATTTTACTTCAATTATAGGTTAGACTAGTACATGTAGACAATATATTCTTAGTAGTACCTAGTGTAGGCACATTTGACATGTTATTGTGTAGGCCATGGATATAGAAGTTAATGACCAAATTTGACTTATAGGTCAAATTAAGGTTCCCCTAGGTTAAAAATTGACTTTTAGGCATTTTATTGGTCTAATACAAATGTCACAAGGTGTTTTATAGGTTAATTAGTGTCACTTAATGTTCTACTATCCTTGGTCATTAGTTATTTTAGACCCTTTATCATTTTTGGGTCATTTTGAGGTCATAAAATTTAATGAGTTTCAAAGATTTATTAGGAAATGTGAAGGTTAAAAAATATTTTTTCATGACCCATGTGTCCAATTAAGTCGTAATAAATTGAAATAACTAAAACCTGGTAGGTTGTTTAGAAGAAAAGGTAGTTTTCTTGAGAAAGGAGAAGAAAATGACACTTATATGGCCCATGGGGAAGTGTGCCACATATAAAATTATCATACAATGACTCAAATTCCCCATGCTTAGTTACACATTTTAAATCATATAAAAGTGCCATTTTTGGCCTAAAACCATTTTATTCCTTTTTCAGTCCTCTTGGCAAGCAAAAGTGACTTTCAAGTTTGTGCTTAGTATGGACAGCTCAGGAGGTTTCAGCTCAAACACCTTGGGGATGTTTTATTACACTCATAAATATTAATTTACATATAATAATTTATAATAATGGTGTATTTTTATTCATTAAACATTCTAATGAAGCTGACTATATTTTTCTACCTACTTATTGGTGTAGCCTATGGGTTTTGCCTTAGTTTGAGTAGATCCATACAATCCACTTGCTAATATTGGTTTAAAATTATTTTTAATATGTATACTAATATATCCCATGATTTTTTTCATGTTACATAGTGTTTGGATTATTAAATTAGTTAAAAGTTCCAAGATAAGTACCTTTCTATGCAACAAGTAGTTTTTCACTATGTTTAGGATTTTCATGCTTTGACAAAGGCTCTAGGGATTTGTGACAAGTTATTTATCATGTTCCCAACATGAAAAAATTATATCATGTCATCTAAAGTTAATTATTCAAGAAATATCCATGAGTATATCAGTCATGTAAAACATTACAATTAGGTAGCCATTAATGTACATATACATGAGCTTGTTGAGATATTTTCATGTTAGAACATGAGTTTTAGTGATGTTTTCAAGTTATTTTATGTGTGAGTAATGAATTTTAATGTATTAATATGGATATATAACCCATTAAATGCAAATTATAATTCTCACTGTCCATAATTTCACTTTGTTGCCTACACACTAGAATACACACTTTCAAGTGACATCAATAGAGATATGAAGGTCTTTGAATAGAGAGGTTTGGAAAGGTTTGACCATTATTGAGGTCATGTTATGGTTTTATTATTATTTAAGAATTGTTTGAATTTATATGTGGATAGACAAGTTTAGAATCACTTCCAAAAAATAAGATGACTGTTTTAGGACTTTTTTCTCTAAAATTGTGAAACAAAGTTTTCAAATGTTTTGTTGACATCTTGTTACAATGCTGCCAAAGCCTTTTCTACATCCTATTATGTTTTTTTTAAAACCCATACATAGGAAAAGCACCTTGTAAATTTTTAATGGAAGAGAGATAATTTAGGATGTGTCCTTATAAGCCTAAAGTTGTCTACAAAACCATTGAATTTAGGTAGTGATTACTTACAGGATTTGAGACTAGGGAAACTTTGCATCTAAAGTTATAGTCTTCAACCTTTTTCATGATTAAGAATTTTTATATATTTGGATTTAGAAATTTTGTCCTAATTATCACTTCAAGGATTAATATATATTTCTTTAGGACCTATAGACACCTGCATGGGTCTCTTTATCTAAAAACATGCACTTACAACCACTGTGGATGTTTGTACAAATAGTGAACAAAGAAGTATTGTATTTTAGTGTGATAAGTTCATAAAGGTGAGAAAAATGGATGAAAATAGGTAAAATATGATAATAATATGATTATAGGAGTTTAAGTACATTATATTTGAGTTTAAAACATGAAAAGTAACCTATGGAGGACCCCTATTTTCCAAAAGACATAGTCTATTGTTGACTAAGACAAATAGTGAGCAGGATTAGGGTCCAAAGTGATAATCTAAGCTCAAAAAAGTGTTAATTGGGTAAAAATAAATTTATATTATAATTTAATATTAAATAAGAGTCTCTAAGAATTATTTCAACATAAGACCATAAATAACACCTACTGGCAAGGTATAATTGGATTCAACATAGTCATTGGCCTATGACTGGCCTTATAAGCATTTCGACCTCTAAGGTGATGATATATCCAAGTTAAGTGATTAAAAAAGTAAAAATAAATTATAAGAGGAATAATAACATTAGTGAAGGTCTAATTACATTGTTTTAAAAGTCAAGGTATGTAAGACACTTATAGGGCAGTACCTTGAAGAGACAAAGTCAAAATTATAGAACACAGTTTGAGAACTCAAGGTGTATGGAGGGTAAGTGAAATCATAGAAAAATGAATGGATTTTAAAGATATAAATCTTTATTATAGAAGTTTTAATGGATATTATCATGTGTAAAACAAAATTATATTGACTTCTTAAGGCTTTTGAGCCCCTACAACTGAGTGTTTAGTGTTGATGAAGGATTCAGGGATGCAAGTGATAAAAATATAAAAGGAGGCTTGAAATTAGTTTAAAATGTTTCATGAAATGTTTTAAATTTTTCACACACTATATTAAAACACAAAATGTGAATTAATTTCCTCAACTTAGACTTTATAGAGCGATAGTTTGTACACTGAGAGATGTTTCCCTATAGCTTGCAACTCATAGTTGTTTAGGACTCATAAAAGTATGAATGAATAGAGTATTTTTAGTGTTTTGAGGAAATATTGGGATAATTTTTCAAGGTTAAAAAATTATGAGGTGTAAAAATATGATGTATTTCAAGACAAATTTCCTCAAGCCCCTCACAGGCTGCCATAGTCATGCTAGCCCTTCAAGGTGCAAGTTTAAGTGAATGAGTGAAAAAAAGAGTACAAGTAATTCTAAGTGATCCCAAGGGATTATAGGAAGGTTTTATAATTTAAATTATAAAATAATCATGAATTAAACCTATATATTAAATATATTGGAGTATTATATAGTCCATATGAGAAAACTATGCACACAGTCTACCTTTTCCAGGTCTATCTCCATTTTCAAAGTTTTTGAAGGGGCCAATGACTTTATCAAAGGATAAATTTGGGAAATATAATCCTCATGGATTTTAAATTCCAATAAAACTTATTTTTTTAGTATAAAAATAGGTTAAGTTCCCTTTGTTTTGTCTCAGATAGAGAGTACTTCCCTTGGTGCACAAAACCTATAACATTGAGGAAGGAAGGTGATAGAGTGAACCTGAGGTTATTTGAACTTTGGATATAGGTATTTGGAGTTTATGTAAATACAAAAAAAAATTAATAACCTTATTTAGGAGTATTAAACTAAAAAAGGTGATCTAGAATGTAAAAGTTGTAGGCAAGCCTAAAGACAAGATTTTGGCTTAGGGACCAAATAAGAGAGCAATGACACTTCTAGCCATAGGAGTTATTTCAACATTATTTGATCATGTTTTTTGGGTGAATTTATATTTTATTGATATTTTTTTAAATAAATAAAACCAAGTAAAACCATTTGTAGACCCTGAGACATCTCAGACCTATATAAATGGTGAAAGGAGCTCGATAGGTCAAGATCAAATGCTCACATATTTTTTAAGGGTTTTCATGGAGGATATAGGAGTTAAGGTATTTTTATGAGTTCATTGAATTTTTTTTTTAATTGGTTAGAAACTTCAACATCATGTTTTTATTAACAAACCTTAAGAGTGGAAGCAGGTCTAAAACCCTTATTAAACCCATCCAAGGACTAGTTTGTGGAAATGAAGCTAGAGATGAAATATAATGGAAAAATTTTACCATGTATCATATTGGAACTTATATATGACTCACTCAATCTCCCTCATTATTTTGGGCTATACAAACTTATATAGATAGGGTGTTGAATAGGTTATTTTGACCATTTTTTATGTTTTGTAGGTTATAGAAGGAATCAAAGGATGAAAAAAACTTTAGAAGGAATATTTATACTTGTTATAAATACAAATTTTAAATAAATTCCTTATAAAATATTATAAGTGTGAAAAAAAAACCTTCATTTCAACCAGTCAAAATTAGCCTAGTGGACAAGCTAGTGAGAAGGGTAGATATCTTTAAGTGAGCTCATTTTAGGGTGCCCCTAATGATTATATGGACATGGAGGGTATTTATATGTGTTTTTAACTTAATCCCATGTATTTTCATGAGAAAATGATCCTAATTTTGAGGATAAATTTGTAAGGTGCATGAAAGAAGAGTTTTCTATACTACAGATGATGATAACTCCTTCCTAGGTAATTCAAGATGACCAATCATACAACCAATACATTGAGAGGCATGAATTAACCCATTAAAATTAATTCAAATAATTTTAACTAGTATTATTTATCTATGAGGTATTAAAAGAAGGTCAATTATGAAGGTGGTTTTTTTGAGCTAGAATAAGGAGTTTTATGCCACTTTGCAAAAGTTTGATGACTTGTATGGACACTTGGGCTTATTGAAATTTCATGGTTCATACCATATCCTCTTATCATACATAATTAAATAATTATCTCAGATTTAAAATTTTCATTATGACCCTTAGGCTTCTCTCTTCTACTCTCTCTCTCAAGTTCTATAGGAACTAGCCATTTTGGAATTGTAATATATGTTCCACCTAAGTTTGGTGAAGCCCTGCTCATTTTTATACCTTTTTATAAATAATAATAAATATTTTTACCTATTTAATGACTATTATTAGTGTTTTAATTTTGAATTTTTGATTTTGTATAAGTGATAACTCTTGTTTCCTTAGCATGATTGTTTCATTCTATCATCTATTTACAGTTGCAAAGATTCTTATTGTAGGGAGTGAAGTATTATATGAAATTTCAAGGATTGAGTGAGTTATTATATTAATTGTTTCACTCATATTACACTTGTCTAGTCCTTCAATATTTTCACATTCATCCACAACCTCATAATGTAACATTGTTGTGAGAAGATGAAGATTGGAGAAGTGTATATTCAGTTTGTCCCTTGATTTCAAGTGTAACATGCATATGGTTGGAAGTAATAACTTTATTTGGTGTATCACCTACCTTAAGATAGTTTTTTCTTAGTTATCTCTCTCCATTTTTAATCCCCAAGTTTATTTTTAGTTTTTATCCAAAGTGGTACATTAAGGGACCTAGCCCTATCTAGAAATTCACCTCATTCCTTAGGATACCCACAAGCCTAGAGGTGTTTCCTTTATGCCACTTGCATGAGGATATATTTTCCATCTCATAAAAGGGTTAAAATATAAGTTAAAATATAAGATACAATCTATTCTATCCACTATGCATAGATGCATCAAGTATATACATGTTAATCATATGGTCACAATTCAGGGTATTTCATATGAGTATCCTTTATTTATCACAAAAGTAGTCATATCATACATACCAAATATAGTTTTGAGTATGATTACCATAATTAAACCTCAAATTTCAGTTTATCCACTAGTGTAGGTGAGGTATACTATTAAACTATTACCACATATACATACTATATCATAAAGACCCTTATTGGAGAGACCCCTGCATCAAATATATGTTGCATATTCTACAAGGCCTCCCTCTACCCCTTTCCTTATAAGATCAGTTTTTTTGAGTTTCCAAGGTTATTATCATAGGTCACCCATGCCAACAATATCATCTTATACTATATGGGTTATTGAGACCCCTATAATTCATAGGACACCCTAGTTACCTTTACAATTTCCTAACACCACTCTATAGGTAGTTCTAACTATAGATAAGTTATTAGAGTAATTTATAGGACCTAAATTGCATTCTTACATAGAAAACATGATTATTACTCCTTTATTTGACATAGGCCACATTTATAGTGAGTTTCCCATGAGACTCATTAGTTAGTTTGTTCTTCCCTACTTGTACATAGCTTCATTCACTCTTGATCCTTGTATATAGTTTCATTTTCTCATGTTGTTTGTACATATCTTGTATCAGAAAAATAAAAAAATAATATAATATGTAAAAACACAAAAAAATACAAGTATTAACTCAAAAAATAAAAATTATAGATTGTATGAATTTCTATGTTTACAATTATACTTTTTAGGTACTACCTATGCTAGCTATCTTAGTATTGTCATATTTTATCATATATAAAATATTCACTTGTTATTTTTGAGTGTTCATAGATACTTATAGGACATAATTCCATTACATATATCCAAAGTTACTACTATCTACCAACTAGAGGCATATACATAGATACAAAGGTTCCTCATTTGATACATTCACCCATTTGATGGCGTCCTCTATATTGTTTTGATTTGTAGATTACATCTTTCTAAACTCTACATCAAAGATTTAACATTGTTATATCTTAATATTTATCATCCTAAACCTACTCAAACTTTTTATTTAATACTACTACTTTAGACTCAACTTATGTAAATATTTACTCTTATATATATATATATATATATATATATATATATATATATATATTTGTACCACATGTTCATTCATACTTTCATTTCTAGCTTTCTTACTTTAGACTTGATTATTGTCTCTATCCTTCTTCTATTTAAGGGAATTTAAATATTCCATTGCTCTATGGATATATACCACTTCATTTAATTCTATGTATGACTTGGAAATGTTTCTATGAACTTGTTGTATCAAGAAAAATCCAAGCATAAAAATGAAATGAAACTAAACACTCTTGCCTTTAAATTAGGGGGAAAATACCATAATGGATAAAACCATAAATAGGAGATAATAATAAAAAACAATTTTACCTCCTTTATCAAAATTAGTGTCCATTTATTGGAATAGTTAATGTTCTTATTTGATATAAATAATTAGAGACTTTGATCAATGATTTTCTCCATCTTGTTAGCATTTATCTATCGTCCACTTGTGGCTTTGATTGGCTTGTCTTGTCTTGGTGTGAATCTTATATCAATTAAGAATTATAACATTAATTTGATGAATTATCTAAGGTATTCTTTTAGAATAACCTTACACACAAAATTTTCTTTGGGTAGAGTGAGGGTAATTATATTTATAGGTTTCAAAACTAACTCTAACCCTAGGGAGGTTAGGTTTAGTTCTAACTTTGGTTGAGTCTAAAATAACACATGTTAACCTTGGGTCGAGTCAAAACACTCATGAAAGGTTAACAGCTAATTTTATATATTTATGAGGTTATGATTCACCTTTTCTTGAATTTTATGAATTAATAAAACATTGTATTAACTCCCTTGACTTTGACTTAATATTTTTTGAAATATTCCTTTTTAGAAATTCACTAATTAAACTTGGAATTTTTACTTAGACAATTTAATTGAGTTTTTATTTTTAATTAATCTTATTTAGTGTTTTTTGGCTTTTGTCACTTATTTTAAATATTTTTGCATTAATAGCTCGATAAGCCAAGAATGTTAATTTACTAGGCCATAATTTGACTAGGGTTAAACCCAAGCTAGGTTATGGGTTAATATAAGATAGAGATATTAAAGTGAGATAATTTTAAGGTGTCCCTAATAATTCTAGGGCCATGGAGGGTATTTAAAGGTTTCATTCACTTCCTCCCATGGATTTTCATGAGCAACTGATCCCAATTTTGAGGACAAGTGTGTAGGGTACATGAAAAAGGAGTTTTTTATATTGTAGATGATGATAGCTCCATTCTAGGTGATTAAAGATGACCAATCCTACAACCAATATATGGAGAGGAATGACTAAACCCATTAACATTCATTCCAATAATTATAACTGGTCCTAGTTAGTCATGAGGCATTTAAACAAGGCCAATCATGAAGGTAGTTTTTTTAAGCTAGAATGAGGAGTTTTATGCCACTTTACAAGAGTTTGATGACTTGTATGTACACTTAGCCTTATTTACATTGAATTATTTTCCCCATATTATCTCTCTCTCTCTCTCTCTCTCTCTCTCTCTCTCTCTCTCTCTCTCTCTCTCTCTCTCTCTCTCTCTCTCTCTCTCTCTCTCTCTCTCTCTCTCTCTAAGAACTAGCCATTTTGGCATTGTAATCTATGATCCACCTAAGTATGGTGAAGCCATTCTCATTTGTATAACTTTTGATAAATAATATTATTAATTGTTACCTCTTCCATGACTATTCTTAGTGTATTAGTTTATAATGTTTGATTTTGTATAAGTGATAACTCTTGTTTCCTTAGCATGATTGTTTGATTTTATCATCTATTTATAGTTGGAAAGCTTTTTCTTGTAAGGCATGTGAAGTGTTCTAGGAAATTTCAAGGATTGAGTGAGTTATTAGATTCATTATTTCCCACATAGGCCTCTTTTATAGTCCTCATATATTTTCACATTCATACATAACCTCACAATGTAACATTGATGTGAGAAGATGAATATTGGAGAAACGTATGTTTAGTTTGTCCCTTGATTTCAAGTGTAACATGCATATGGTTGGAAGTAATAATTTTATTTATTGTATTACATCCCTTAGGATAGTTTGTTTTTAGTTATCTATCTCCCTTTTTACCCCCCAAGTTTAGTTGTAGTTGTGATCCAAAGTGGTACATTAAGGGAGCTAACCCTATCTAAAAATTCACCTCATTCTTTAGGCTAACCACAAGCCTAGATGTGTTTCCATTATGCCACTTGGATGAGGAGAGTTTTTCCATCTCCTCAAAGGGTGAAAATATAAGTGACAAGAGAAGATACAATCCATTCTATCCACTATGCATAGATGCATCAATTATATACATGTTAATCATATGGTCATAATAGAGGGTATTTCATATGAGTATCCTTTATTTATCCCACAAGCAGTCACATTTTAGCTTCCAAATATAGTTTTGAGCATAATTTCCATTATTACACCTCATATTTTAGTTGATCCACTATTGTAGTCGAGGTATACTCTTAATGTGTTACCACATATGCATATTATACCATAAAGACCTTATTGGAGAGACCCCTACATCAGATATATGTTGTATATTTTATAGGGCCTCCTTCTACCCCTTTCCTTCTAAGATTATTTTTATTGATTTTTCAAAGTTATTATCATAGGTGACCCATTCCAACTACATCATATTCTATTATATAGGTTCTTGAGACCCCTATAATTCATAAGATACCCCAGTCACCTTTGTAGTTTCCTAACACCACTCTATAGGTAGTGCCAACTATAGATAAGTTATTATAGTAAGTTCTAGGACCTTAATTACCTTTTTATATAGCACACATGATTATTATTCCTTTATTAGACATAGGCCACATTTATATTAAGTCTCGCATGAGACTCATCAATTAGTATGCTCTTCCTTACTTGTACATAGCTTCATTCACTCTTGATCCTTGTATATAGTTTCATTTTCTCATGTTGTTTGTACATATCTTATATCCAAAAAATACAAAAATAATATAATATGTCAAAACATAAAAACATATAAATATTTACTCAAAAAAATAAAAATTATAGATTGTATGGATTGCCATGTTTACACCTCTTATAATTTTTTGGTAACCTATGCTAGCTATCTTAGTATAGTCAGTTTTTATCATATATACAAGATTGACTTGTTCTTTTTGAGTATTAATATATACTTAAAGGACCTAATTACATTACATAGATGCAAATTTACTACTATCTACCAACTAGGGGAATATACATAGATACACATGTTCATCATTTGATAAATTCACCCATTTGGGGGCATCCTATACATAATTTTGATTTCTGGGTTACATCTTTCTAAACTCTGCATCAAAAATTTAACATTGTTATATCTTAGTATTGATCATCCCACACCTACTCAAACTATTTTTTGACTACTACTACTTTAGGCTCAACTTATGTACATATTTACTTTATAAATATTTGTACCACATGTTCATGCATACTTTCATTTCTAAATTTCTTACTTTAGACTTGATTATTGTCTCTATGCTTCTTCTATTTGAGGAAATTTAAATATTCCATTATTTTATGGCTCTATGCCACTTCATTTCATTCTATGTATGACTTGGACATGTGTCCATGTACTTATTATATATTAGGAGTCAGAAGAGCATACAAATTTTTATTATTTCCTTTTTAGTGAGAAAATTAAAATCCAAGCATAAAAAATTAATGAAACTAAACACTCTTTCCTAAAAACTAGGGGGAGAATACCATAATGGATAAAACCACAAATAAGAGATAATAATAAACAACAATTCTACCTCCTTTATCAAAATTAGTGTCTACTTTTTAGCATAGTAAATTTTATTATTTGATATATAGAATTAGAGACTTTGATAAATTCTTTTATCCATCTTGGTAGCATTTATCTAATGTCCATTTGTGGCTTTGATTGGATTGGCTTGTCTTGGTGTGAATCTTATATCAATTTATGATAACTTATTTAAGGCATTCTTGTAGAATAACCTTACACACAAAAGCTTCTTTGGGTAGAGTGAGGGTACCTGAATTTATAGGTGTCAAAACTAAATCTAACCTTAGGGAGGTTAGGTTTAGTTTTACCTTTTTTTGAGTTTAAAATAACCCAGGTTGAGTTAGGTTAAAATTGGGTCGAGTCAAAACACTCATGAAGGATTAACAACTCATTTTAGATATTTATGAGTCATGATAAATCATAGAAGATATTTATGATGTTATGACTCACCTTTTATTGAATTTTAGGAATTAATAAAACATTGTATTCACTCCCTTGACTTTGACTTCATATTTTTTGAAATATTCCTTTTTAGATAAATGAAATTCACTAATTCAACTTGGAATTTTTACTTAGACAATTTAATAGAGTTTTTATTTTTAATTAATCTTGTTTAGTGTTTTTTGTCTTTTGAAAATTATTTTAAATGTTTTTTCATTAATATCTCAATAAGCCAAGAACACTTATTTACTATGTCATAATTTGACTAGGGTTAAATCCAAGCTAGGTTATGTGTACATATAAGGTAATACCCTAAATAAGAAAGCCTCACTATGTTATTAAGCAATTAAATCCCTTATTCAGATGAATTTGGGTAATCCATGTGATTTTTAGGCCTAAATTATGTCATTTGCTATAAATTATTTTAAATCCTAGTTTTGACATGAAAGTGGCCAAAAAAGAATGTCTATAGTTTCCCCCTCTTCAATAAGGCATTGCAAGACAGGAAAAATAATGTATTTTTAAATAATTCAAAATCCATTAATGTGAATGGTTCATGCCCCAAAAGCCTATTGATTATCCCTTTGATGCCCCTTTGAGGGGAGTGGTAAAATAGAGTCATCGAATATTCCCTCTAAATGAAGAAAATGACATGATCTAGTGGAAATGGGGGTGAAACTATAGATTTTCCTAAAGTCAATTATAATTAATAATGAATGGTGAAACATTAATTTTTCCAAAAGTAGTTATAATAAATAATAAAGGGTGAAACACTAATATGCCCAAAGATAGTTATAATTAGTAATGGAGGGTGAGACATTGATTTGCCCAAAAGTGGTTGTAATCAGTAACGGTGGGTGAGACACTAATTTAATTAAATTAATATATAATAAATGGTACAACCATTTTCCCTAATAGGATAGATAAGTTAAAAAATTATGATTTTCCTAAAGGCAGTTATAATCATTAAATAGGTTAAAATAGAATGATTTGCTCAAAGGTAGTTATAATCATTCACACATTGAATAGCATGAATTTAAATGCATTTCCCCAAGAAGGTAGAATATATCATTGATCAATTGGAAAATATTTTATCGCATCTAGGTAAATTAACAAGGGGAGCTTATGTAAAAATCTCATAAAATAGATTGACAATGAGCTAATAAAGGATAAAAACATGTTTTTAGTCTAAGTGTGAGTACTAAGATGTATTTCAAACAAACACGTTAGATAGGTAGAAAAATAATATTATTAAATAGGTCTTAGAAGAGGCCCAATAAGATTGTTTGGCTATAACAAGGTTGGAAAATAAGGTAGTGGGATCAAATGACATGTAAAATAGATCATAGAGGCAAAAAATACACTTCTTAGAGAAAACAAAATGAAATTTAGGCACTAAGGGTAAAAATTCAAATTTTGGGTGATATATTCACCCCTAGGGTGAAAAAAAATCATTTTAACCCTAGCCCTTTTTAAATTTGAGCTCTAGTTTTGAGTATTATCTAGTTGAAAAAAATGGTAGATGGAGGAGAATGATGGCACATTTCCAACTAGGTGAGAGAGCAAACGAGACTAATACACAATGGGACACCAATAAGTATTCTCACTTTTGTAATTTATGTCATTTATTTTGCAATAGTTTCTAGATTTAAGGCAAAATTAACAAATTCACCATTTATGTTTTAGGCAAAATGATGGCTTCACTAAGGAAATCAATGACTTTGTATGAAGTCATCATTCTTAAAATGAAAACTTTACATAAAACATTTAGAAATCAAAAAAATGGTGATTTCACCCATTTTTGGGTGAAGTCACCATTTTTTGAAAATTAAAATTATGATTTTGCCCAAAAAGGTGTAAAAATTCCAAAATAATGACTTCATCATTTTGAAAAATGGTGACTTTACCCTAGAATGCAAAACACTTGGCTTAGGGGATCCCACAGGATATAACCAATAGGAGAGAATGGGAAATAGGATTGGTAGGGTAGTTATAGGATTATAAATTAGCATAGATATAAGCTGACATTAATCTATTTATGATTCTAAGAGCAATTGGTTATTTTGATAGATGGAAGTTACACTCCCACTATTAATGTAGGCCACAGATCTAGATAGTGGAGATGGTTAGATTTTTATAGGATTTATACTTGTATGATATGGCATAAATTTCAATTATTTGGATGGATAATCCTATTTGAGTTCATTGGTAGAGTGTTGGCATAGAGATACCTTAACCTTTCACCTACATATTAGAGAGGTGATAGTCACTCTTGAGGATACCTGACATATCCTCAGACTACCGATGTGAGGATTGAGGTTATTCTAGACTAATCCAACATAAAATAAAGATATGATTGATGATTTAGTTATCTACCATGGAATTCCCAAGGACCATGGGAAGGTAGACATTGATTTTCTTGAGACATGTATAGATATACATCCTGACGACCTAGCCGTTAAGGATCTTTCACTTTCAACACTTATGGATAGGAAGTCATATTATTAATGGTTATTATTAATGGAATTTTTATACATGATAATAATGGTAGATATCTTTATATGGGCCTCATAGGAATCATTTTTATCATTATGGATAAGGCCACATGGTTTTCATGGGGGATTCATGTACCAACTTAGTTATATAAGGATCTATGCATAGTGGCATATAGAGGAGGATGAAACATTGGAGCATCAATATTTTTGATGCTATGGGGTTGGGGGAATATCTCCATAAAGTGACCAATGGGTTAGAGATAAATTTGGTACCCTAAGGATCCATTAACATATGAATGGACATATATTAGCTTAAGATGATAAGGACACAAGGGAGAGATTTATTTTTACCACCATATATTTGATGGGCTTACCCCATAATTTTTCATCTAGATACCATACCTTCTCTATCAATTCTAGTGGTTTAAATATGGCTAGTATACTACATACATGACATCTAAGTGCTTCCTCACTATACGACAGTCACATATTATCAAGGAGTACCACCCTAATTAGGTATTTTACTATTTTGTTATGACATATGATGTGATATAAGGGCCTAGGTGGTTTACACACTTGACCAGAGAGATCATTCGAAACACACTAGTCATTTAGAGGCATGTAACTACTATGAGTTATCTAAGTGTTCTATGTATGGCATGGTCATATGTAATGGGTATTATATGTAAATTTTACACTTAAGTACATTCACTGGTGGGTATGGGTGTGCCCTTTGAGGATTATGATCCTACATTAGGTAGGTGGCTATATGCCTATGGATATTGATGATGTTAAGGCTGAGACATCTAGTGAGGCCAGTGATAGAGGGAGCACCTATTAGATTAGTAGAGGTGATAATGGTGATGATGATGATGATGATGATGATGATGATGATGATGATGATGATGATGATGATGATGGATTTGATGATAGGGATGGTGGAGGGGATGAGGTATTATATGATGGGGATGATGATGGATATTATGGCCAAGCCATGATGGTGTTGGATCCCATCATAATATTTATAAAAAGTACTCATGTTGATCCAAGATAAGTAAGGATTTTTGGTTTAGTTAGGTCAAGAAGGGATGTTGGTATGCTTGAGGAGGATATCACCACCAAGGTGGGGGAGATCATAGGATTATAATGATAAGTGGTAGATCTATAGATGACACTTAACATCTATGATTATGATATGAATTGCCTTCAATCAAAGATTACTTGACTCAAGGATGAGGTGGATAGGATGGTCTAAATATAGGCCCAAATCATATCAAAGTGAGATTAAGCTATCATTGATACATAATAGGTACTATTAGATATTAAAAATCTATGGTGAAAATGTGATGAGGCTTGGATATCCAATACATAGGTAGCTTTTTCATACATGATTATTAAGAACCTTCAGGCTAAATATGAGGCTTAATACTATTGTTGACAAATTCTTCCCCAACAGGAATATTTCCTAAAGGATTCAGTAGTTCCCTGTAGGTTTCATGTTTCTACAGCAGGGAGGATCAGTTCAAAAAATGTTGGGGTTTTCAAGACTTTCAAGATCTTATATGATGAATTAAGCCATGGTTCAAGCCTCAATTCAATCTTCAATACCATCACTCCTATTTCAATCCCTGGTTCAATTGGCACAAAGTTCATCACTCAGTTCAAACATCTCAATTCATAGTGTTTAACCATTATACCATTGAACCAATTTTAGTTCAATGGCTTGGTTCAACACACTTGGTTCAAAGTGGATGGTTCAATCATTTAGTTCAACTAGGTGGTTCAATCGGCACAAGGTTCATCAACTTTTTTTCATTTGGCATCAGCGCATAATGGTTGAACCAATTAAACTGTTGACCAATTTTTGGTTCAACGGATTGGTTCAAGGGTATGTCCAGTTGGTCAAGGGGCAATCCAAAGTTCAAATGCCCTTGTGAAGGGCAAGAACTTCAAAGGAAAAGGACTGGGTAAGTTCAAAATTCGTCTAAGTTCAAAATTGTATAAGACCTGAATTCCTTCAAACAAAAAGTCTAAAGGAATTCAGGCATAGCTCAAGGCAAAGATAGACTCAGGGAGAATTTTTGTAGACTTTTTATCTACAAAAAATGTCCATGGACAAAAAGCCCGTGGAAAATACACAAGGCAAAGACAGACTCGGGGAAATTGTCCACAGACTTTTAAGTCTGTGGGAACCATGGAGACTGTCCGAAGGAACAAAGAACCCACTGAAGGACCCCAAAAGGTAGATGCCCTTGTGGGGGACTCTCATACCAAAAATAAAGGGCACTTTCAAAGGATGGAGGGTCACTTTCCCTTCAGCAAGGAACTAAGGAAATACAAAGGCAAAAAGGTGCCCGTAGAGAGGGCTGACAAAAGCAAAGCCGTAGAAAGCCAACGAAGGACCTGATGACATTTTGACAGGGACGAGGACATCCTAGAGGCCATAAAAATTAACAAATAAAATTATCCATTGGTTTTCAAACCAATGATAACTAGGTGAATGTCAAAATTAGCGCAACAAAATAGCCGTTTGATTTCAAATAAAAGAGCGCTAACCATGAGAGCTCAGAATGCAGCGACCCGCCCGAAGTCTGCCCTTGAGGGCTGAAGGAGCTAGAAGAGATAAGAAAGGAAAAAAGACAAAATGACAAGCATGGAATGAGCAAGTAGATGGTCCAAGTGGTGAATGGAAGTGTTGATTCAAGAATTGACTCTAGCAGGTGAAACAGTGCCAGTGAATTGACTATTAGAGGATGCAAACAGCTAGCAGTGAAACCAATTTCTCCATTTCACATTAATGAGTAGACAAACTATGTAATTACCTTGTTGAAGTGGCCTTACAAACAGACAAAGTGCATAGCTCTTTAATGTTTTGACCAGCCTGCTCTTCCCAATGAGGGGACGTGAATGAGCCACTTGTAAAAAAGGGGTACCAAAAAGGGCCTCCTTTTCTTCTCCTATATATTTAAGACTTGTCATTTTAGAAAAGATATCTTTCACTTTTGTAAGGTGTAGCCCTAGCAAAATTTCTACCTAAATCAATAAACACAGTTTTACCTCCATCTTGGATAGATTTTTCTATGTATGTCTTAAGTGTTTGCTTGTGTTCAGTCATTATTTCTTGATGCTTTCACAGGCCCAACACCAACATACCTATTGTCTACAAGGCACCATTTCTATAGCTGATAAGAGGAGAGAAGTATTTGAGAAGTTTAGAATAAAGGATATTATTTACAGTGTGCATTCCACAGCACCTTGGTGAAATCTCTATTTTTTTGTGTTTTCATGAAAGCCTCCCTATTAGTTTCTTGCAGCCTGGTCCTTCTACCAAGTGTGAAGTGTATGTATGTATTTGTCTGGTTTTAAGTGTGGATGTGAGAAGGTCAACTTATTTTGGTGCATCACCCCTTTAGTGTAATATGGTTTCCTACAATCTCTCTCTCTTTTCATCCCCCCCATTATACCTATATATATGTATATGTTTGCACTTACTGGAATGAACATGATGCATCAAAGAGAGCTAGCCCTTATCTAGAGAATCTCCCCTCCAGCTTCGCTAGTCCCATAGGTGAGAGGGGAGTTTCCATAGTTGTGAGGAGAAGGCAAGAGCTCAGCCTCCTACCAAGGGTGCAATCTCCAATGTCAATAGTTTTGGCATGCTCGATGGGACATAGTTTGACAACTCAGTAAGGTTTTAGGATTGATGCTAGTTATGTCACAACAAATTAAGATTTCTAGCATCTGGTGACTCCACTGGTAAGAGCTTTAGTTTTCTAATTAAGACCAATTTCTTAACTTTTTATGCCTAAAGTCACCACAAGGTTGGCTTCAAAAGGGGTTCCTTTCGATTTCATTGAGTTTCCTTTAAACTCTATAAAAAGGCTAAGGTTTGAGAGGACCCATCCTTATCCAATAAGAAATCCTCCTAGACCTATTGTAAGGCATGCATACATAGTAGAGCCCCAGTTATAGCACATTCCAATGATGGCACTACCTTTTGTGGCTTTTCATGGTAAGAGCCCCTTGAATCTCCCACGCTATGATCCAATTCCAAGAATAACCCTAAAAAATGTGCCTTCTTTCGATGGAGAGGGGCCCATTATAGTCATCGAGCATATTAGGAATATTGCTAACCTTTGCAATATTCATAATGTAATAGAGGAAAATATTGCCATCATATTGTTAGCACTGTCTCTCAAAGGCAAGGCTCTTAACTGGTACAGAACCTTGCCTATAAATTCAATACATTCTTGGAATGAATTGGGTACTCAGTTGATAGATCATTTTGGGGAAAAGAGTGATGACCTCTCACTTACTGAGTAGTTGATGACCATAAAGAGAGCTCCACATGAGTATATGCAAGATTTCAACACACAGTTTCAAAAGACAGGATATAATTCCCATCCTAGTAAGACTGACTCCTAACTATGCTTTCCTATATTATCTAAGAGCTTTAAATAGTGATATTGTTGTGATGATATAATCCATGGGAGGGCATATACTGCCTGCTACTTATGACATAGCCATAGCAGCTAAAAATTGTTTAGTGTAGGCTAGGAAAATAGCCCCTAGGCCTCACATGCCACTTTTCCCAAAAATGCTACCTCCAACTCAGATCATTGCTCCCACATTAGCCCCTCTACCTAGCATTGAGAAACTAGTTGTTGTTCCATCCAATGAACTTCATGAGGTTAAAAGTCTTTTGTAGAGCATGTCAAATGAACTTGTAGCTCTCAAAAGGTAGCAAGCTCAAAGCAACAGACCGAATCAGGGATACCAGCATTATGGTCAAACCCCTAAACCCCCTTTTCAAAACTATAATCAAGGATAGAGTTAGCTCACTCAGACCAAGCCATTTCAAAATTATAACTCAGGCCCCCCTTCATCATCTAAAGTCATGGTGCTGGTCCAAAAAAATCTAGTACAGGAGCAGCCAAGTTATTCGACCATGGAATATGGTCAAGAATAGGCCATTTACACAAATGAGATGATGAATTATTTCTAGAATGCATAAAATTAGGTAGCTACTCATTCCTATATTTTTGAGGCTCCAACTCAACCCAGCACAAGTAGCAATCAGGCCCAGCCTGATTCTACCCTCATGAATCACCTAGAAGGGGAATTTTATTTAGTTAATTATGTGGGTGCTATAGACAATCAGGCTGATTGTGTTGCAGCCAACACAAGATTCAAGAGAAGTGTAATGGGAGAAGCCCAGGCTACCACCTAAGTGGTAGCAACACCTTCTCCATCACACTCCAATTCAAAGGCCCCAAACTTCAGATAGGCATTTGTGCCTTTAGCCCCTCAACCTATAGCTCAGGTTGGAATCAGCCCCAAAGAAAGCTTGAAGGGAGGTAGTCCCCAAGTCAATATAGTGGACCAGATGAAGAAGATACATATGAACATCTCTTTATGGGATTAATTGTCTCTTCTAGGATAGAAGGATGTATTGAAGAAGGAATTGCATGAGCTAGATCGACAAGTTATCCCAACAAGCACTGATAATGTCTTGATGACGAATGGACAACCTTCCACTTTAGGTCAGGTAAATAAGGAATAAAAAATTCCCCATTTCTATTTATCTTTGGTCATAGGGGATTTCTTGGTGCACAACTACATCATTAACAGTGGGGCTAGTACCTCAGTGATGCCCAAGTGCATAGCTGACAAGATGGGACTAAAATATGAAGAGATGAACAAAGGAGTCTTGCAGCTAGATGGGACACCTGCAAAAATAGTTGGGATTTTGAACAGTTTTTAGGCTTGACATTTCATGCTTGCCCAACCTTCTCAATTACCCATGATATAGTGGTATCAGATGTTCCTCCTTATTACACAATTTGCTTGTCCAGGGACTTCACATCAAAGATAGGTGGCTATCTAGCAGCGAATTGGTCATATCTAGTTTTTAGAACCAAGTATGGGACCAAAGTAAAAATTGATTTTGAGACACTCTACAAGGACCACCTAAAACCATATTTGCCCAAGGTAGTGAACATTAGTTACACCATTATCGACCTAAAAGAGTCCCAGACAGACCAATCTCCATCCTCTGCTCTTGAAGGAGTTATAGACCTACTTTTGGATGAGTGGGGAAGTGATAAATTCAAACATGATCCTTACAAGTTCATAGAGGAGGCAGACCTTGGAGTCTACTACATGCATGAAGAGGGCACCTTCATACCAAATATAATGAAGGCAGGCCAAGAGGACCTAGGCCTATGGTAGCTATATTTTGATGGTTCTAGAAGTAGGCTGGGAGCTGGTGGTGGGGTGATGTTGGTCTCCCCTTCAAAGGATAGGTACTTTTCAGCTTTCCATTTCCAATTCTCTTGCATAAGCAATGTTGTAGAATATGAGTCCCTCATCCATGGTCTGGAATGGGCAAGAAAAAGAGGGATCAAGGAGTTACAAGTTTTGGGAGACAATGAGCTGATTGTAAATTAGGTGAGAGGCCTAAATTTGACAAATAATTCCTTGTTAAAGTCTTACAAACATAGGGTCTGGGACTTGGTGGAATATTTTCTTGCTTTCAATATCGCTTATATTCCTAGAGAGCAGAACAAACAAGTGGATAGGTTGGCAACAATTGGTGCTCAGTTTGATGTTTCAAGGGAAATAAGTAAAAACTATGGTTCACGCCACTTGAAAGTGGTAGTTTGACCCTCTATCCTTGATAACATTGCAAATTGGTAGGTTTTTGAAAATGACCAGCAAATAGCTTTCTTCTTGAGGGAGGAAGCTGAGTTTGCAACATAGAACTAGGCAAAGTTGTAGCAGTAATATGGCAACTAGATTGTTTAATTGAAGAACAATAAGCTTCCTAAAGGTTTGGTTATGCTCGAGAGCATCTTCAATCAAGATGACCAATTGAAGAAAGATAATGTATGCATCAAAACTAAGGAGGAGAATTACGAAAGGGTTGAGATCTTCAAGGACAAGTTACTTGTGCTTGGAAAAGTCTGTATGGTTTAAGAAAGGCAAGCTTTGATTTTGTTGTGTCAAGAGTTTGCAAATGTTTTTTCTTGGAATTACACTAATTTAAAGGGGTTCAACCCAAGACTCACCTAGCACACCATCAAATTAGAGGAAGGTGCTAGGCCAGTCATGCAGAAGTAGAGACCTATCAACTCGACGATTGAGCCCCTCATGTAGAGGGAACTAGCCAAATTTATTGAGTCTAAAATTATATTTCCAATCAAACATTCCTCTTGGTTGGCCAACCTTGTTCCTATTAGAAAGAAGAATGGGGAGATCAGGCTATGTGTTGACTTTAGAGACCTTAATAAAGTCTCTTTAAAAGACCATTATCCCCACCCAAGCATAGAGTGGATCCTTTAGAAGGTAATTGGTAGTGAGCGTTTCTCCCTCTTAGATGGTTATTCAGGGTATAATTAGATTCTAGTGTAAGGCTGTGACCATCACAAAATGACCTTCACCACTAAATGGGGAGCATTTGCCTACAAGAATATGCCATTCAGGCCATTTAATTTTGGCACTACCTTTCAACAAGCCATGGACATGGCTTTTGGAGGCTCGATAAACAACAACATGCTAGTATACCTTGATGATGTGACGGTATTCTCCAAGGAGGTGAGCCAACACAGAACACCTCAGGCAAATTTTTGAAAGGTGTAGGGAGTTTGGCATCTATCTTAATCTAAAGAAGTGTGTGTTTGATGTTCATGAGGGGAAACTCCTTGGCCACATCATGTCCAAGGAAGACTTATCCATTGACCCTGAGAGAGTTCATTCTATCCTAGAGATGTCCCTACCTAAGCACAAGAAAGGCCTGCAGAGCTTCTTTGGCAGGATAAATTTCATTCAAAGATTCATTCCAAATTTTGTAGAGATAGTCAAGCCCTAACCTCTATGCTAAGGAAGGGTGAGGAGTTCAAGTGGACAACACAAAGAAAGGATAGCTTTGAAGCCATCAAGTAGGTCATAACTCAGGCTCCTACTTTGATCAGCCTCGACTTCAACAAAGACTTCAACCTCTACACTTTCATCAATGAAGAGGTGATTTCCATAGTGGCTGCATCATGAATTAGCATAGTGGTCATTCATGATGTAGCCACTTCAGAGGAACCAACTATCATAAAGGATTGGATGTTAGACCTGAGGCATTTCCTTCTCACTGGTGAGTGCCCACAGGTTCTTGATAGGTTTGAAAGAAGGTACTTTAGGCTCCAGTCTCTCCCTTATGTCCTAGTTGATGAAGTATTGTTTACAAAGGATATCTCTGGGGTCCTTCTAAAGTGCATTGACCCAAACTAGGATGATAAGGTACTGTCTGAATTCCATGATGGGCCAGCAGGCAGTCATTTCAATCCTAGAGCTACTGCAATAAGGATAATGAGAGCTAGCTATTTCTAGCCTACTCTTTTCAAAGACACCCATGCCTAGGTAAGAAAGTGCTAGAAGTGTGCACTTTTTGATGGGAAACAACGGTTGGTTGCCATGCCCCTACAGCCTATTCAGGTGGAGCAACCATTCATGCAATGGGGCCTGGATTTCATAGGGATGATCAATCCTCCCTCTAGTGCTGGACACAAATGGGTCCTAACTACTACGAACTATTTCACAAGGTGGGTGGAGGCTATTTATCTGAAGGAAGAGAATGAAAGTGTGGTCCTAGAGTTTTATGAGGACTTGGTAACAAGATTTGGGGTCCCGACCACCATAATCTCAGATAATGTCTTGGCTTTTTTTAGAACCAAAAAAAGTGAATGGGCACTAGGGTATGGTATATACCTCAGTACTTCATCCAATTATTACCCATAGGGGAATGGGCTGGCTAAATCCACCAACAAAAATCTGATCAAAATCATAAAGAGGACCATGGAAGAAAATCAGAGGACTTGGCATGCCAAGATAAAGACAGCTCTATGGGCCGATTGAATCACTCTGAAGAGAGCAATCATAAATTCTCCATATACACTTGTATATGGAAGGGAAGCTAGGCTTCCCATCACACTCAAATTTCTAGCATTGGACCTTGCTCACCAGCTACAATTAGAAGAAGGAAATAGCATGGAAGTCAGGCTGTGCGAGCTGATGGATCTCCAAGAGGCAAGGGACTGGGCTATGGCTTTTATGACTAGTCACCAACAGCAAGTGAAGAGACACTTCAAAAATAAATCTTCATCAAAATATTTCTCTAAAGGAGACATTGTCTTAAAATGGGATGAAGACTGAGCTAAGCCTAGAAAGCATGCAAAATTTGATGCCCTATGGAGTGGTCCATACATAATCACTCAGTGCAAGCAACATAATGCATTCCAACTCTCCAGGTTGGATGGTGAAGAACTAAATATCCCAGTTAATGGGTTACATCTAAAGCATTGCCACTGAGTCTCCTTTCATTTGTATATATTTTCCCTTGTTTTCTTTCCTTATTTTCCCTAAGTGTTGTTGCACAAGTAGTAGTTTTCTTAGTCTTGTGTGTGTTTTCATTTCCTTAGAGGTAGATCTACATGACTGGTTCTAGATTTATCATATCTATTGTTATTTTCAAGTTATCATCCAACTCCATGCCTAATGGACTACAAGGCAACTGGTCTCTAAGCATAGCAAGCATGCTTCCCCTAGGAGTCGCCAATTTTTTGACAAATTCTTGGCCAACAAGAATATTTCCTAAAGGATTCAGTAGTTCCCTGCAGGCTTCATGTTTCTACATCAGGGAGGATTAGTTAAAAACATACTGGGGTTTTCAAGACTTTTAGGCTCTTATTTGATGAATTCAGCCATGGTTCAAGCCTCTGTTCAATCTTTAAGACCATTGCTCCTGGTTCAATCCCTAGTTCAGTCAGCACAAAGTTCATCGCTCAGTTCAAACATCTCAATTCACAGCGTTGAACCATTATACTGTTGACCCAATTTTGGTTCAATGGCTTGGTTCAAAATAATTGGTTCAAAGTGGATGGTTCAATCATTTGGTTCAACTAGGTGGTTTAATTGGCACAAGGTTCATTAGCTTTTTTTCATTTGGCATCGGTGCGCAATGGTTGAACCAATTGAACCATTGAACCATTTTTGGTTCAATGGATTGGTTCAAGGGTATGTCCAGTTGGCTAAGGGGCAGTCTAAAGTTTAAATGCCCTTGCAAAGGGTAGGCACTTCAAAGGAAAAGGACTGGGTAAGTTCAAAATTTGTCTAAGTTCAAAATTGTATAAGTCCCAAATTCCTTTAGACTTTTTGTCTGAAGGAATTCCTTTGAACAAAAAGTATGAAGGAATTCAGGTGCAACTCAAGGCAAAGATAGACCCAGGGAGAATTTCCATGGATTTTTTGTCTATGGGAAATGTCTGCAGACAAAAAGCCTATGAAAAATACACAAGACAAAGACAGACTCAGGGAAATTATCCACAGACTTTTAAGTCCGCGGGAACCCGAGAAACCGTCTGAAGGAACAAAGGACCCACCGAAGGACACCAAAGGGTAGATGCCCTTGTGAGGGACTCTTTGCCCAAATACAAAGGGAAATTTTAAAGGCTAGAGGCTCACTTTCCCTTTGACAAGGAGCTAAGGAAATACAAAGGCAAAAAGGTGCCCGCAGAGAGGGCCAATGAAAGCAAAGTCACAAAAAGCCAGCAAAGGACCTGATGACATTTTGACAGGGATGAGGATGTCTCAGTGGCCATCAAAATTAACAAAGAAAATTATCCATTGGTTTTCAAACCAATGACAGCTAGGTGAACATCAAAATTAGTGCAATGAAATAGCTGTTTGTTTTCAAATAAAAGAGCGCTAACCATGAGAGCTCAGAATGCAGCGACTCGCCAAAAGTCCACCCTCAAGGGCCGAAGGAGATAAAAGAGACAAGAAAGGAAAAATACAAAATGACAAGCATGGAATAAGCAATTAGATGGTCTAAGTGGTGAAGGGAAGCACCGATTCAAGAATTGACTCTAGCAGGTGAAATAGTGCCAGTGAATTGACTATTAGAGGATGCAAACAGCTAGCAGTGTTACCAGTTTCTCCATTTCACATTAATGAGTAGACAAACTATGTAATCACCTTGATGAAGCAGCCTTACAAATAGACAAAGCACGTAGCTCTTTATTGTTTTGACTAGCCTGCTCTTCTTAATGAGGGGATGTGAATGAGCCACATGTAAAAGAGGGGCGCCAAAAAGGGCCTCCTTTTCTTCTCCTATATATTTAAGACTTGTCATTTTAGAAAGATATATTTCACTTTTGTAAGATGTAGCCCTGGAAAAATATCCACCGAAACAATAAACGTAGTTTGACCTCCATCTTGGATAGATTTTTTTGTGTATGTCTGGAGTGTTTGCTTGTGTTCAGTCATTGTTTCTTGATGCTTTCATAGGCCCAACACTAGCATACCTGTTGTCTACAAGGTTCCATTTCTATAGCTAAAATGAGGAGAGTATTATTTGACAAGTTCATAATAGAGGAGATTACTTACAGTGTGCATTCCATAGCACCTTGGTGAAATCTCTATTTTTCCATGTTTTCATGAAACCCTCCTTGCCAGTTTCTTGCAGCCTGGTCCTTTTGCCAAGTGTGAAGTGTATGTATGTATTTTTCTAGTTTTAAGTGTGGATGTGATAAGGTTGACTTATTTTGGTGCATCACCCCTTTAGTGTAGTTTGTTTTCCTACAATCTCTCTCTCTCTTTTCATCCCCCCCACATTATACATATATATATATATATATATATATATATATATATATATATATATATATATATATATATATATATATATATGTATGTATGTATGTATGTATGTATGTATGTATGTATGTATGTATGTATGTATGTGTTTGCACTTACTGGAATGAACATGATGCATCAAAGGGAGCTAGCCCTTATCTAGAGACTCTCCCCTCCAACTTCACCATTCCCACAGGCGAGAGGGGAGTTTCCATAGTTGTAAGGAGAAGGCAGGAGCTCGGCCTCCTACCAAGGGTGCAATATCCAATGTCAACAACTATGACATAGCATATGAGAATATTATTCCTATGGAGTATTAGATTACCACTTTTTAGGTATGGGATAATCAAAGAGTAGGGAATAGATCAAGTTTATCAATGACCAAGACATATGTTATAGGGGCTTCAAGGTAGTCATTACATTAGTTGCAACCTTCACCACCAGGATCACCAAATACCATGCACACTCAAAGTCAGATTTTATCATTGGCATTGTGGAATTTTTTCCATGTTGGCATTTTATTGTATTATATTAGTTGAGACACCATGATGATATGTATATTTTACTGATGTATATGACATTTTTGAGATACATTGACATTCATTTTTGGGGTCCTTCTAAGCCATTGTACATGTACATATTATTATTTTGATATATATGATGCCCTATTTATTTTTATGATCATCTCATGTTTAGAATTATTTATAATTATTGATGTTTATATTCATTTAAACATGTATGTTTTCTTAATTTATTGCTTTTCCATGTATATGATATGTTGTTATGTTATGTATCTATTATGTTATTTGAATTATATGTATGCTTATTAATAGATGCACATATATATTATCACAAAATAGATAATTTTTACTCTATTTATTACTCAATGATATAGGCATGTGTTTGGGTATTTGGATGGTTTTGGTCTTAGATAAGTACTACCATTACATTGATTTAATAATCTATATTGGCCTAATTTTTACTAAATCTTTTGATATTATGCATCATAGTTATGAAAAATAATAATAATAATGTATACCCAAAGCATGGAAAAAATAATTTAGATGCAATTATAAAAAACCTAGGAATAAGATATGAACAATCAAATCCCAAGTGTAAATATTAGACAAATAGGCCAAGTGTATGACTAGATACAAACATTAACAACCTAAGTACAAGATATGGATAATCAAGACTCAAGTTTAAATAAAATTTAATAGACTTAAAACAATTTATAAAGGCACAAAAATGTAATAATCAAACAAAAAGAACCAAAAAGATAAATAAAAGAAATAAAATCAACAAAAAGAAACTAGACAAACAAAGTGAAAAAAAAACTAACAAACAGACTATACAAATAATGTTAGTCACAATGTTAATCAAAAATATAATACAAATTATTTTTTCATGTGTAATAGAGGTGTTTGTGTGCTTGGAGATAGGATTACCCCTAGGCTATGTAATAATCACACAAGTAAAATAATACAAGAAAAAATGGCAAAAAGTTTCCCATAGGCTATATCGAAACAATAACAAAGGGTACGATGGAAAATTATTACTCCTAATCCATAGGTAGAATCACCACACACAAGAAATAAAAAATTTCCCCTAAGATATAGGAGATAATAAAACACAAAAATAAAATTGGTGGAATAGAATAAAAAGAAGGGGTAGCCATTTCTGACTCCATATGCACTAGGCAAGTGGATGTTGTATGCAATTAGAAATGTATCATGTCTATAAATCAATCCTAGATCAGAGAAGATAAATCATACCTACACTTTCTATTGGGAACAAATTTTTTAAGTCAGAACATGACCAATATGGGGACCATTGGACTTGATTAGGAGATCATTTGTCATAATACACCATGCTAGGAAGGGTTCCAAAGCCTACAATCTAACACAATCACACAATAACCCTAAAAGAGTCTTAAGTTTAATATTCACTATATTATAATAAACAAGAAGGTAAATATAATCTATTTATCACAAAATATTATGGCACAAACTAAACTAAACATGCATAGAATACATATACTTACATCAATGTATATGAAATCCTAATACATGGGAGAGAAGCATAATTGCATTATCTATCTACTCTTACAAAGGAGAAATAAAGTTAGGAATACTTACCTTGAATATGATCCCATTGATCCTCAATTTATTCCTTGGTCAAGGTGATTTTCAATATGTTACTTTGGTATGTAAGGATAAAAAAAAATCTCTAGGCTACATAACCTATCTATGCATCCAAAAGACTTGTCTATCAAACAAGATCCATATCTCCAAAGAAAGTATGGAACCATAAGCTTTATTCCTCAAGTATAATGGTTAATAAGTAGATGTTTATTTGAACTTATTATTCTTTAATTATCTATTCTCAAATGGTTTGAAATGAACTTATATATACATACATACATATATATATATATATATATATATATATATATATGATGATGATGATGATCTTGCCCTAAATCTTTTTGAATATGTTGGCTATACAAGGTCAACCTAGTCAACCCTATATATTTTTTAGAGATAAGTCACTAGGTCCCAAGCTAGGTTGGTCAAAGGGATAAAAAAATCCAAGTGAAAATATCACTAAATAGTAAAAGGTTGACTAGTTGACCTTATACAATAATTAGAGGGTAAAAACTATATAGGGCCGACCCAATCGACCTAGTACAATCAACTAGCAAAAGGGGGTCAAGGCAAGAAAAAGGAGGATAAAGATATGATTTTTTTTTCAAATGGATACAAATGAGAAGAATAAGCTTAGGGTAAATGGTTTTAGGAGACAAATTTGTAGATGACAAGTGGAAAAAGGGACAATAATCTTATGAAGCATCAATGGTCTACCCACCCCTTTCCTGGTGTACCCTTTAAGGCATGTACTCAAAGAGATTGAGACTCAATGGGTTCCTGCAAGATAAAAAGTGTAAGTGATAATTTTTTTTAAAAATATTATGTGTATACATATGATCCACTCAAATATCATCATGTTTCATGTAAGTGAAACATGGGATGGTGCTTCAGGAAATAGAACATGATAACACACAACATTGATGCTAAGTAAAGTGTAGTAAGAGGTAAATAAGATAAATGATAGGATATAATTTGAAAAACACATACCTTTACTTACCTTAGTTTTGTTGATAAACAAGTAGACTGCAAGAGATGTGAAGGTGTCTAATGTGAAGAATATTAGGTGAACCTATAGAAGTTAGTGCAAAAAATAACCAAAAATTGAAAATTTTGAAATATAGGCATATGATAGTGGAAAAGATTCTATACTTCATCATGAATCCCATGCATTTTTTGGTTTGAAAAATAGATGAATAGAAAAAAGGGTATAATAAAAATAATGAATCTGCCTGAAAATAATTAAAAATTTTGAATTGCTAAAAAGTGTTTGTAAATAGGGAGAAAGATAAGTCATTTGGTTATTTTGACTTGTGAAGTAGAGAAAAAGAGCTCTAGAGACCAAATGAACTAGGATGGCAAGGATATGAAAAACTAGATGAGGGGTAGCTCTAGGAGTAACAACGTGTGCACTACATGTATACAACTATGAATCTTAAGCTAGTTTTGGAGTATATTATTGAATTAAGTGTATTTTTAGAGAAAAAAAAACATTTCTAGATGTCAAAATGAAGCTAAATTAGATTCTATAGGTATGAAAAACCAAGATGGTAAATGGGTTTGAAAGAATTAAGGAGAAAACTACTAGAAGGCACTTTTATAGTAAAACGCAAGGGGTTGGCAAGGAAAAATAACTAGTCGACCCAATCGACCCAATAACTAAAAATGAGCAAAATCCACACTGTCAACCTAGTAGGTATGTGTTGACCCTGTATGTTTTGTAGACTGTTGACCTAGTACAGTTTTTCCAATTGATCCAAAAAGTCCAAAATGATAATGCAATACTAGGGAGGGGAAAAGGAGAGGGTTGACCTAGATTTTTAAGTCAAAAAAATCAAAAATAGGGAAATTTTGGTCAAACTAGGCTGATCAAAGAACCAGAATAGTACAAAAATGTATGCAAAAGGTGGAAAGAAGGCTAGAATGGCTTTAAATGACCAAGTAAGGGGAAAAAAGACCAAGTAGGTTAAAAATAGGTAAAAAAGAATGAATTAAAGCAATTTAGGCTTGGTTTTTATTGAAATTATAAAAAGAATGTATTGTGATTATACATGACATAGAGGATCTAATACATCTTTTATTATTTTATGATTATAAGGATGACCCAGGTTCTAGAAATTTATTTATGTGTCATGGCTACTAGATATGCTAGAGCATATGATGATAGGAGATAGAGCTATACTATTATCTATAGGCTTAAGAGGGATAGTTGATATGTGCAAGATTCCCTTGAGTGTTACTCTATTAGTCATGTTCTTGGGATGATGGGAATAAATGACTGATACCTTTGTATGGGATGTGGATGGGGACATGGTAGAGGTATCTATCACTCTAGAGGATATATATGCCATCATAGGGCTACCGATAATAGGATTACCATTGGTTAAAGGGATACAAGATAACATGGAGGAGAGGATAGCCTTAGCTATATGGGATATAGGCTTAGAGAATATAATAGTAGGAAGGAAAGTTAGTATGTTTGACATATATACATTACAAATTTTAGATATCTATAAAGTTGTGATATGGATTTTGACATAGTGAGTGTTATATCACAAGTTAGATGGAAAGGTGCCATTATTCATGGTATCCTTGAGTAGGATGATCCTAGAGGAGGGAGTATTATATGATCTTAGTTTTATCATCTAGGTCTAGATCATACATGATATGTATGAGGTGTTGGTTAGAGGGGAAAAGTCTATAATACTAATCATATCACTAATGGCTTGGATATATGAGAGGTTTCTTATATATTAGTTGGTTGGATTGCCTCATGTGGTTGATGATAGGTCACCTCGAGTGTGGAGATGAAAAGAGGACCAGGTAGCATGGACCATGCCCCATGTGCTAGTGTTAAATATGTTGAGATGCATAAACATAGTCTTGTATCCATATGGGCACATAACGACTACATGTCTAATTTGGGATAGGGTTATACTAGCTACATTGAGGATAGAGGTGGTTGGACACTACACCTAGTAAAGAGAGCCACACCTAATGATATGAGTACCAAAAGAGATGGGATTACCTCATCTAGTAGTACTGATATTGATGCCTAAGTAGTGGATTTATCATGTGAGAAAGTCATGGGGGAGGAGGTGACTAGGACCACCAGTGATGAGGTTGATGCTCAGACCACCTCTTGAGTAACTATAGATTAGGCAAGCATGATAGGAAATAGATCAAAAGGAGAGGGGTTTAGAGGTAGTGGTACTAGAGATACCACCACTAGATCCATAATTAGATGAGTAGTGACCACTGAGGATATAATTTTGATGGATGTAGGAGGAGTAGGAGAGAGTGGAGACTATCACCATCCTTAATGACCCAATAGGTGAGCTAGAGAGAACTAGATTATAGAGAGGCCACTTAGGCATAGTCTGAGGTAGACACCACCCATAAAAACTAGATTTATATTTAGGAGGTGACCTATAGAGGAGGTGATATGAGGTTTTATGGATAGAGAGACTATGTTAGGTGGTCACATGGATGGAGAGACCATAGTGTTTGAGACATAGATAGGTAATAAAGATGAATAAATTATTGCGTAAATTTTTAGTTTGAAATAGAAACTACAGATAGATAGATATTATGAGATGTAATAGTTATCTAATATCTATCTAGGTTTGATTTTATAGGTATAGCTAAGGATGAGGAGGAAATATTGGGGTCCATTATGATGGAAGAACTCCATGATGTCGTAGGTGAGACTCTATAGCCATATGACCCTATTGCATTAGAGGATGCTAGTGTACCATCTACCCCAACTCAAGCAAGTTACTTCAGATTATTAGGGAAGATAGTGAGGTAGATACAAGCATATAGAGAGAGGATATACCCACTAGTAGAGATGAGTTTAGGAAAGATATGGGTATGGTAAGCCCTAGCAAAGGAGAGAGATGCACATATAGCTATAGTGATGTATATGACACATGCACATATAACAACCCTGACCCATTTGGCATAAGAATAGGTGTAGGTAGCATACTTATAGGTATAGGTAAAGGGACTAAGATCTTGAATGGCATCTTTATAGAATATTATTTAAAGGATTCATACCAAGTCCTCAATAGGTATTATGTCTAGGCCATGAGATAGATAGGATGGAGCCTAGCTATAGATCTAGAGCATTGTGTAGATGGTTGTACTTGTATCAAAAAATCATGATATATATATATATATATATATATATATATATATGATGTATCATTTTGGCATATTGATGTTGATTGTGTATGTTGTTGTTATTATGGTTGTGGTTGTGGATGCTTTGGATAAATTTATTTCTAGTACATGTATTTAGTTATTGTTGTATTTTTTATATGAAATATATGAGATGTGGTTCTTTTCTATCATAATGTAGAACACATGTATGGGTAAAAAGAAACAGACAAAAAGGACTTGGTAAAATATAATCAATCAAAAAATGTACTACACACTATTTTAAGTTAGGAAATGTGTAATGACAAGAAAATGACTAAGTATAAACAAACAAGGGATGGTAAAACAAGATTTAAAAAAAAATAATAAACCAAAGTGAATGATTTTTGCACCAAATTAAAATAAGTAAAATCATACTAAATCACATTAGGAAATATGAAAACAATGTAATAAAATGCAAGGTATGTAAAAATACACAAATGGTATTAAAAACCAAATTAATTAAGTCAATCAATTATAATAAATCATGTTGGGAAGTATAAGATAAAAACAAAATTATCAAAAGATTGGTCTTAAATTTATCACACTAATTCAAGCTGGGAAGTATGAAAAAATCAAGAAATGGTTGTATTCTTACATGCACTAAGAAAATAAGAAGATAAAAGTAAAAGATAAATTAAGTAAGCATAAAACATACTAAATCAAGTTAAAAATCATGTTAATGATGTGTAAATTCATAATAAATCACATCTTATCTCATATTTGACACATGTAATTTCGTTTGTAACTTATATTATTGGAAAACTTTGTGAGGAATTTTGGGTCCTATCCATAGTCTTACACTAAAAATCACAAAGAGAACACAATTGGGGTGGAAAATTTGAGACAATATAGTAATAAAGGATGTGGGTAATAGGAAGGATAAGATGGTAATTTGTGAGAAACATCGTGTCCTACCCATGGTCTTACAAAGCAACTCATTAATGAAATCCCAAGGGGATTCATCAATAGATAAATAAAAATGTCTCATTAAGAAATATGAGGGATATAGGTAATGAAAAATGGAATGTAATAATAAATACTTATACATCTTATGAGAATACTGTAAGAGCCATACTAAGGACATGAGAAGACACTAAGTAACTAGTGACCATCAATGTGTAAAAGAAACCTATTTACTATAGACACAAAGATTTATAGGCATATAAGCATGATAATAAGATCAAATCATGAAGGTATATTGGTATAATAAAATTTAAAATGGACCTACTTTCCCACAATGTGTTCTTTGTTCTTTAGGGCCCCTTACAGAGCCATCGATCTATTACAAAGATTATGTACTTGTGTAAGAAAGTAGGTAACACTAAAAGATATTTTATTTCTTATTCTAATCTAATGGCCTACTACATCCCAAAGGACCTTGAATCTATCATGAGGCTAAATATGGAGTTTGAGCTTTAACTAGAAGAAAGAGATGTTATTTGAATCATGTCTTTAGTGTGATTTGAATTTGAAGTTTTTTTTTTCATTTTATATCATTGCCTTTTGTAAAATGATTTAGATTTTAAATTTTTATGTATTTTTATTATTCCTCCTCCATATGTATTTTTAATTACCAATCATTATATATGTATTGATACACATGAATGAGATTTAGGGTAAGGCTAAAGGAAGTTATGTAACTAAATACAAAGACTTACTAAGATATTTAGGCTTAAGAATGAACTAACATGCAATCTCAAGTCTCAACCATGTATATTCTTAGTTTTTGGAAAGGAAGAAGGTAAAAAAGAGTTCCAAAGGTAGATTATTGAAAGGAAAGTATAATGAGATGCATTATTTACTAACTGATCACATGGTAAAAGGAAACAATGGCCAAAGGGAACAAGGTTGGTATAACCAAGTGACAATGATAAATAACTATGAAAAATAGAGATAAGATAGAAAAAAATCATGAAGGTAAGAAGGGATTTTTTTATAAAAACTCAATAAATAAAGATAATACAATAGTAAATAATGATAATCCTATGCAAATATAAATGAAAATATATGCAAGATATAGTACAAAAGGTAAAATCATTATATAATAAAAATATGATTTTGACATAATGTCAAATGATATAAAAGATAGATAAAAATAAATTTAGAGCACACGTCCAATAAAAATGTAAATGTAAAGGCACCATGCATGTGCTCATAAGTACCGATAAATATACCCAAACAAATTATTTAAGACATCAAATAAATGTCTATGAAGGTGGATATGAACTACTACTAATGTCTCATCAATCTTCAATGAAAACTGGGAAAATGCTTCTCTTCTAATTTCCTCCATTCAAAAAGTATAAATTCTCAATGGATCATGCTGAAGAGGGAAATTAGGCAAGGGATGCTTAAGAGATTGCATGGGAGAGTGATCTATGGGATATTGAGGAATCATTAGTGGAAAATGATCCATGGGTGAGGGAATAATAGGTGGAAAAGCATCCATAGGTTAATAAAGATCCACAGGTGAATGAATCATAGGTGAAGGCATATAAAGTGACAAAGGGACCATAAGAGGGAATGGAACCACTAGAGGTGGAGTCATAAGAGAATGAGAAGGCTTATTATAGGGATGACCTATGGGAAGAATAGAATAATGTCTAAGAATAGCTATAAGGTGGTAATTAAGGTATCCTTGAAGGATACGACAATAATTAGAGTGATGGGTGCCATATTAGTACCATAGAAAATACACCTCACCATACTTAGGTATATATTTAAGTAGAACCTTTAGAGGAGGAATGGATTTATCTAAGGAAGGATAGGAAGGATGAAAAGTATTAATATATCATCATAACTTACAAAAATTGGTATAATAATGATTATCTATCCCATGGAAGCAACATATATGCTTGTGATTGGTCTTAGAAGAAGTAATCATAAAAGGAGGTGTAACAAGAGTGGAAGAAGATATATAAGACTCATAAACCCAGTTGGTAGGAAATAGAGCCATATTAGGTAAGGGAATAAAATCATCACCAAGAGAAGGTGGTGATGGAGGAGGAATAGAACTAGGCTCCATAGAAGGAGTAATGGGATGAGAAGTAGGGGTAAACTCAACAAGAGTAGGAGTAAGAACAAGCTCAACTATAGTAAGAGAAATAATGGACTCAACCATAGTAGGAGTAGGAATTATCTCAAATAAAGGATATATTGAGGGAGGAGTGGGATATACATAAGGTCTAATAAGGGTCAACTAATCTCAGGAGTAAATCAACTACGATGATTAGAGAACCTAGCAAAGTGATAAGGCCCAGTCATAACATGATCCATGAACATACTCCTATGAGGATCCTTAGAAACTAGAGGTGTTGGCACCATCTATACCCTATGATAAAGAGTAAAAATACTAAAATTATGAACTATAAATGAATTAAGACAAGAAGATATGCACAAAGACTCAAGTAAATAAGAATGATAATAGACAATCTCAACATCACAGGCTAGTACAAGACTACCTAAAAATGGATCATCTAAGGAATAACCATCATCATAATCTATGGTGTGAAGATCAATGACATAATTAGGGATGATTTTATCATTTGAGGAAGTGTGGTGAATATAAATTGGAGTTTTAGTCAAGACTACAAGAATATCATCACAATGAAGCTTGTGAGAACTAAGGTTGTAAAGAAGTAGGAAGCTGGAAGATGAGGTGAGGTGAGAGATCAGAATTTTTAATATTTAGGTTAATCTCACTAGACTCATCATCATTAGAATATAAAAGGTTAGGAGGAATGTTCCCAATTAGTTTTGGATGTCTATTATAACCTTGAGTTTAATTCATGATAAAATTAAGATGTTGAGACTCACATAATTAAATGTTAGGCAAAGATTTAAGAGTAGGAATATTGAATACACCATGGTATTGGAATTTTTTGAAATTCCAAGGTATAGTGTTACCCTGAATCATATAAATTGATCCATTATGAGAGAATTTAATGCATTGGCATGTCCAAGAAGTAATAGCTCTCATACAGTGAGTCCATGGCCTACCAAGAAAGATGTTATAAGAAAAGGGAAATTTAAACATCATCACCTTCACTTGAACGGTGACAAGTGGGATAGTAATGGGAATCCACACACAACCTTGAGGAGGCATTTTCCTTATATCATATCCTTGGTAGGTAGTGCATGTATAATTGATATTCCATTTTGAATATCTAAGGGTCTTAATTAATTATAGAGAGGTAATACAGTTGCCAAAACCCTCATCAATATCTAATGTTTAACTTAGATATCACCTATTTGAACATTAATAGATAATGGATGATCATCTACATGAATTATAATCTCATCAAGAATCATATAATCTATAAGAAATTTTAAGGAAAGAGAAGTGTCCATAGTTTCATTAATGTTGATAGACACTTCTTCACATTGTTTTAATATACTATCCTAAAATATAGATAAGGCTACCTCTTATCCTACTAAGGGAGGATGAGGGATATTCATCTCAAATAATAGTTGCATAAGATGGTTTCTATGATGTGAATAAGTCCTCATAATCTCAAGGAATAAAATTTGGTATGGGATATTAGTGAGTTCTAAGATGGGATCCCACTCATCATAACCAATAATAAGGTTGCTATATATAGGTGCATAATGGTTAAGAAGGTCCTCAGAAGGAAGAGCTAAAGTGCATTGGAATTTATGTCGGTAAGAAGAAGAAGGTTTGGAACAAGGTTAGAAATCATGTTGTGATGATGAAGTAGTTGATTCAAGTAGATTTTGAGAAATGGTAAAATATGTGCTAGTATAAATTTGAGTATCATTAATGTTAGAAGATGACATAAGAGTGGTATAAATAGAATGGGAAGTGTTATCTAAGAGAAAATCAGAAATTGGATTATAAAAAATAATAAGGTCATCTTTACCCAACTCATTGAAATGAGTTAGAGAAGAATCCTAGATAACATGATATGTTCTATATGGAGTGTAGATAGGTTGGGAATAAATAAAATAAATTACCCTTCACATATTATTCATGTTAACCACATTCTCTTTGAAAGTGGGTTCAATAAGACTTTCTACATTATTAGTGGAAGGGGTGAATTTATCTTAGCTGTCTTGGATAGGTTGATGATTAGGAAGAGGGTATTTATAGATAGATAAATAAGCATTGGCTTAGTTCAAGGCTTGAGTTTTATCATGTGATTTAAAAACCTTAAAAGTAATTTCATAATATTTTTGACACTTTTGAATGATACAATCATGAACAAAATTAGGACCAACAAGAAAATCCATAGCTAAATTATGAAGTTATCTATAGGTCTCATGAGAATGACCCCAACTAGCATGAAACCAAAAAAACTTATTAGGATCATACCAATATTTCATAGGATGGGTAGGGTCAAGTTCTCTTGGAAGAGGCTTAGATAGACACTTAAGCAATTTAGCTAAGGATAGAAGTTTATGAACATTAATGTTGTTTGGTGAAGATAAGTGATGATTGGTATATTATTGATAAGGAGGATATGGTTCCAACAAAGGGGTAGGAATGATAGCTTAAACATTGGTAATGGTGTCATAATAATCTATAAAAACATCATTGGTAACATTGTGATTTTTGTTCTTAAGTAAGATATGAGGACCCATAGAAGGTTAGGGTGGCTCAAATTGATGCATAAGTAAATCTTGTCATTTAGCTTAGTCAATAGCCTCCTCTAATGTACATGGAGAGATATCCTACCTGATATTGAAGTTTAGTAAAAAGGGAATTGGTAAAGAGATGGAAAATATTATCATCAACCATGTTATGTTCACATCTATTTGAAAAAGTCTTCCATTTTTTAATAAAGTCTTGAGTAGTTTCATTTTCATGTTGTTTACAATTTATAAAATGGGCCAAAGTGTTTTTGGTAAGATCACTAGTTTGAAATTATTGAACTAAATTATTCACAAAATCCTAAAAACTATTAATTTAATTAGTTTTGAGTTGGTTATACCAATCCAAGGCATCACTTGTGAGAGTTTTGGCCAATAGTTTGGTAGAAGCAAAGGTGTTCAATTTGACCCAATACTTATAAAGATTTCCAAATGTTTTAAGGTGAAGAATGGGGTTGGTTGATCCATTATAATAAATTATAGGTGTGATACCTCCTATATCAATGTTATCAATTTGAGTAGTGAGATGTTAACTTTGGAGATGCTTAATGGTTTTTTTTTACCAAAGGAGGTTGAGGGATGAGATTTCCTTGATAATATAGAAGAGGAGGGGGAACATTCTAGTTATGTGTGCCCCAAACCATTGGTTTAGGATGATATTTAAGATGGAGAAGGTGTTTTTGCATTATCATCATTTTATTTGTATTATGATCTTGAAGGTTATTCATTTGATTGAGTGTTAATAACAATGGTTTATGTGTTTGATTAGCATTATTAGAAGAATTAGAGGTGGTATTAGTGACTTGGGTACCACTATTGGTGTTAATAAGAGCTTGAGAGCAATTAAGAGAATTTGAGGCACTAGTGGAAGAATTTTCTTGTGTAGAAAAAGATGGACTAGTGAATGGTTGAGATGAAGAAGCACTAGTAACATGATTATCTTAGTTAGAAAATGATGCAACAGTGGAAGGATTAAGGATATCGGTTATTATGAGAGAAATACTATATGTATAACCTACCATGTTAGTGGATATACGAGGCATAGAGGTGGAAAAAGTGAGAGAAGAAGAGATCATGGTATGATAACGGGCCATAATCGAAGGAAGACGCTGAGAATCAAAGAAAGTGGTACCCATAAATCGAGTTTAGAATGTAAGAGTAAGTGAATGAGACTCCTTGGATTGACCAATAATCATAATATTGTAAATGGTAGAAGGATATTTTCCTTGATGTTGAGGAAATTTAGAGATAAATAAGAGCATTTCGAGGGTATACTCTAATTCAGGTTGGTTTTCTAATGAGAAGAGGGGATTACATTGTGAAGAGGTATTAAGAGGGGTCCCATAGTTCATTGTGTGAGTGTAAATATGAACATTAATAGCATCTAAGAGAAGATCCATACTCTATCTATTGGATACCCTATGAGGGTTGGTAAAATTCATCATGTATGTTGACTACAACTTAGTATTGTCGTCAAGTAAAAAGTCCATGATGAAGGGAAAGAAAGATAAATGAGAAAGCAAAGAAATAGGAAATGATAAAAATAGTAAAGTGTCAACTGGTCAAACTAGCATAAAAATACATCTACAAATAGTACACAGTTGACTGGGTCAATCTAGCATAGTAAATGGAGGCTAGAAAAAGAGAAAACATAGATGTAAATAATATAGGGTCAACTAGGTTGGTCTAGTACAATGAATAGAGGTTAGAAAAAGGTACAAGGTCAACTAGGTTGATCCAATATAGTAGATAGTGAAAATTAAGAAGCCTATAATAGATTTGTGAATTGAAATAAGATAAATTTTTCTAGTAATTTGAAAAGAAATAACTAAAGGGAAAGAAATAATCAATTGGATTAATGTTGGATAATTTAATTGAAGCACACAACACAAAACCTTGCACTAACACTAGTTAATGTAAGTTTTTGCAATGTAAAATACAATTGAGCAAAGATCAAGCAATCAAATTGAAAATTAAAAGATAGATAATTGGAAAACATAAAATGTTTATTGAATTATTAGGATATGTTTTTAAATGTGAGGGCAAGTTGGTTGTAAGCAAGAAATTAGAAGGTAATCTAAGGATAGTTTTTGGTAGTTTGGGTTGAAAGGGATCTATATTGGTAATTATACAGGATAGGTATTAGTCCCTACCCCTTCACTTCACACACTATAGTAATAAGGGTATTGGGTGCTTAGTAAAAATATACCATTATACATGCTTTATACTTGACTAGAACATCAAGTCAACTTCTCCCTTGGTGATGAAATCCAAGTAGGTTGGCCTTGGGTAGATAAATGTTAAAATGCCTATTTAAAATTTGTGATTTGGTTATGTGTGCATAAAATATAAAATAGTGAAACTAAAATATTAAATTAAAACCACTTGATTAATCTATATGATCTATTATAATCATGCAACAAATAGGAATTGAAAGTGTGAGCTAATTACTAGTATATAAGGTTATTTCCAAATTTGGAATAAGGTATAATGTTGATATAGTCAATGGTAAATGTATGGAATATACAACAGAGTCAACAAGGTTGATCCTATACTAGGGAAGCAAGGTATGAAAATGAATAGGGTTGATAAAGTTAACCTAGTTAACCAAACAACACATAGAACATAGAATTGGGTTGACAGGGTCGATCCAGTTGACTGTGCATGGGAAGTTTTAAAGACTACAAACTATAAAAGCAAAGACTATAAATAAAAAAATATAACATTTCAAAAAACTAAATGTTCCTTTTTCAAAATCTAAAATTTCATTTTATACCCCAAATAAATTAATGTGGAAAAAAGAGCCAAAGGAATTTGTTTGGGAAAATTGTCTATAGAAATTGTCAAAATCAAAAAGCCCAAAGGATTTCCTTGGGAAAAGTGGCTGAGACAAATCTTTTCAAAGGACAAATTTGAATCCAAGTTCCCTAAATAATTTCCATGAAAGATATATTTCAAGTAAAATTTTCCCATATAGAGGTCCTAAAAGGGCACTTTTCATGATTCAGAAGGCACTTTCCATAGTTAAAGAGCACTTGACAAAGTTTTGAAAGAAGCTTAAGTCTGAGGAAAGTGTTCTGAATGAATAAGGAAGGTGAAGGCCCTAAAAACATCAATTTAAATCTACAAAAAATGGCTGTTGATCTCAAAAGAATTGGTGGGAACATGAGAGCAAATGTGGAGGTAACAAATGGTTGAATATCAAGCATCTAGTGTAGACAAAGCAAGCAAAATGGATAGGTTGATGGTTTGATTCATTGTTGTCAGTTGACCAAATCAAAGAGCTTCCATGAAATCAACAAACACAAGTTTCCAAAGGATGGTTGGTAGTTAGGAAAATAATTTTCAAACTATTACCATAAGTCCCATTTCCCTTAGTAATGTTATGTGTTATCTCCTCTATTTTTATTTTTGAATGCTCATAGATAATTTTCAATATAAATTGTTTCTTGTGTCAATTTTGAAGGTCTTATGACAATTTTCACCATTCTTATGACTAGTTTCAAATAAGTAGACCTCTTGACATGGTGTAGCTCACCCCACCTCTCTTCTACATGTAATTTTAATTGATTTTCACATATGAACACATGTCCAAGTGACTTTTGAACTTCTTTTGCTTGACCTATCTCTCAAAAGCTATATATATGCATTATTTTGGCTTGTTTTAGTAGCCTCCACCAGTTATTAGGAAAAATATAGCTAGATTTGTACTTGAAAAAATATTGAAGAAATAATACAAGTTATTTTTCCACTCACATGCTGTACTATTGAGTATTGGTTCAAATCCTATTGTTCTTATTTAGTGAGAGGTCATCTCTCTTAATATGTCATCTTTGGTTACCTACCAAATGTGCAAAAAGAGTGTTGTTGTAGTTCCTTTTTAGTATTCTTTTCTTAGTGTATAGATTTTTTTTAATTATTATACAACTTTATTCCTTCTCGGAATCATCCATTGCCCTCCTATATTTTGAATGTCTTCTTGAATCTAACGTGTGAAATGTCGATGTGACAATGCACAAGGAGTTATGATTTTTGTGTAAGAGAAACTTTGTTAGTATTTAAGTAGAGTATTTTTAGTCAAATAGGATGATATAAACATAGGTTCATCACCTTTTTGGTTTCTTATTTGTTTTCCTAAACCCTTTTCATACATGAATTGATAGGTTAGAGAGTGCTTCAAAGAATTACATCAAGGGAACTAACCCTACTAGAGATTCATCTCAATAATATTGTCACCCATATAAATAGAGATGTTTCCATTATGCCACTTGGATGAATATAGATAATCATCTCCTCAAGGGTGAAAATATAAGTGTCAATAGTTTTTGGCATGCCTAGTGGGACTTTAATTCCTAAAAGATTATTCAATATTAGTGTTGGTCTTGGCATAGTTGAAGATGAAAGAAGCAATACATTCAGTACCTAGTGACTCCATTGAATATTTAATGTCTTTTGTTTATGATCATTCCTTTTTTCCATTCCAAAGGTAACCACTCAATTTTCTGCTAAAGAGACACCTTTTTAGTTTGTGTAACTACCTCCATATTCCACCAAAAGGTATAGATTTATAAGCATTCATCCTTATAAAAGAGATTTTGTGTTTAAAGCTTCTTATTTTGTGTTACATTACATTCCTAACATCGATAGTGATCATTAAAATACGGTTATAAGACAATCTTTTTTGCCTTTTATTGGGGCATCTCCCTTGCATCTTTCCCAATATAATAAAATTCTAGGAGTAACCCTCAAAAGTGTCTCATCTTTTAGTGGGGATGGTCCTACTAATTTCATTGAGCACATTAGGAATATATAAAGATTTTTTAATATTCATAAAATCACCCATGAAAATGTAGCTATTGGGTTTTTGGCCTTATATTTCAAAGGAAAAGTTTTGGATTGATATGGGACTCTACACGGAAATTCTATTGGCTAATGGGATGAGTTGGGGGATCTATTGACTAATAGGTTTGTGGAAAAGAGTGATCACCTTTTCCTAGCTGATAAATTAACCATAATAAATAGGGTACCTCATGAATTCATGAAAGCTTATAATACTAAGTTCCAAAAAACATGGTATAGGATCCAAGCCCTTGTGAGACCTACCCAAACTATGCATTTTTGTATTACCTTAAGGCATTAAATAGTGACATTGCCATGATGATTCAATCTATGGGTGGAAACACATTTCATACTACATATTACATGTCCATAAATTTTTATAATTACCTTGTCTAAGTAGTAAAAATATCCCCTAGACCTCCAATGCCTCTATTTCCTGATTTGTATTCTCCTAGTCAAGGTGCATTACCCATTTTAGATCCTTTGCCTAACCAAGAAATGTCTTCTATTATTCCTTCAAATTAAATCCATGAATCCAAAATTTTGTTTCAAATTGTAAAAAATGAGTTATTTTCCCTCAAAATACAACAAGACCAAAATTATAGACCATACCAAACATATAATCAGTTTGGGTAAATAAGTAGACCTCATTTCCAAAATAATGCATAAGGACAAGGCCAAATCACCCATGTCAAGCCTTATAAAAGATATAATACTAATTCTACCTCATCCTTAGAATCCCTTATCCCCAATAAAAATAACTTGTTCTAAGAACAACACAAATATCCATCATTTAAACATGGTCAAGAACAAGCGACTTATGCAAATGAAATACACAATCAATGCATGGCAATGCAAGGTATCCTATCTTTCCAAGATTCAATTTTTTAAGGATCCATGAAATGTGTGGTGTAAAATTTATACAATAGGACTTATTATACCCTCATAAATCATTTTGAGTGTTATATTTTTCCATTAATTACTTGGGAAATACAAGCAATCATAATACTAGCATTGCCTCTAATACTAGGTCCAAAAGGAGGGTTGTTGATGAATCACAAGGAGCTAATCAAGGACCTATCATGACTCCTACATCATATACTATGGTAATTGGGTATAATAAATCTCCTAAAATATAATAAAATTATAGGATTCCAAATTTTATGCTAGATACTACAACTCTACCTCCACAAGCTACATCACACAGTGCCAATGTTTATAAAGAGAATCCCAAGGTGAGTAATCCTTCCATAAATGTGGTGGAATAGATGAATAAGATTCATATTAACATATAATTATGTGATTATCTAACATTACCAAGGTATCAAGATATACTCTAAAATGAATTGCATGGATTTGTTAAACAAGTTGGCCCATCTAGAAATGACAATGTGGTTTTGGTCAATGGAACTCAATCTATAGATGGTCAAGTGAAGAAAGAAGACAAGAATCCTCCTTTTTACCTATCTAGAATTATTGGTGATTTCTTGGTTCATAATTTTATTATATATAGTTGAGCAAGCACATCATTTATGCCTAAATGTATAGCAGATAAGCTAGGTCTCAAGTATGAGCCAATGACTAAAAGAGTTTTGTAATTAGATGGATCACTAGTCAGGACTTTGGGGGTAGTTAAAGGTTTTAATTTTATCCCTAATTATTTTCCTAATTTTTAAATTCCTCATGATGTGGTGGTGGCATATTTACCTCCATATTTTTCTCTTTTTTTGTCAAGAGACTTTACTTCCAAGATAGGTGGATATTTGGTATCCAATTGGTCCTACATGGTGTTTAGGATAAAGTATGGCACTAAAGTGAAGATTGGGTCATAACCTATTCATAGATATAATTTTTAACCTTAATAAACTAAGGTGTAAAATTTTAATTATTCTATCATTTATGAAGATCAACTTCATATTGACCAATCTCCATCATCTTCCCTTGAGGGAGTTTCTGATTTATTCTTAGATGACTGGGGAGATGAGCACTATGAACATGATCCTTACAATTTTATTTAAGAATATGGTCTTTGGGTCTATTATATGCATGATAATAACTCTTTCATGCCTAATTTTATGAATTCAAGTGAAGAATGTGAATGGATTGTGGTAGCTCTTCTTTGATGGGTCTAGAAGCAAGATTGTGGTAGGTGGTGGAGTAATGTTGGTTTCACCTTCAAAGGAAAGGTATTTTTAAACCTTTAGATTCCAATTCTCTTAAAATTTTAAATTAGTATAATATGAATCCCTTATTCATGAACTTGAATGGGCTAGGAAAAGAGGTGTCAAAGAATTGCAAGTGTTTGGTGATAGTGAACTTGTTGTAAATCAAGTTAGAGGACAGAATTTGACAAAAAAAATATTTGATTAAGTTCTATAAGCATAGAGTGTGGAATATTTTGGAATATTTTAAAGCCTTCAACATCAATTCTATTTCAAGAGAAGATAATAATCATGCTGATAGGTTGGTAGAAATTGGAGATCATTTTGATGTTTTAAAAGGGATAAAATAAGACAAGAACCAACCTCATCTAAAAGTGATTGTAAGGCCCTCCATATTGGATAATGTCACTAATTGGTAAGTGTTTGATAGTGATTAGGAAATATCACTTTTTCTACAAGAATAATCTAAGTTTTCTTCCAAGAATCATTCTAAATTATAGCAATAATATGGAGGGTAGATTATGTAATTAAAGTCTAAAAAACTCCCTAAAGGCCTAGTCACTCTTGAAATCATATTCAATGATGATTAATCACTGAATTAAGATAAGGTAAGCATATCTACCAAGCAGGAAAACTATGAGAAGGTTTATATCTTCAAAGATAAATTTCTTGCACTTGGGAAGGTAAGTACTAGTGAAGAAAAGCATGATTCCATTGATTTATGTAAATAATGTTTTAATGTATTTACACTACAAGAATAATCTAAGTTTTCTTCCAAGAATCATTCTAAACTATAGCAATAATATGGAGGGTAGATTATGTAATTAAAGTCTAAAAAACTCCATAAAGGCCTAGTCACTCTTGAAATCATATTCAATGATGTTGAATCATTGAAGAAAGATAAGGTAAGCATATCCACCAAGTAGGAAAACTATGAGAAGGTTTATTTCTTCAAAGATAAATTTCTTGCACTTGGGAAGGTAAGTACTAGTGAAGAAAAGCATGATTTCATTAATTTATGTAAATAATGTTTTAATGTATTTACATGGGAGTATTGTGATTTAAAAGGTTTTGATCTAAATATAGCTCAACATAATATAGAGTTAGATGAGAATGTTAAGCCTATTAATCAAATGCAAAGGCCAATCAATCCCAATATTGAGCCTCTCATGAGGAAACAACTCACCAAAATGATTGAGTCTAAAATCATGTTTCTAATTAAGCATTCATCTTGGTTGGCAAACCTAGTTCTTGTTAGGAAAACTAATGGAGAGATAAGATTGTGTGTTAATTTTTGGGACTTGAATAGAGTGTCTTTGAAGGAGAATTACCGACTCCCTTCCATGGAACAAATCTTTCATAATAAGTATTTTGGGAATAATCAGATTTTGGTGAAGGAAAGTGACAAATATAAGATAGAATTTACTACTAAATGGGATACATATGCTTATAAGAAATTCCTTCTGGGTTGTCTAATTCTGAAGATACTTTTCAACATGTGATGGATATGGCTTTTCAAGGATTAATCAATGACATCTTATTGGTATATCTTGATGATGTGATAGTTTTCTCCAAGGAAGAAAAAGATCATTTGAAGCACCTAAGGCAGATTTTTAAGAGGTTGAGAGAGTTTTGGATCTCTCTAAAACCAAATAAGTGTTTTTTTTTGTCCATGAAGGAAAACTACTAGGGCATATTGTTTCAAATAAAGGCTTGTCCATTGATCTAGAAAGGGTGAATGCCATCCTGGCATTTTTTTTTCCTAAGCATAAGAAGGTTCTACAAAATTTATTTGGTAAGATCAATTTCATTAGGAGGTTTATTCCTAAATTTTATAATTTATTCAAACCTCTAACATCTATGCTAAAGAAGGATGAGATATTCACTTGGACAAGGAGGAAGGAAAGTTTTTAAGAGATCAAGCAAGCCATTAGCCAAGCTCCTACTCTTGAAAGTCTAAAATTATCCAAGGACTTCAATTTTTACACTTTTGAGAATGAAGAGGTGATTTTTGCCATGCTTACCCAAGAAAATGATGAGAATTTGGAACAACCTCTTACCTTTTTCAGCCAAGGTTTAAAAGGCTATGAAACAAGATATACATATGTTGATAAACAAGAGCTTTTAGTCATAAGGATTTTAAAGAAGTTTAGGCATATGTTGTCTAATAAAAAGATTCACATTTTTTTTCCTCATCATAGTTTGAAATACTTTTTATTGAATAGAGACTTTAATGAAAAGAGGGCACGATGGATCACAAGGGTGATAGAATATGATGTGGAGATCAAAACTACTAGGTTAGTGAAAGGAAAAAGGACTATGTGAGCATCTCACTTCAGACTTGAAAGAGAAATAATAAGTTTTTTTGGTAATTCATGATGACTCTATGATATATTCACCTTCATCTATAAAAATTTGGACACAAGACATGATCTATTTCCTTTAAACCGTTAAGTGTCCACAAGGTCTCGATAGGGCCAAGAGAAGGTAATTTATGCTACAATCCATTCCTTATGTACCATTTAATGGAGTGATATTTAGGAAGGATATTTTAGGTATATTATTTATGTGTATTGATTATAATCAAATTGATAAGGTAATATTTTATTTCCATGATGGACTAGATGGTGGTCACTTTGCTCCTAGAACCACAGCTACCAAGATAATGAGCACTTGATACTTTTGGACTATCCTATTAAAAGATAGTAATGAGTGGGAAATAAAATGACAAAAGTGTTCTATTTTTTATGGAAAATAAAATATTGTTGTGTTACCTCTTCATCCCATCCAAGTTGAGCAACGCTTCATGCAATGAGGTTTGAACTTTATAAGCCTAATCAATCCTCCTTCTAGTGTTGGTCATAAGTGGGTGTTAACCACCAGTAATTACATTAAAATATGGGTGTAGGTTGTATCTCTTAAGGAGGCTAATGAAAGTTTAGTCCTTGAATTTTATGAAGATATAATAATAAGGTTTAGATCTCTTTCAAACATAATCTCAGATAATGCCTTGGTTTTCTTAGGAACAAGAATAAGTGAATGGGTTTTAAAGCATGGTATCTATCTTAGTACCGCCTCAAACTAATACCCAAAAAATAATGGACTAGCTAAGTCCACAAATAGGAATATGATAAGGATCATAAAGAGAATAATGGAGGAAAATCAAAGGACTTGGCATACCAATTTGAAGACAACCCTTTGGGATGATAGGATCACTCCAAAGAGAACAATTAGAAAGTCACCATATACACTTGTCTATGGAAGGGAAGCTAGACTTCCTATCTCACTTGAGTTACCAGATTTAGATCTTATCTATCAACTATAATTTATAGAGAATGATAGCATTAAATTTAGGTTATGTGAGTTGATGGACCTTAAGGAATCAAGAAATCAAGCTATGCACACCATAACAACTTACCAAGAGCAAACAAAGAAGTATTTTGAAAAAAAATCCATGCCAAGGAGTTTCAAATAAGGAGACATTATCCTAAAATAGGATGAAGATAGGGCCAAACTAGGAAAACACATAAATTTTGATTCTCTATAGAGTGGCCCATATGTGATCACATAATACAAACAACACAATGCTTTCCAACTCTCAATGTTGGATGGAGAAGAGTTGCATATCCTAGTCAATGGGATATATCTAAAGCATTTTTACTTGGGTTATCCTTTTCCTTTACACATAGTTTCTTGCTTTTCTTGTGTTTCCTAAGTGCTCATACACGAGTTTGAGTTTCTCTTTGTCTTGTTTGTGTTATTTTTTCATCATCTTGTTGTTGTTGGTCCGTGTGTTTGCTTTAATTTTTTTGTGGCATGACCTTGTTAGTCATATTCAAGTATATATTGACTCCATTCTGAATGGACTATTTAGGCTATTAGTTTGGTTAGTATAGAAGGCATACTACCCCTATGAGTCACCAATTTGTTAACCAAAATCTGATCTTGTAGGTCAAAATTGGGCACCCTTGTATAAAAATTTAATCTTTAGATCTTTTAGGGGTGAATATCATGTCATAGTATGAGCTCAGATCTCTTTAATGTAATATTAATACTATTAGATTTGATCAATTTCTTGCCTAGGTCTTTTTACCTTCTTTTAGTCATGCTAATAGGTTTGAACAAAGTTTAAATAATAATTTCAAAGTGCCAGTTGTTGCATGTGTAGCAGTTGTAGAGGAAGCTAATCATGTGGATTTATTTATATTGGTTCAAGGTTCATGTGTACTAAGTTTGAGGTCCTTCACTAAAGCATAAGCAAAATTTTTCATGTTTAAAGACTTACTTCAAAGAATTTCTAGACTTAGTCATTCAAGCTTAGTTTTTCAACTTTGGGTTTTCCTATTATGTATAAATTCCTTGGGAGGAGCTGTTCTACACAAAACCCATGACAAATGTACAAGTTTTCTTTCTTTCAAAGTTTTTTCTTTCAAGTTTTTCATTTAAGTGTTAGAAATTATCTTGGACATTTTCTCTGAAACAATTTCCCTGAAGGATATCCTTTTTAGGCTAAGGGTGAGAAGTCTTTTAGGGAAATTATCTGTGCAATTTATCCAAAAGAATTGTTCAAATGTAGAAGTTCTAAGAGGTGCACCCTAATCTATTTGAAGGTTACTTTTGAAGCAAGGTGACCTATTTAAAAGTTTTAAGGATTATTTTTATTTTATGAAGTGAACTAAATAGAAAAGCTAAAAAGTACATTTCAAAAAATCCAAAGGGTATTTTCCTTTTAGAAGGTTCATTTGCAAGAACTTCAAAGAGTCATTTCCAAAAGTCAAAGGGGCACTTGCAAATTTTTTGAAGGGCACTTCAATCTTTCCTAAGGGGTCTTTTTCAAGTTATTGAAGGGTCATTTACAAGAAGTCAAAGGGGTCATTTTATAAAAGCCAATAGTACTTTTTGATTTCCCTGAAGGGTATGTTTCCTTTCAGGAAAGGTATTTTATAAATTACCAAAGGGTCATTTTAGAGTTTCAAAGGTCCACTTCAAGAAACCCAAAGGAATGTTTTAAAGAATAGATGGTCCATTTTCAAAAGATAAAAGGTCATTTGATATCCCAAAAAAATTAATGCAAAAAAAGGAGCTAAAGGAATTTGTTTGGGAAAATTGTTTGTAGAAATGGTCATAAGTAAAAACCCTAAAGGATTTCTTTCTAGAAAAGTGGTTGAGACAAATATTTTTGAAGGAAACCTTTGAAGCCAAGTGCCCAAAATAATTTCCCTAAAATATATCTTGAAAGTAAAATTATCCCATGCAGAGGTCCTAAAAGGGCACGACACTTAATCTTCAAACTATTTCATTCTCAACTAATGCTTTGAATGCTTTAAAATGTCTGAAAGCTTATGATTTTTTCTTTAAGAACATTACCCAAGTCATACGTGAAAAATCATCAATAATCAACATGAAATATTTATCACCTTGAGTACTTTGAGTTATAATAGGTCCACATAGATCAGTGTGAACAAGCTCTAACATTTGAGTGGTAAAGTACTCTTTTGTTTTGAACTACCTTCTGGCTTGCTTCCCATGTTGACAAGGTTCATAAAGTGTGTCAGATGGATTTTTAATCTTTGAAAGATTTATGACTGCTTGCTTTTTGGTGATGTTGATAAGATTGTTAAAATTTATGTGACCCATTATTCTTTACCATAGCCAACTTTCTTCAATTTTACTCAAACAACATCAACACATATAAATGTTTTCTCCAAATTTCATAACCTACTACATAAAACTTCAGTGTGTGCCCCTAATCACAAATTTAACTTACACTCAAATGATTATGCTTAAGACCTTATCCATATAAAACATTTTTAGTTTTAGTTCTACCATTATCTAAACTTAGTGTACCTTTTCTAGCAATTTTGGTAGTAGTATTATCTTTGAATTTCACTATGCTACCATTAATATTCTTCAAGGTTATGATATTAATTTCATCTCCTGTCATGTGACTTGAACATCCACTATCAATGAACCATGTCTTTTCTTCATTTCTTGCATGCAAAGCTATCTGTACCAACATAGATTTTTCAGGTTGTTTCTTTTGCCATGAACCTGTCTAAACTTTCTTCTTGATGAATGGAGCCTTAAAACTATGGTCCTTCTTGACTAACTAGAATACATTTATATAGTATCAAGATATGTGTCTAAATTTTTTTAACTTATAACATATTATGGCCTCTTCATTAAATCTGGATAGAGGAGCAAAAGATTTTTGGCTTCTACTTGACTCTACATTACTTTCCTTTTCCTTATTTTTGAAATTGTTAGCCTTTTTTTGACATTCTATTTTCTTATGAATATATCCATTACAATAAAAATAGTAACCATAAAAATAGGACCTATTTTTATATCTCTGACCTGATTTCCTTTAGTATCTTTGTTCTCTCCATCCTTCCTTGTTTGATATGTCCTCTATCTTCTTAACTTCTTCCCTTTTTATTTATTCTTTTATAAGAGCTTCATTAAAGCTCTTTCCTTTTTCCTTATTTGTGAAAGTAGTGTCCTCCCCTTTCTCTTTTTCAAATATAATACCTATCTTATCTAACATTGATATTTGATTTTCTAATATCTTATTCAACATATTAGTACTATTCTCAAATTTTGAATCATTGGCTACTCTATCATTGATTACTTTATTTGTTTTCTCAAGATCTGCTTTTAAAGAAACAATTTCAATAACATACCTTTCACATTCTTTAATTACTATTTTAAACTGTGCTATTAGATCTTCTTGATTCTTCTTGGCTTCTTCAAAGTGTGCTTGTAGATATTCAATTATTTCCTTTGACTCCTTTTCATTTTACTTGATCTGGAGCTTTAATATTTGATTCTTCTTTTCAAGAGATTTTAACTCTTCTAAGGCACAAATAATTTCTCTTTCCATATTCACTTTGGCTTCATCCTCTTCTTCTTCTTGATCATATGTATTTTTTCTTATGGAAGTATCTTTATGTATGGCCATGAATATAATCTCTTCTTCTTCTAAATCATTGACTCCACTATCTTCAGCTGATTTAGGATCTTTAGAATACAAACTCTTCTTCTTGAATTTTCTTTTGAAATTCTTCTTGTATGTAGACTTTCCTTCTTCATTGTCACCATTACCTTTATCTAGGCACTTATCTACAAAATTTCCAATCTTTCCACAATTAAAACATTTGAATGGTAATTTTTCTTGATATCTACCTGTGCCCTTTTTTGGCTTATAAATGAATAGAGCTCCATTGTCATCTTCATCATCGTTTGAACTATCACTTGATTCTTGAATCTTAGCCTTCTCTTTCTTTGATGTATTGAAAGAAACTTCTCTCTTTGAGGGTTTCTCTTGTTCAGTTCACATCTCATATGCCATAAGAAAACCATGTAGCTCATCCATCTTTAGCTTGGCTAAATTCTTCATCTCTTCAATTGTCAAAAAATTTACATCATATCTCAATGGTAGAGATCTCAAAACTTTTTGAACCATAATTGATTCTTCTAACTTTTCTGCTATACATTGAGTCTAATTAACTATTTGATCAACTTGAAAAAGATAACTTGCTATATTTTTTTCCTCTTCCATCTTCAAACTCTCAAACTATCTTCTGAAAGTCTAAATCTTGGCTTGCAAAACCTTTCCATCACCTTTATAAATATTCTCAATTTTTACCCAAGTTTCATGAGTATATTTACATTACATAACTTTAACAAATTTTGATTCACATAAACCACACAAAATAGCATTTAAAGCTTTAGCATTATTTTCACTTGCCTTCTTTTTTGGAGTAGTTACAGGTGTTTTTGGCTCTTCATATTCATCTGCCACTACTTGCCATATGTCGAATCCAAGGGCCATCAAATATGTCTTCATCCTTATGCTCCAAAATACATAATTCATCCCATCAAAAAAAAGTGCCTTATTTTTATAAAATCTTTATGTGATCCAGCCATCATGCTTTCCTGATCTACCTTCAAGCTATAATTTTTTTTCAAATGAACTTGCACTGATACCAATTGTTAAGCATGAAATATACTGAGAGGGGGGGGGGTGAATTAGTATATTATATATCTTTTACTTAATTTGATTTCTTTTTTTTTAACCACTTAATGACACATTCAAGACATGCAATAAAATTTAAATAATAATATGCACTACACAAGAGAGATAGAGAGACACTAGATTTTTACATGGAAACCCAAAGTGGAAAAAACCATAAAGAACAATATCAAGTATATGAATGAGAACCAACTCAAATTACAAAGTTTGCAATCACCAACATGTAAGATCACCAACCCCTTTGCTGAGCACTAACATAGTAACTATTTATGAGTACCAACCAACAAGAGCACCAACCCCTTGCAAAGATTTGTGAGCACCAACGCACAGGAGCACCAACCCCTCTTGTGTATAAAACACAACTATCTCTCAATGTTGCTTACTCAACAAATGATATAACTCTACAATATCTCCTACTTTTCTCTCTTTAAAAAAAATACAAACCATGCACTCTCTTGCATATTAAAAATGGCTTCTCAAGCCTTTATTTATAGCTTTCCAAATGACCTTTGACATTCACCCTTTGTGACCCTTCAATTCTGATGGAAAATGGTGCCAAAATTGCATGACCCTTTGTATCCTTGCATTTTAAAAGTCATATGGTGACCCTTCATAAGTAAATGCATCCTTTCCACTTTTATCTTTATCTTGGTGACTTTTTGTATTCCTCAAAGTGTCCCTTCATGGAAAAATGCACCATACCTTCTTTTGTCTTCACATGGTGACTCTTATAATTCCTCAAGATGATTCTTCATGAGAAAATACATCCCATTCCTCTTTTGTCTTTTACCCCATGACTCTTTGACTTCTCCATGGGCCCTCTTTTGACTTATATGCAACCAAAATTATATTCATTAATATTAAATAAATATTAATACACATTAGTCAAGATATGAATATTAAAAACACCATTAAATGCAATGGGGAATTTATCACCAATAATGCTATATCTTTAACATCAATGACAATATTTCCAACACTGAAGTCTCACTTTGACATGCCAATCTTAGTGGAGCCCTTTATGTCATCATAGGCCATTACTTATCCACTATCAAGCATTTAACAAGACATCATCATAAAAAAGTACCCATCAAATGAAGAATAAAAATTAGAGTGAGGTTATACTTTTAGACCAACATTAGATTTAGAATTAGAATCAAAATCAACATTAGTCTCAACATCAAATTTAGAGTCCCTTAATTTAAATCAGAATTAGAAACAAAATACATTCATGACTTTTATAATATTGGTTATGCATACCTAGTATATTAGTAGAAATGCATTTGTGATATTTCTATGGTTTCTAAGGATGATTACTTCAACATTGACACAATTTATCCTAGTATCTTCTAAAAGGATTATGTTTTCAACCTCCATTCTATTACCATTCTAGATATCATTACCATCAATGATCATATCCATGTCATTGACATTATATCTCCCAAAAGTGTTGATTGGGACAAATAGAATCATACCTCATTAAACTAAATCTATGGTGACATATCAGATGAAGAAAATGAAGGAGGCTATGACCAATATAATATAGATAAAGAACACTCTCTAGGTGAAACCTTTTCAAAGTTGTTAGGAGACAATCAAAGTCAAAACTCAACATCTTTTAGTGAAACATTTTTAAAAGTGCTAGGGGAAAATCAAAGTTAAAAGTCAATGTTACTCACTGTAACCTTTTTGGAGGCACTACAAGATAATCAAGACAAATTCATTGTTATAAACCTCTTTGAGGCACCAATAGCTAAGCACAAAAGTTCTTCACTATTTAATGATGACATTATCAAAGATCAAATCAAAATATCTTCTAATCTACAACCTAATCAAATGGAAACTACTCTAATGCCTAAATAAAAAAAGAATTTGATGGTCTTATCAAGATAATATTTAGAAGTCTTTGACCCTACCACATCCAAATTTATGTCAAATCTAGAATCAACAACATTGTGTGTACCTATAAATATTTATCTCTATTTATTTCCCCACCATCATACATTTCATTATCATCCACCATTATATTTCACAAACAAACCTATTAACAATTATTTATCCATATTTACCACCTATGGCTACACTTTCCTTTATAGAGGTTATAAATATACCTTGTCTCGACTCTTAAAATAATTAGAATCAATGACTGACAAAGATCATAACAACATTATCAGCATCCAAATCTATAGTCAGCTCTTGAAAAAACAATTTTTTAGATGAGGTATGGGATAGAAATTTACATGATTAACTATTATAGTTGTATAATTTGTTTATTATGATGTGCATCTCCACTTCATCTAGAATAATATAATCATTTATCATACCCAGGCTGGAACTAAACATGTACCATATCATATCAAGTTATCAATCCTTTTATCATTGTCACATATCTTAACCATTAACCTTATCACTTAAGGGTAACACTCTTACCATTTTATCCAATTTATAAAACCAATCATTATCCTAATCAATCATTATTCTATCATATCTTGTTCTACCATATCATTTCTATCTAAATCAAATCCTATTTTTAGTCATCGTATCTAATCCTATTTTGATCTTAATTTATTTGGTTCTTCTCATAATTTTGTGAGGGAATTAAAATAAATTTTTAACAATAAATCAAATCTATGTTTAAATGATAGTATATGAAACTAGTATGACAGTTGATTTGGTAATATATCTTTCATTTTTCATCCTATATCAAGTTTGTTTATGTGAGCTCGATTATATTTCTTGTTGGTGTAAATCAGTGTTCATCAGTCTTGATACTAATTATAACCATGTATGAGAAAATTAGTATCATTGATCTAACCCATTGTATACTAGTTATAATTTCCTATGGGCAAACTATGGGCAACATTTATTTATCATGCATTTCGGCATCACCTTGCCATTGTTGTTTTCATTTGACTGGCCATTTTATGGATATGAGAACTTATAGGGGCTAGTTGGTTTTTCCATACCTTTTATGTAGATGGAATTACTATGACTTAAGGTCATTTTGGGACTATGTAGGCTATGTTCAATTCATGTTATGGTCACCTCAATTACCCTTTGCCATATGCTCTCATTATTTTTTGAGCAACCTAAGCCAATGTTCTAATCATTTTGTGAGTAGGCATATTGTCATTATATAATGAGTTAAGATACCTGAAGATGACAAAAACATTTCAAATATTTTAAAAATCCAAAAACATTTATCCTATCTAATCCTAGTTAGTTATCCTTGATTCACCCTAGTGGGGCATGGTCATTGTTAGGATGCTTTCTTTGACTTTTGTTTATAGGATTTCTATTTGTTTCTTTATTTCAAGTTGTTTATTTATTTGAGTGATTTTTATTTATTTCTTTTTTTATTTTTTTCTTTCCTATTTATTTTCTTTTAACACTATTTCCTTGACTTAGTTCATATGCATTCATTAGGTGATTCCTCAAGCACATTACTCTTTAGTCTATCCATATTTGTATGTCAACATTATCATCATGGTTTTTATCATTGGTGAATTATTTTAAATTGTTTATTAGATTGAGAGTTATTCCTTATGCACATTTTGGCCAAGTATTCATGATGTTTTATCATGAATCCAACCATCATGTACTACAACATAAATTAGTTACAAGAGTTCTATAAAAAATAGAGCATCAAATGTTTCTCCTTAGTACCTTGGAAAATCCTCCCACCCATCTTGATAAAATCAAATATTTACCATTATATTTGTATTATTGATAATAAGGACAAGCATCTCCTCATTGGTAGATACAATTGAATATTTTCTATTGATAAATCTCATTCTTTTATCCATCTCTTTCGTCACATTATGCATTCTCATATGCCTAGTTGTTTATGGATTATTTAGTCATTAGATCATCAAATCTACATTTTTTCTCTTACTCATATTTAATCTATATTCTAATTTATATCCTTGAGTTATGATTTCTAATTTTCCCTACTAGGGCACAACCTTATTAAACATCATCTTTATCAAATAATCCAGGTCATCTTAATGATTATATCTATCTATGAGAAAATCATTATTTTGAATTTTATTCTTGATTATAACCACCTTTGGGAAAATTAGTACCTTTTAAATCAATACATGCAATTATTTTCTCATTTGGATTAATCTCAATCATGGGTTAATTCCACCTTTCTTCTTGCTTCTTTTCATGGGAGCATCCATCCACATATGTTATGGCCACTCCCTTAAGGGAGCATCATCTTAGGCTTCCCAAAAACCATATGGATATTTTTCTTCAAATCATCATTTTATTTTTGGAATATATGCCATTTCTCATTATTTGAGAATACATTGTTGTGCTTACAACTTGTAGCATCTTCCCAAATAGGGAAAAATTATATACATGTAAAACTAGCCACCAATGGTTTCTTATATGATTTTAGACCAATTATTCTTGATCATTTAATACCTAGCCCAATAATTTTAATTAGTCTTAAATTTGGCTTCATAACCATGAAATTAAATCAACTTGGCCCATAAATCAATTAATTTGGGTAATTCACATTGAATTAAATCAAATATTGCAACAAATGACCAAATGCCTAAATGATATTAATTAAAATGTAAATCTTGATCAAAGGCTAATTAAATTCATCCTTGAGCAAATGAGTTATTAAATCAATTAAATAAATTACTAAAAAGGAAATTCAAGAGTATCTTAGAACATCCTAGAACACACTCATTACCTTTGTGAGTTGTTACTTTTAGAAAATATCTAAAGTAATATCCTAGGAATATGTCAAACTCAACAAAAGTTAATAAAATCAACCATGGTCAAATTTAACCCATTGCAAGGGATTTTAAAGCCTATAAAATCAAGTCTAGAGCTATTCATTTAAAAGAGATTAATAAAAGTAGAGTTATAATGTAAGAATAGATTCATGAAGCTAAAATCCTAGTGTTATAATGTTGAAATTAAGCAAATCCATATCAATCAAGCCAAACATTCAAAAATGGTGCATAGAGGAGAGGATGTTAGCCATATGTCATTGATGAATATTTATTATGCATAAGCCAAGTAAGTGAAATGAATAAATTATTTGGAGCTCTCAAGGAAGGTAAATATTGTTATTCTTTGCATTTTAATTGGGTTTTAAATTATTATTTGTTCATTAAGCTCCCACTAATATCTAAGATTAGAGATGTTAGTATGTTAGTGTCTTGATTTAATGATTTTATGGACTAACACTTGATCTAACCTCCTCTCTTTATCAAATTCCTTGATCATATTTAGTTATAGTTAGGACATGTTTATGGCCATATGAAGATGTAGGATTTATCTTACTAATGAGGTCAAATCCTCAAATTGAGAACAACCATGGTGTTGTCAATGGTTTTATCATTTTGGCTAGAGAATAAATCAAATTAGCATGTTTATATAACTTTACACACTTATTCACATAGGCAATTGCATCTATTTCCATAGTCATCTAGTAATAACTAGTATGTAATAACTACTTGGAAAGATTTACCTCAATGGTGTGGGTTCCACACACTCCTTAAAATTCCCTCAATGTTAATTTGGTTGTCAAAGATAAATAATGAAGTAGATTTCCATCATGGCTTATATGATAAATGGTAGGTCCAATTAGGGTATAACAGGAGGCTTTGTAGATGAAGGATTTTTGTTTATTACATGAAAGCTTTGGAGTAATAAATTAGACATAGAGGTAGGTATATATATCAAAATACCAAGTATATAAGAGACAATAAAATATCATAAACCATCTTGATGGCTAATTCTTTATGCATTGGTGATAAAAGATGTTCCATAAGAAATTGATATTTCCTAGATTTGTCTATAATCTAAAACATGAAGCCAATTATAGCCATGGCATCAGTTATTCTATTATTGGATATAGGTATATATTCAAATTAGATGTTGGTAACTTTTTGTTTGAGATTATCCACCATTTCTTTATATGGTATGAAATTGTCATACTTTATATGTTATTTATTTATCACTTAATTGATGATAAGTTATGAATCACCATACCCCAATAAATGTTGGATATTCCATTATACTGCCTAGAAAATCCCTACAATGAGTTCTTCATATTCATCCATGTTATTAGTGCATGGAAAACTAATGTGAAAGGACTTAGGAATAAGATCCCTTTGTGGTGTAATAAACAATATTCTAACACCAAACCAATGTGTCATGAAAGAATCATCAAAGTACATTTTCCATTGTTCTATCTCAGGAGGTTCTTCTACTTCTATGATAGTCATGACAGATTCATCTAGAAACCCAAATGTAAGATGTTGAGTATCATAAAGAAGAGATTATACAAGTTGATATGAGATTCCCTAACCCTTAATGGCCTTTTCATTGGCATATTCAATCTCAAACTTGATCGAAAGCGTGATCCACTTTGTTATGCAACCTTATAGAGTTATTTTGGAAAGTATATAGTCAAGTGAATCTAATTTAGTAATGACAATGGTCTTGTTCTTCAAAATGTAGTGATGTAACTTTGGGGCTATAAAAACCATAGCTAAATATATTTTTTCAATCAACATATAATTATGATCATACACAACAAATGTTTGGCTCAGGTAGTAAACAACATGTTGTTTACCCTATTCATCATGTTATGTCAAAAGTTCCCCTAGGGCATTTTTAGCCATTGGCATGTAAAGTAACAATGGATTGTTTAGCATTCATGGTAACAAAATAGGTAGATTGGCTAGATATTTCTTGAGATGATCAAATTATTTCTAGTAATCTTCATTCCATGAGAAATTAATTCTCTTCTTTATCAAGTGTGTAAATATATGGAATTTATTGACCAACTATGAGATGAAGCATCGGATTTAATATATCTTTCCCTAAAAATTATGGAGTTGCTTCAGGGTAGATGGTGGAATTATTTCGGTAATGTCTCAAACTTTGGTCAGATCAACTTTAGTGCCTCTATGAGAGATAATAAATCCTAATAATTTTCCAAAAACTACACCAAATTCATACTTCTTAGGGTTGATCCTAACATTATACTCTCAAAGTCTCTCAAAGATTCTTCTTAGTATGGATAGATGGTTGACATAGGTCTTAGATTTACCTAGGATGTCATATACATAGTCTTTGATGATATCATGCATCATATCATGGTAAATCACTATCATAACTCATTGGTATGTGTCCCTTACATTCTTGAATCCAAATGCCATCACCTGGTAACAAAACATTATCCATTGAGTGGTGAACATTGTCATGTGTTAGTCTTCTAGTGTTATTCTAATTTGGTTATATCCTAAAAATCCATCTATAATAGAAAGCATTTCATATCCAATCACTGATTTGAAAATCATGTCAATGTTTGGTAGAGGAAAATCATATTTTGGGTAGGATTGATTAATATCCCTAAAATTAGTGCATATTCTAATACCTTATGACTTATTGCTCACTAGTATAATGTTATAAATCAATTTTAAATAATAAATCAGTTAAATGCATCTTATGTATAAGAGCTTCTCTGATTATTTATTGACTAGCACAATAATATGAGGATGCATTTTTCATATATTTTTCTTAGCTAGTATGACGTCAAAATGTACAATAAGATGGTGTATAACCAAAGTGGGGTATAAACATGGAATATATCTTAATAATCCCATGAAAATATGTCAAAAAATACACTAAGAATGGTTTTAAAGACTTCATGGTCCTCATTTATGAGGTGAGTTCCTATCTTGATCCATTTTGGGTCCTCTAGAGTCCCATTATTAACCTCAAAAGTGTCCTCCATAAGAATTATAGAACCATCTCTAAAATAGTTGGAAAGGAGGTAAACTAGTTAAAAATGGAAAAGTCCTCTTGATGGAATATTTCATGTAATTCTCCCAAATAGGATGAATTATAATCTCCTAATGATGGTAAAGGTCATGTAACAAATACCTTAGGTAACTCTTAAACAATCTATGTAAAAGCTTACCACTATTCAGTAATGATTTTAGATCCATAAATAAGCCTCAGAATATTGTTTTCATATGCTTAATGTGAATATGGGTGAACATCCCCATCTAATGGTTCCTAAAATAGGTTTTCACCAAGAGACTTATCTTTTTATTTAATTTTACCCTATTCTGAAAGTGCTTAAAAGAGGTTCTCACTTTTAGACCTCAATGTTTGATTTTATTTTTGGCCAAGGAAGTTCACCAAATCTCTAAAATAAGTAGTAATATTTGATTTGATAGAAAACCATTTCCTTTTATCTCTTGAAAGAACATGATCTCTCAAACCCAAAAATTCAAATATGGCCTCATCAATTTCAAACTCATCCAATGGCATTGTTGACTCTTTTTATCCCAATCTATCACTTTTGAGTGATAAAGGATAAGTCATAAAGGGAAATAAATAGGGTTAATGGTAAAAATAACATAAGGGTTAAATATATTTGTGTTTTCATGGTCTTCATAGATTCTATAATTAGACCTTATGTCACTATCGACATAGTCTTTGTTATTCGATGTTGTAGGAACCCAAATAAGGTATGTGGGGTCACCCCCAAGTGGTTTAAATATAATCCCATTTGCTCCTTTATACTTTGTCATTAAAATTCATTTAATTATCCCTTGTTTATGCATCCCTAAGCCTCTACCTTCATAATATTTACTAACCATTATTCAGTTAGGGATAATATATCTTACACTTTGGTAATAGTTAGATAATTCATCAATAGAAAGCCATGATTCATCTTTGACTAAGGGGTCCTATTATAGGATAGAGGATGATTTGAAAATAATGAGTTTGGTAATATGATATTTTCCCTTGGTTTACCACTCTATGCAAGTAGTCTTAGCCTTAGGTCTTTAATATGATTTTGGGTTCTATGGAAACTTGGCAATGTGGAAGGGGTCATGAGTTTTGTATTCTCCTATACCTTTGTCATAAGATGTTTATAATAATTATAAGTATGGATATCATGTGGTATACTCACTTTCATCCTTGAATGGGGAAATTTAATACATTGGTGTAGTGTGGAAAGTATGGCCCTGATTTGATGGATTTAGGGTCATCTCAATAGCAAATTATAAGAAACATTTAGGTCTAAAACATGGCATAGAGTTTCATGGGTCAAAGGCCCAATGACCAATAGAAATATGATAGTACCTTATGATTACCATTTCTCATTGGCTTATGACTTGATGACAATACTATCTAGCTTTAGATTGGTTGTTGGATATCTGAGATGCTTAAACAACTTTAAAGACACAATGTTTAGGCCTAAACAATTATTTAAGACATATTTAACCTTTTAGTTTATTATATAAAAAATTATGTATAAGAGTTTATTATATAGTGGGTCCAAAGTTGACATGTTAATTTTGTCAAATGAAAATCATTGGCTAGGGGCCAAGTGTCCTTCTATAGCTTGAAATTTATCTAGTGTGATGTCATTAGGTACGAGGGATTACTTCAAGTATTCATTTAGTATATATTTATGGATGATATATGTACATAAAAAATCCATGATGGATATTTATGTGGGTTTATTCTATATATACTCCAAAATGTCATAGTTCTTCCCTTTAGTTTTGGTAATTGACTTGTTTTTATAGGCATTGAGGTCTGAATGGGTCCATTCATGGCATTTGGATGTGGTCTTTTAATGGTAATCTTGGCTCATCTAATTGTGATTTTGAAATATCAATTAGGTATAGGACTTTGGTAATTATATGGAGAGGTAATATGGATTAGAATGGTAATTCTTGGGTGGTGAGCCTAGATACTAACACAGTCCAAAGAAGGATTACTAGTATAAGGATGTTGGTAGGCATTGTAAGATGAAGGACTTGGTATATTGGTATTTTTTAGGTATTAATAGTGATGGTGGAAAAATGACCACCTAAGATATGTCCTAAAACATTATTGTAGGTATATGTAATGGCATGATGGACTCCTTGGTTGGTTTAGTCACTTTTCCCTTATTTCTAATCATTTTATTATTATTATTGCTAGTGTTATTGATATTGATTTTATGGTTATGTTATTATTATAGCATCAATATGTACCTTTAGAGAGGGTTTTTCAGGCTCTCTAATTGAGCTATACTATTGGGATAACCCCAAGCTGTGGTTCACCTATGGTGAGGTTGAACCTCCAGAGAATGTTGACTTCCACTTGATGGATCACCTATAATAGTGTCTACACTAAGAAAAGGGTTAGAAAGGGGAAAGGGATCCTAAATAATATAATAATGTGATGCACCAAATTAAGTGAAAAATCACACAATTATGAAGTATACACTAAATAAGCATAAGATAGTGCTAGCTCACACAATCTTAAAATATAGTTAATTTCATAAGTATTTCATACACTAGGTTTTAGAAGCAATGAATGAAGTCAAAAGGAATTTTAAGATTCACACCAAGATTACACTAATGGTAGAAATAAAAAAAATGTAGACCTATAATAAATTAGGAAACACCCTAAAATAGACAATAAATAAGGACAATGGGCATGGAAGATTATCCCTCACAATGCCATCATGTACAATCTTACTAAACATAATTCAAGAGTAAGAGATAGGCAAAGAAAGTCTTTATTAGATTCAAGAGGTCTTTCATACAAGTTTTGGCAATGTCTAACCTTATCAAATGAGAGTATCTTTCTCTTCCAAATTGGGAGAGAAAATATATCAAAAGTGAGAGGGCCTCCTCTAAAAACTAATAGAGATCTTACAAAATGGAAAAAATGAGTAATATATGAGTAAAGGAGAGAGAAGAGGGAGAATAATTACCATGATCATTAAATGAGGTCCAATAAATTGGATGGGGTCCCAACCACTTTTGATATATTAGCATTAATTTTTCCTCAAAAGTATCCATCCATTAGCCCCAAAAAAACTTCAAGCCCCTTATTGGCTTTAGAAGACATACTAGAAGACAAGAGCTTGTTGGAGGTGTTGAGTCATGATCTATTCTATTTGGAGAAAATGTTTAAGGATTTGTAATAGAATTGAATTCTATAAATTATTTCTCTAATCCAAAAAAATAATTTAATTTAATCTTCTATTCCATCTTCTCACTTTATTCACTATAAGGACAAAGTCTTCATACCTTGAATTTGGATAGATCCATCACCATGTCTACTTTCAGCAGATGTTTGTTGGAGCTATAGCTTTTTATAAAGATGAAACACTTCTACATAACCATTCATATCTACCCCTACTATAAAATATGATTATAGGTCTATATTATAGATTGAAAACCAATCTAATTCATTTGTTTTCATATAGTTACTATAAATTGATAAAGAACCTATAGGATGCACAGGCTCATTCTTGATCTCCATTAGGATTAAATATACCTATCATGCCTCTGAGAATTTATGAAAATTGATAACTCACCATATACATAAGTATTATTTAAAAAATAAATATCATAATCATGAAACCATACTATAACACCAAAATATGGACCATGTATATTATAGATATTTGAACCAGAGGTTCATATTGAGCTTCAATGGCATCAAAACTCCATCAGTGATCATCCTAAGTGTATAATTGTGTCCTTTTAATGGTATTCAAATGACCTCTAATGGAAATATGATAATCATTGCAAGACTTTATTTTATTTTGACCTAGGTCATAATTGTTCACTTCAAATCTCCTATCTTTTGACCTTTAATATTGATTATCGATCTACTTCCTTGTGATTAATGAGCATAGTTGATCTGCTTGGACCCACTATTTTCAACTTTTAATATGGATCACCAATATTGATCTATATTGGATGAGTATTATTTGATATTTCTCTTGTGTACTATTGCTTTTCCTCTATATGAAAGAGTACAAACCATAGATCTTCTATTAGTTTAACATGGGTGAGAAACTTGGAAGCTTATCATTTGCCTTCATGATTCACTAACCCTTTGACTTGATGTTCAATGTTATATCTACTTCATACACTTGATCATGCAACATTGATCTATTTAGACCCAGTGGTCTTCTCAATTTTCATACACCATTATATTTGATCTAGGTTCCCAAAATTATGCCACTTGTCACTTGCACATTCACCCTAGATATCTTTGACCTTTTAACTTGATGTTCATTATTGATCTAGAATCTATGATCAAATGAGTTCTATTATATCTTTGGGACCCACTTACATCTAATATATCTATTCTCACCATTAGATTTGATTTTATCAAAAACTGACTATTGATCTTGGAATATTTTAATTCAAATGGTTAGTTCATAAAGCTTAAACTTGATGTTCCCATGCATGTTTCACTCTGCAACTCTAACTTTGAAGCTTTATATCTTGAGATAGAAAATAAATCAAGATATGAAATTTACAGAGGATGATTTTGGTACTAAAATAATTATGTACATGTGGCATTTTATCTTAAGAGGATTTCCCAAGTGCATTTATTAAATTTACAATCAATTTTATCTATCCATTTTTGCATGATGTGTTGATGATGGTCTGGCTCTTCTATGCTTATGTAAGAACTTTCAAGGCTCAAAATGCATTTTTGAGACTTGTAAAACCTAATTTATGTCCATGAAGGTCATGATCACTATGAGAACCTATTGCACATCTTCCCTTACAACTCTAAACCTATTTCAAGACTTGTTTCCCAAACATCAACAAATTGCACTTTAAGCTTGCTTAAAGTGTTTCAAAAGCTTTATAAAAAATATGAGATCATTGGACCACTTAGTCCATCTAGAAATTTTCTCATTTGATTACTCCATACCAAGACATCTATAATTAGATTCATCTAGGTAAATTTCCATATGTAGGCCAAAATTACCCAACATTTTTATAACATCTTGGGGCATGCCTACTATACAAGAGACTAGTAGCCTTGAACTGATCCATAGGAAATGAAGTCTCAATATTTATTCCAAACTGAATTTGTTGTGAGATTTAAAGAAGGCTAACCCTTTCTAAAACTTTCCTTTTGAATCAAAAATTAACAAAAAGAGCAAAACAAACAATTGTGCCTAAGGCACTTATTGAAAAGGAATCACACAACTAAAATAAATGTTCTCAAAGCACTTAAATGAAAGAATGAAATTTATTCTAATATTTTATAATAGATGAAACATTCTTTTAATAACAAATATTTAAATGAATACCATTTACTAGGATGGATAATACCTCTCCATCTAGTTGGGCAAGATGAAAAACATTATGTTGTTCTCATCCATGGATCAAATAGAGACCACTCCACAAGATATAAAACTTGGTATGGTTGTCTAGATTGGCCTAATTTGAGTCCCACCTAAGGGCTAAGTATCCTTATTTAAATTCCCTTAAAATGGTTCATATTTTTATTCACAATGTGCACCCATGGATGCTCCATGGCATGGGGAAGTTTGGCAGTGGGGTACTGAGCATGAAGGCCTTATACAAGGCATAAGAGTCTAAGGTGTTAGTCATGGAAGTATTATCATGTAGTTATTCACATGATAATTAGTTGTCTTATCATAATTATGGGAACATACCCAAGGCATGGGACCCTTGCACTCCTTGGGACAAGCCTCTAGAGTAGGTCAGATTCCTTCTATTGTAAGTACACCTAGTTTAAGACTAGCACATAGGCCTAAAGATAATAAAAGTAAACTAAAAATTATTTAAACCTAAGTCTCTTGAGGTAAAAGGGAGGGAAAATGTAATAGATTACTGAAAGTAAAAGGTGATGTGCCTATAATATAGTGAGCACTCCTACTACCATAAACATAGAGTAAACCTTTGAGAATAAGATAATATCACACAGTTTATGCTAAGTCACTCCAAATGCATAAGTGTTTTACATAGAGGAATGGGAACATAGTGAAATATTAATATGGATGAAGGTTATCCATAGACAAATCCTATGTAAACCTTGGGGTGCATAGGATACAAACTGCAAGTGAGATCTAAGTTCAATGAGGAGATGATAAGAATGGGAGATGATGAGAGGGGTAAACAATATGCATAGATAAAGATAAATAGACACAAAATAACCCAGATAATTAGAATAATGAAAAGATGTTAACTTAATTCTTATCAAAATGCAAGGTTTAGCCAATATAAGTTCTCATGAAAGGCAAATTCCATTACCATAAGGCTACTAAAATGTGTTGACCCTTTTACAATGGAAATATAGGCTTTTATAGTGATCAAACCTATTTTACAATAAATGCACCTCTTCAAGTGGTGGGTATAACTTTAAATTCACTTGTACTTTGCCATAAATTTCTAAATTCAAGTAGGCTTATTGGGTCTAGAGCTAGTGGTAATATCCTCTTGGGATACACATGTATAGAGGAACAAAATAATTCCCTAATAGAGTTAGAGAGTGTCATGCACTCAAGTCCTAATGTCTGATATCTGATTTTGCATTTAATCATTCTAATAGTGCCTTAATATTTTCTCAATCACCTCCAATAATATTCATTATATCTAGTAGCTACTTAGCATGTGGCACTTCTTGATTGATCTTGGGTGTATCACTATAGGAATGCCTTGCATCACTTTGGTAGGCTCTTGGAATGGTCTGTTGACTTGTTGGGTGGGAGAAATGTGGATGTGACATGTGGGTGTCATTTATTTGTTTTGGATGTTTGGTGTGTCCCCTTTTTCCTTCTTCACTAACCAATAGTACTACTCAAAATTCTACCAAAGGGGACCCACTTTAGATGAGTTCCAGATTGCCACAGGGAGAGTTGTTACTTTTCCTAGGAGAATCATGGGATTCCTTATGTTGAAAGAGCATTTAACTTCCATGTGAAAATGGATGAAAGAGAGTTGTATGTTTCATAGTTCACAAGTATATATGTATGATCCTATGTGTGGAAATGAAATTGCATAAATAAGTGTGATGAAGATTTTTAATAAGGGCATGCATGAAGATTTAAGATCTTGAGCTCATTCTTCATAATTCATATTACTTCCTACATTTGACCTTCACTTAACCATTCCAAAACTTGAGACCTACATCCTTGAATTTTTGTACTCTTAGACTTTCATGCCATAAAATCCTACACATGGGCATGTATTAAAAACCTTTAGTGAGTGTGAACCATCCTCTTACTCCCACATAGACCTACACCTCTATCTTAGGCTTGAGCAGAGATGGGAAACACCTACACACATTTTTTTTGAATCACTTGGGTCATCATATGTGTGTTATATCTCTTTAATATTTGGGAAGCCTTACACTAATCAAGAGGTGACTTATAAAGACAACACTTCAAGAAACCTCTATAGACCACTTGTCTACTAGGTGAGAATCTAGTGGCCTTTGAAGTGTTCTATTAGGAATAGTGTTCTATTGGGTATAACTTATTTGGATTATGCCTAAATAAATTGAATTGAGTCTTACCCTCAACAAAACAAAAGGGAAAAGGACAAGCAACAGATGTGTGAAAAGCACTTAGGGGAAAACAAAACTAGACTAAGACTATAAAATGTGCACACATGCACTTAAGGAAATGTAATGCAAGATAATCTAATCTACTATAGACAAACTACAAACATGTCCCTCCAACCTCCTCGATCAAAATAGAAACCTCTTATGGTCTTTGCATTGTGCACCATCCTATTGTTGATATGTGATGGGTGGAGGCATTGTGACATCTATTTATCATGAGGAAGGAACTCAAGTAAGTTTGGCTACCTAGGCTCATTTTTGATGAATGACTCCATCATGTTATGTAGAATCCTTTCTCCTAAATGTCTGATGTCTTTAGTGTCAAACCAATCCTTCCCAAATTTATCAATGTTTATCTATGTTATTTTCTCAAATAGATCCTTCTAAAGCATGAGAAGCTTGTACATGGTGCTTGAGTAGCTCATAGATCTAGTAGGTTTACTTTGCTTATCTCAATGATACTACTCCAAGTCTAACATGCCTCTTAGAAACCATTCTATGTCATGCCTGGGTGTGCAAGGATTGATAATGATCATCACCATAACTTATACATTTTCTCATGGAAATCAATCTTGACCCACTGATATTGCTCCTTCAATTTGAATAAGTCCTAAGATGACTCATCTAAACCTATGTGTGTGCTTTACTCCCTTTAGGTTTCCACCATCTACATTATTGTAACCTCCTCTATAATTGCACCCTACCTATCTGTGATATGCAATTAAACATGGCCATCAATTTAGAGTTGGGCATGGGTCTTCTCCTAAGGGGATATCAATTTATCAAATAGGCCTATACATAATTCCTCCAACTCATCCTAAAAAGAGTCCTCCTCTTATGTCTATGATCACCTTGGGGTGGTCACAGTCACTCTCTTTGATCATGTACTCCTTTTGAATGTTAGCTTCTTCTTTAAGGTCCTCCTTTATAGTGCCAAATAGTAGGTCAGGTCCATGCCTTTGAATGCACTCTAGAGTGGCATAGATAGACTCTCCCTCATTAAGTTCCTCCCATTCTACTTTTACTTTGATAATCTACTCATCAACCTATTTCTCCATCTAACTATACCTATCTTCTTCTTGTAGTAGGCTTGATTATTATGGCATTTTAACACAAAAGGGACTACCAATTATGATCTTCTCATCATATTCACTCAATATATCCTCCTCATTCGAATGGTATACACTTGTCTTCCATACATTTGGTCCTCATTTGAAAAGAGATATTGTGGGAGGGTAAGAGGATTCAATTGGTGTAAAGGATGGGGGATTTACAAGGTTGGACATTGTGAAGTTAGGATGCATGGTCCAAGAAGGCTACCATGACTACACTTGAGGCTCCTAAGGAAGGATGGGTTCTTTAGCTATAATAGGCATAGGCTCTTGAATTGGCATAGGTATGGGCCTCCTAAAGCTTGGTACTTTGAAATCAAGGGATTTACTTGAATACACAATGAATCTATCCTACCTGAAGCCAAGGACTTAGAGCATGAAAGATTTATGTCCCATAAGTTGGCTTGTAGGCATATGGGGAGCTTGCTTAAAGCTAGGAAAGGAAAGAGCTTAGGAATCTAGTTGCACTTCAAAAAATTTCATCTATTCTTCTTTGGTTGTGATTTGGCTATCCAAGCACTCTTCTTCATATCTACACTACTTCATCACCTTTTATTAAGTGTAAGCTTGAGGAGCAAATGTATATCATACTTTATCATACTCTTACTCTCTTTTGATCTCCCTCATGTATCTTTTTAAATCAAGGTGTATATTAATGACACTCTTTTGATGTTTATTAGGAGGGTAGTAATGTTGATTGGGAGTAAGGTAGCTTTTGTAGGGCTTATTAGAAGAATAATGAGACTGTCATGGGCACCAAACCTAGGAAAATGCTATAGGCACTCACATGAGCTTGATATGAGAAATGGGAAGGCATAAACAAATCATTATCATATAATGGGGGTGGGGGGGGGGGGTGGAAAGACATATCTTTAAGCACTTAGACTACCAAAACTAGTATATTTTGTCATTCAGAGATTCCAAGTGCTCTATGGAGTGTAAGCTTGAGGAGCAAATGTATATCATACTTTATCATACTCTTAATCTCTTTTGATCTCCCTCATGTATCTTTTTAAATCAAGGTGTATATTAATGACACTCTTTTGATGTTTATTAGGAGGGTAGTAATGTTGATTGGGAGTAAGGTAGCTTGTGTAGGGCTTATTATAAGAATAATGAGACTATCATGGGTACCAAAACTAGGAAAATGCTATAGGCACTCACATGAGCTTGATATGAGAAATGGGAAGGCATAAACATAGCATTATCATATAATGGGGGGGGTGGGGGTGTAAATACATATCTTTAAGAACTTAGACTACCAAAACTAGTATATTTTTGTCATTCAGAGATTCCAAGTGCTCTATGGAGTCTCTTCAACCCCTGATAGCCAAGGGTAACACTGATTCCTTAGATTTTATTTAACTTATTCCCACTAATCATAAAAGAAACTATTTTCCTTATAAATGTACACACATGTATGCTCCATGGCATATGGAAGCTTGGTAGTGGTGTGTTGAGTGTGAAGGCCTTTTTCAGGGTGCAAGAGTCTAAGACACTAGGCACAAAAACATTATCATGTATCTATGTGTATGAACATAAATTATCTCATTTTAATTATGAGCTAATCCCCAAGGTGTGAGACCCTTTTAATCCTTGGGACAAGCCTCTAAAGTAGGTTAGATTCCTTCTATTTTAAGTGCACCTAGTTTAAGACGAGTGTGTAAGACTAAAGAATAGAAAGGTTAACTAATGCTAATCAAAACCTAAGTCTCTTAAGGGAAAAGGGAGGGATAAGGTAAGAGGGTAATGAAAGTAAAAGGTGATGCACCCAGAATAGAGTGAGCACTCATAATACCATAAAAAAAGTGAAAAACTTTAAGAACAAGACAATATCACATATTTTTCACCAAGTCACTCCAAATTCATAAGTGTTTCACACAGAGGCATGAGAACATAGTGGATCTTTGAGAGGGATGAAGGTTATCCTTAGACAAAGCCTACATAGACCCTGGTGTGTATAGGATACAAACTGTAAGTGAGCTTTGAGTTTAATGAGGAGGTGTTAGGAATGGAAAACAATGAGGGGTGAAAAATACCCATAGACAAAGATCAACAGACAAAATAGAATATAGATAATCAGAATAACAGTAAATAATTAAACTTAATTCTTATCAACATGTAAGGTTTATCCAATACAAGTGCTCATAAAAGGCAAAATATAGTAGTGTGAGGCTACTAAAATGAGTTTACCCTTTTACACTGGAAATATAGGATTTTATAGTGAATCAAACATGTTTTTATAATAAATGCACCACTTAAGGTGATGGGTATAACTTTAAATTCACTTATGGTGCTTCACCACTTATTAATAAAATTTTTTAGGTTGATTGGGTCTAGATATAGTTGTAGGATCCTTTTGTATACATGTGTATAGGGGAATGAAATATTTCCCTAACAAAGTCAAAGAGTGGTGTGCCCTCAATTCCCTATGTCTGGTAGTTACTTTTGCATTTAATCATTCTAACAGTGCCTAGAGATTTTCTCAACCACCTCCAATAATATTCATTATATCTAATAGCTACTCAACACATGGTGCTTCCTAATTCATCTTAGTTGTGTTAATGTAGGAATGCCTCACATCACTTTGGTAGGATCTCAAAAGAGTCTTTTATCTTACTAGGTAGGAGAAGTGTGGATGTGACACATGGGTTCCATTTCTTTGATATGGTTGTTTGGTGGGTCCCCATTTTCCTTCTTCATTGACCAATGGTGTTACTCTAAATTTTGTCAAAGGGGACCCACTTTATATGAGTTCCATATTGCCATGTGGAAAGATCAAACTTTTCTTGGGAAAACTTTGGACTTCCTTATGTTGAATGAGCTTCCCTGTGGTAATGGCAAAAGGAGAGTTTTATGTTGTGAAGTTCATAGGTTTAGATGTATGATCCTATGTGTGGACATGGAATTTCATAAACTAAGTTTGAGGAATATTTTTAATTAGGGAACACATGAGGATTGCAGACCCTGAGTGTATTCTTAATAATTCATATTATTTCCTACATTTGACCTTCACTTAACCATTCCAAAACCTAGAGACCTACATCTTTGAATTCACATGATCTTAGACTTATGTGCCATAAATTCCTATGCACGAGAATGTGTTTGGAACATTTAGTGAGTATAAAACATCCTCTTACTCTTGTATATACCTACACCTCTATCTTGAGCTTTAACATATATGGGAAGCACCTGTACACCTTTTGTTTGAAGCACTTGGGCCATCATGGGTGTGTTATCTCTTTGTAAGCCTTGAGAAACCTTGCACTAAACAGGGGGTAACTTAAAAATTCAACATCTCTCTTGTCAAAATCTTTCTTGACTTGAGCTTGATGTTACTCTAATTTATTCATTACAAGGTCCCTAGTTTCTTTAAGATCTATGAGCTCTATCATCCTCATGTTCATAGGCTCACTCTCCATTGACTCAAGTTGATGGGATAACTCCAAGGTAGGTAGTTCAAGATAAATGGAAAATTTGGATTCCATTCCATATACAAATACATATGGATTCACTTTATCAGCCCATAAGGTTGTCCTTAGCTTTATATGCCCACACTCTTTGATTCTCTTCCATGGTCCTCTTGATAATCATTATCAAGTTCTTGTTTGTGGACTCTGCTAGTATATTACCTTAGGGGTGGTAACTAGAGGATGTGATAAGATAGATGCCCAAATTAAGTTCCCATTCACTTATATTCATACCAATAAATGCTAAGGCATTATCTAAAATTCTATTATTTGGGACTTCAAACCTGGTCACTATACTATCATAGAAATCCAACACTACTATTTCATTGGCTTCTTTCAAGGCAATTGCTTCTACCCACCTAGTGAAATAGTTAGTTGTAGTGAGCACCCATTTATTCCATAGACTTGAAGGTGGATTGATCATCCCTATGAATTATAACCCCTATTACATGAAAGGTTACTCCACTTAGATTGGGTTGAGTGGAAGAGCTATTAATATCTACTTTCCTACAAATAAAGCACACTTTTTGCATTTCCTAACCCATGCATAAGCATCTTTGAAGAGGATAAGACAATAATAAATAGATATGATTGCCTTTGATATTTTTATTATTAGAGAAACCTGGCCTCATGTAGATCCATTATGAAACTACTCCAAGATCTTTATCACTTGATTGTCATCAATGCACCTAAGTAGTACCCCATTAAGGTCACTTCTAAAACAACATCATCAAATAATTCATAGGGTATGGAATAAAGTCTAAAATACCTTATTTTTTCCCTATCTAGACTTTGGAAGAATTATTTTATCATAAAAAATGTTTCATGTCCTAGAGCCAACTATTATGAGGTGGAGATGCATCTATCTATGAGTTGTCTTATATCACCAAAATAACTTGTTTATATTATTTAATATCATCTACCATATACTTACATAATCCTTTGCCTCTTACCATCTTGGTGACTTTGATCTCCACATCATACTCCATGACCTTGGTAATCCATTTGCTCTTTTCTCATTCAAGTCTTTATTGAGGATAAAGTCTCTCACTATAGGATGAGACACCATAATATGAATCTTGTTTTTTGAAAGAATTAGCCTAAACTTATTTAGGCTTATCAAATATTAAAGAATATAATTTTAAATAAAAGTGTACCTCACCTCATACCCCTCTATTCCTTGACTAAAAAATGCAATTAGCTACTTGAGTCCTTCACCATTATTTTGCTTCAGCATAGTTGATATATTGTCAATATTGGTAAAGGTTTACAATATGAAATCATTTGATAAATCAATATTCATGAGCAAGGGTGCTTGGCCAATGTCTTTCTTGATGGCCTCAAATACTACTTCACCTTTATTTGACCAATAAAACACTTTGATCTTCTTTAGAATGGTGGTGATGGGTTTCACCAGGTTTGAAAAACCAAGTATAAACCTTATCACAAAGTTTATTTCCCCAAGGAATCTCTGGATTCCTTTCTTGTGCTTGGGTAAAGAGAGTGCTAAGATAACACTTATTCTATTAGGGTTAATGGATAGTCCTTCCTCTAAAACAATGTGACCCAAAAGTTTGCCTTAATGAAAAAAACTTACATTTCTTGGGATTTAAAGAGATCCCATGCTCTACATCTTTGAAAGATCAAACTTAGATGGTCCATGTGCTCACTAGCTTTCTTCGATAAAACTATAATGTCATCCAAGTAGAACAATACCATTTAATTTAGAAAACCTTGGAAATCCATGTATATGGCTCTCTAAAAGGGTTCTATAGTATTTTAAAATCTAAAAGGCATCTTTTCGTAAGAATGTGTGCCCCACTTTGTGGGGAAGGTAGTCTTATATTTATCTTCTTCTCTCACTAGCACTTGGCTATAACCTAAATATCCATCCAAAAAGGAGAAGCATTTTGAGTGAATAACTATATGAATAAGTTGCTCCATGGATGGTAAAAGATAGTGATCATTTAAAGAGACCCTATTATATCCCTAAATTTAACAAACAATTTGATCTTCCCACTCTTGTTCCTCATAGGTACCAAATTGGATAGCCATGAGGAGTGCTTAATGGGAAAGATGATCTTTGATTCAATCAGCATGATAAATTCTTTCCTTATAAGCTATTTAATTTTGGGATTTATAGGCCTCTTATTTTGCTTGATAGTCTTGGAATTAGCCTTTATTTTTATAATGTGTTGGGCTAGCTTAGGATCAAATCCTCTAGGTCACTATATTCCTAAGCAAAGATGTCTACATATTCTTTACAAAGTTCTATGAAAGCATATTTCTAAGATTTAGTACTTACCTTTCCAAGATTTAGGAGCTTGTATTTGAAGATGAGGACTCTTTCAAAATTCTCTTCACTTGTAAACATCACTACCTTTTCTTTCCTCTTATGGTCTCCCTCATGGAAAAGACCTCCAAGGGTGACTAGTCCTTTAGGAAGCTTATTGTATCTCAATTAAACTATTTGCTCTTCATATTGATGTTGAAACTTTTCTTGGTTCATTGAAGATAATTATGCTTCTTGCTACAAGAAACAAGAAAATTTCTTGTCATTCTCAAAGACCTACCAATGAGCTTCATTATCTATCACTAATGGTTTTACCACTACTTTGACATGTGGTTGTACCTTGGTCTTTTTCAACTCATTTAGGATATCAAATTGAGCTCCTACATCTTTTAACCTATCAACATCTCCATTTTGGTTCCTTGGCACTACTTGGATGTTAAAAGCCTCAAAATATTTAATTAGGTCCCATACCCTATGTTTTTAATACTTCATCAAAGTGTTCTTGGTGATATCCTAACCTCTAACCTATTTCACTATCAACTCACTATCACCATAAACATGAAATTCTTTGATCCCTCTCTTACTATCCCATTGAAGGCTATATATAAGACCCTCATGTTATATTTCATTATAAGATAAAATAAATTAGAACCTATAAGAGGAGAAATATTTTTCATTGGAATGGGATACTAGAATTGCACTTGTACCCACTCCATATTTTCTCCTTGAACCATCAAATAATAATTTCCATAATACAGTAAGATATTTTTAAGGTCCAATAAGGGATGACATGGATTGATTCTATTCATGTAAGTGGTAGACACCCATTTCCCTCTCTTCAACTCCCTTCAAAGGGTCAACCAAATGATTTTCATTCCATAGTTCATCCAAGAACATGTCTGGTATATCCTCAAGGTGAGTGTTTATCTCTTGACCAACCATATGTTCATCCTCATCAAGAATGGTGTAATTGAAGTTTATGATATCTGACCCATAAGGTTCTATGAGGAATTGTGTAATGGGATCAGCCTTAATAGATAGTTTGGTTCTATATCTTGTTTTAAATTTCATGTATGACCAATCTACTACAAGATAACTTCTAATATTTATAGTGAATTCTCTAAATAAGCATAGGGGAAAATGAGGAGGTATATCTAGAATCAATACATCTTGAACTACTAATACAATATGATAAGCATGTAGGGTTAAGTTAAGATCTCTGATGATACTAGATGGCTTGGTGGAAGAACCATCAAGTTATAACACTTTTTTAGACTAGGGCTCATATTTTAGACCAAGATTATCAACTATGGACTTTGGCATTATCAAGATGATAACCCCAATATATACCAAGTAATTTTGTATTAAATATTCACTAATGAATACTAAAATGTATAAGGGAGGATGTTTTACCACCTTACATGTTTTCCCTTCACTTGATCCTTTGGTTGCATTAGTGAGAACCATATTTTCCTTGATTGGTTCCTTCTCGAGAACCTATTAACAACCCTTCTTGGAGGATGTATACCTAACCAAGCATGAAAAACATATCCCACATTGGCAAGCTCACATTGTAAATTTTTATTTGATCTACAATGTTGATGGGTGAACCACCAACCTTTGGTTGTGCTTTGGAAGCCACAACTACACCTTGAGTTTGTGAGTTTTATAGAATAATCGCATTCCCCTGATTTTGATTATTTGGAGTTATTAGAACCTTTGGAATAGCATCGGGTCCATTTGACCTTGATATTGAAGGATTAATGGTAGGAGGCTCCTTGACTACTTCCTAATTACCATCGAGGTTCCTTGATTTCTTCCTTCTTTTGAACCTTGTATTTGCTACCACTAGGATGTATGCCTAGCTAGAACTAGCCTATTGATTGAGTGCATAACAATATTCTTGCTCATACTTAACCATTATAACACCCAAATAGCTTGGCCCTTGATCATGACCTTGACTTTCTTGAGGCTCCTTTGGTTTCATCATCATCGGTACCTCTATGTTTTAAGCCATAAGAGCTTTATTGTACCCATAATTAGAATCCTACTACCATTGATCATTGAAATCTTGAGTGAAATTAGTGTCTGGGATAATGGACTTCCCAAAAGACCAATTCCAAGGCATGTTCCTTTCAGCTTCTTAAGCAACATTATTTTGAACAGGGACCAAAGTGTTGAAAGTGATTTCAATATTTGGATTATAGTTAGTTTACCCTTGTCCCTATCCTTGACTTGGCCTTGGACTTGGAAGTTTACTTTATAGGGTGACCTATTTGATTGATAATATTATTTCTAAGTTTAATATGAGGCTTGATAAGGCCTATTGAAAGTTTTCTACTCTTAACATTCACTAGCTCATTTTCCAAGGATTGAAACATGCTCATAAACTTTTGAAAGTGTTTGTGTTCTTGAGAATCACTAGATTTACTACTAGAAGATTTTTCTTTATTTGGTGAGGGTATAGCTATAATTGTAGGTATAGGAGGAATGACATAAAGGGGAGGAATAGAAAAAAGATATGGTCTGATCTTAGGGAATAAAGATGATGGTGGTTTAGGTGTTAACTTTCTAGCTTAGACTAGATAATTTTCTACTCTGATTTCCAACTCATATGCATTTGGTAATGTGTTCCCTCCCATAAACTATACCATTACTAAAATTTCACTATCAAGGGTTTTTAAATAGTATAGGAAGGAAAAGTTAGGGGTAGGCCTAATAGAGACTAGGATTCTATCCCAAGTTTTTTGGAACCTTGTATTGAAGTTTTGATTAAATTCATGAGGGTCTCTTTTTATTGTGGTTGACTACTCTACAAGAGAAAAATGGTCACTCTTATCCTCAAATATTTTACACAAAACATCTCCTAATTGTACCATGTGACAATGGAATTGTTGAGTTTTAGAGCTAAAAGCTTCACCAGATGAGCAAATGTAGAGGTTGTTGGAGTTACACAGTCGTCGACATCGGTCAGGACCAACCGACATCTATTAGGGGTCGATCAAAATCTACCGATGTCAGTTATGGATCAGCCAACATTGGTCATATGTAGACAAATAGAGACCGATGTCGACCATCTGTGCATTCCCAAAATTCCAATTTTGAGGAGAACATTTAGTTTACATGTAAAGATTAACTGTTCATTTTGAGTCCGCTTTTCTATTTTTGGCAGGATAGATTTGAACCTTTGATTAAGAGGTGCATCTAACGGTGGAGAATGCATGGCTCATGAATTCTAGTTCTATATAATAGGGTTAGATCCTCATAGCATTGTAAGCAAGGTAAGTAAGAAAAAAGTGTGAATCAATTCAAGAATTGAGTTGGTTGTAATTGAAACAGAGAGAGAGAGAAAGAACTCTTGAGGGAAAGAGATCTGTACATTTGAGAGGTGTGAGAAGAGAGAGAGATTTCTTCATTGTATTTCCTTTTGGAAGAGAGTGTTAATACAAGATTGGTTGTTTCTTGTATCTCCTATTCTTTGTTGTTTCTAATTTCTAGTTACTTATTATTTATGGTTTAATTTCATGTTTAGTTGCTTATAAAAAAGTAATCAATTGTGATGTAAGATCCTAAAAAGTGGTATCAGAGCTTGGTTCACTAACAAGGTTCATCAGAGTAGGTTAGTGTTTGTTGATTACAGGTTCACTCTCAAGGGTTTCTGATTGAGTGGGAGTAAAGTAATGGCAGAAGAAAGTAAACTAAGAATGGAGAAATTCAATGGCAAGAATTATCAATTATGGAGGATATAGATAGAAGATTATCTATATCAGAAAGATCTATACTTACCATTGGGTGGGGTTGCATGCAAGCCCATAGATATGCAAGATGAAGAATGGAATGTTCTTGATAGAAAGGCTCTTGGATCTATAAGGTTGAGCCTGGCATCTTTTGTGATTTCCAACTTATCATAGGCAAAGACAATGATAGAGTTAAGGGATACTTTGGCAAATTTATATGAAAAGCCCTCAGCTTCAAATAAGGTATATCTTATGAAGCAATTATTTAATTTGCAAATGTAGGAAGGTGGATCAGTATCTAATCATCTTAATGATTTCCATGCAATAGTAAATTAGTTAAATTCAGTCAAAATAGTTTTTGATGATGAAATTAAGGCTCTCTTAATCTTATTCTCTTTACTTGAAAGTTGGCATAGTTTGGTAATGGCAGTTAGTAATACTACATCTGCTTCAAATATCTTGAAAGTTGATGATGTTGTTAGTGTAATCTTGAATGAAGAAATTCATAGGAAAAGCATAGAGGAAACATTAGGTAATGCTTTAAGTATTGAAAGCAGGGGAAGGCAAAGAGAGAAGGGCAAGCAAGGGAGATCAAGGTCAAAGTCAAAGATGAGAGGTAGATCCAAATCTAGAAATGGAAGAATAACCTGCTAGAATTATGGAAAGAAAGGGCATGCAAAGAAAGATTGTTGGTTGAAGGATATCAAAGAAGAAAATCAGCATGAAGGTAATAAAGAAGAAGCAAAAGTTGTAGGTATTGTTACACAGGATGCTCTTATATTTTCTTTGGATAATAAAGTAGAATCTTGGGTTTTATATTCTGATGCCTCTTTCCATGCAACCCCAAATAGAGATTTTTTCAATGATTATGTCCATGGAGATTTTAGAAAAGTTTATTTAGGGGATGATGAGCCTTGTCAAATTGTTGGCAAAGGAAAAGTGCAGCTAAAATTGTAGAATGGCAACACATGGGTGTTGAAGGATGTCATGCATGTACCCATCCTAAAGTGGAATCTGATTTTTGTAGGAAAGTTGGGTGATGAGGGTTGCACAGTAACGCTCACAACTGAATCTTGGAAATTTTCCAAGGGTGTACTTGTATTAGCTAGAGGTAAGAGAGTATATATGCTTTATCTATCTACTTGTATTACTGATTATTCTCCTTCTATTTTATCTACTTCAGATGTAGATGCAAAGTTATGGCACTGTAGGCTTGGTCACATGAGTGAGAAGGGAATGAATGTTCTTAAGTCAAAAGGTAAGCTTTCAGATTTGAAAAGCATAGATCTAGATTTCTGTGAGCATTGTATTTTTGGAAAATAGAAGAAAGTGAGGTTGGGTCAACAAAGAAGAAGCACAAGTTGGAGCTTGTTCACACAGACATGTGAGGACCAACTCAGGTAGCGTTTATTGGAGGATCACGGTATTATGTTTATTTTATTGATGATTCTACAAGAAAGGTATGGTTTTATTGCATAAAGAAGAAATTTGATGTTTTTGACACATTTAAGAAATGGAAATATTTGGTTGAGAATGAAATAGGTTTGAGATTGAAGTGCCTTAGATCTAACAATGGTGGTGAGTACTGCAGCAATAAATTCAATAGTTACTATTCTATGAGTGGAATACACAGGGAAAGGATGGTTCCAAGGACACCTCAGCAAAATGGAGTTGCTGAAAGGATGAATAGAACAATATTGGAGCATGCACGGAGTATGAGGTTGCATGCTGGTTTGCCCATTAAAGTTTTAGGCATAAGTTGTAGATACTATGGTTTACCTAATTAATAGAGGACCTTCTACTGCACTAGATGGTGGAATTCTAGAAGAGGCTTAGACAGGTAAAAATGTAGATCTTTCATTTCTCAGAGTTTTTGGTTCTAAAGCTTTTGTGCATATTGATAAAGAAAATAGAAAGAAGCTGGATGCTAAATCTATGCGGTGCACTTTCATTGGTTATGGTTTTGAGGATTTTGGATTCTAGTTGTGGAATTTATAAACTAACAAAATTATTAGAAGCCGTGATGTAGTTTTCAATGAGAAGGTGATGTACAGTGATCAGCTCAAGAGGTTGAATAATTTTGAGTAGGGCAATGTTGATTTGGATGAGGTTATGATCCAAAATGAGATCATAGGTAAAAATAATCATACACAGGAAAACATAGACACTGACATCGGTCAGGAAGGAACTGACATCGGTCAGGAAGGAACCTATGTCAGTCAGATAGAAATCAACGTCGGTCAGGTACAGATCGACATCGACCAGAGACAACTGAGATCAGTCACTGATAGAAAGGAATTTGGGTAGACAACAAGCTGTGAATGAGTCTCAAATGCCCATAAGGAGGTCTAAAAGGGTAAGTAAACCTCCAATTCGTTATTCCCCTTCTTTATAATACTTTTTGCTCATTGATGGTGGAGAACCAAAAAGTTTTGATGAGGCAATGCAGGTAGAATCCAGGAAATAGTGGGAGCATGGTATGAATGAGGAAATTGATTCCTTGAAAGGGAACCAAACATGGGATTTGGTAGAGTTTCTAGCCAGAAAGAAAGCACTAAAAAACAAATGGGTTTATAGGTTAAAGGAAGGAGAGAATGGACAAATGAGACATAAGGCTAGGTTGGTAGTAAAGGGATTTACATAGAAACTAGGTATTGATTTTGGTGAAATTTTTTCTCCTGTAGTAAAGATGACTTCTATTTAGACTGTATTGTCTTTAGTTACTATTAAGGATTTGCATCTTGAGCAGCTTGTTGTTAAGACAACATTTCTTCATGGAGATTTGGATGAAGAGATATATATGGAACAGTCAGAAGGTTTTGAGGTCAAAGTTAAGGAAAAACTTGTGTGCAGGTTGAAGAAAAGCTTATATGGTCTTAAGCAAGCTCCAAGACAATGGTATTTAAGGTTTGACAGGTTTATGACAGAGCATGGCTTTAGTAAATGTCAATCTAGCCATTTTGTTTATTTTAATAGATTGGATAATGGTAGTTATATTATCCTGTTATTGTATGTAGATGATATGTTTGTTGCAGGTTTACACATGCAGGATATTACTGAGCTTAAGGTAAAATTAGCTCAAACATTTGCCATGAATGATTTAGGAGCAGCAAAGAAAATCCATGGCATGAGTATTAAGAGAGACAGGAAAAATCATAGTTTGATTTTGTCTCAAGAGGATTATGTGAACAAGGTGTTGGAGAGGTTCAATATGCAGGATGCAAAACTAGTAAGCACACCTATGGCTGGACACTTCAAGTTAAGCAAAGAACAGTGTCCTAAATCACATGATGAGGTTGAATACATGAGTAGAGTTCCATATGCTTTAGCAGTTGGGAGCTTGATGTATGCAATGGTATGTACTAGACCTGATATTGCCCAAGCAGTGGGAGTTGTCAGCAAGTTTATGGCCAATCCAATAAAGGAACACTGGAAAGCAATTCAATGGATTCTCAGATATCTGAGAGGGACCAAAAGTAGGCATTTATTCTATGGAGGTTTAAACACTTCTCTACATGGGTATGTAGATTCGGATATGGCAGGTGACTTGGATGGTAGGAGAAGCACCACAAGATATGTGTTCACTGTTGGTGGAATGGTAGTTAGTTGGATTTCAAAGTTGCAAAAGGTTGTTGCCTTATCTACTACAGAGGTAGAATACATTATAGTCATAGAGGCTATCAAGGAAATGATATGGATGACATGGTTCATGGAAGAGTTGAGAAAGGAGTAAGAGAGTTTCAGATTGTATAGTGATAGTCAAAGTGTAATTCATTTGGCAAAGAATTCAGCCTTTCATTCAAGAACCAAACATATACAGCTTAGGTGCCACTTCATTAGATAGGTATTGGAGAATGGACAGTTGAAGCTGGAAAAGATCCATACGGATGAGAACCCTACTGATATGTTAACAAATCCAGTAACAAAGGAGAAGTTGAATCTTCATTCAACTTTTGTTGGTCTTCAAGATTGAACTTGAAGATGGAGAAACAAGCTAGAGGATGTTGTTGTATAGGTACAGGTGCAGCTGTTTATCTCCAAGTGGGAGATTTTTGAGTTGTGGAGCTAAAATCTTCACCAGATGAGCAAATGCAGAGGTTGCTAGAGTTACACAGTCACCAACATCGGTCAAGACTGACCGACATCGGTCAGGGGTCAATCAAAATCTACCAATGTTGGTTATGGATCAGCTGACATCGGTCATATGTAGATAGATAGAGACCAACATCGGTCATTTGTGCATTCCCAAAATTCTAATTTTGAGAATATTCAGTTTGCATGTAAAGATTAACTATTCATTTTGAGTCTGCTTTTCTATTTTTGGCAGGACAGATTTAAACCTTTGATTAAGAGGTGCATCTAACAGTGGAGAATGAATGGCTCATGAATCCTAGTTCTATATAATAGGTTTAGATCCTCATAGCATTGTAAGCAAGGTAAGCAAGAAAAAAGTGTGAATCAATTCAAGGATTGAGTTGGTTATAATTGAGAGAGAGAGAGAACTCTTGAGGGAAAGAGATCTGTACATCTGAGAGGTGTGAGAAGAGAGGGAGATTTCTTCATTGTATTTCCTTCTGGAAGAGAGTATTAATACAAGATTGGTTTTTTCTTATATCTCTTATTCTTTGTCATTTTTGATTTCTAGTTACTTATTATTTCTGGTTTAATTCCGTGTTTAGTTGCTTATACAAAAGTAATCAATTGTGCTGTAAGATCCTAACAGGAATTAGCAGCAAGGCTTCTATATCAGTCTAAGGATTTTCCTTTGAAAGAGATGGATAATAACCTAACTACCCCATTTTCTTCATTAATATCATGAATTTTGAATAAATTGGCTATATCCATGAGGTGTTTAGAAGGGGTTATATCTTACTCTCCAATAAAATAAGGGACACTTTTAAGAGATTCTACTAGAATAGGATCATTCTGAGGAAACGATAGAGGAATTTGGCCATTAAAATCAATAAAATATCTAAGGACTACAATGGATATGAAAGGGTTTAATAAAAATATCCTTATATGGGTAGGCCTTTAAATTGACCTAGGAGCAAAGATTCCTTTATATTGGCGTGTATTGGGAAACCTTAATATTTTTTTCTAAAATTATAGGTAGTTCAACAAATTCAGAAGGAATACCTATAGAAGCTAATATTTTAGTCACCTTTAGATGATATGTAGTCACATATATATTACCAGAATGTTAAATCTTCATTTGGAGTTACCAGATGTTATTTTTTAGAATATATAACTGCTACAAATTGATCAAACCAACATCAAACTTTGACCAGTATTTTTAAACTATGTTGTCCTACTAATCATGCCATAAACTATTGTATCATAAATTTTCACCCTTATAGAGGGTTATTTTGGCTCTCTCCAATTGAGCTAAATTAATGGGACAACCCCAGGTTGTGGGTCACTTATGGTGGGGTTAAACCTCTAGAGAAGGATGACTTCCTCTTGATGGATCACCTATAATAATGTCTACACTAAGAAAATGTTTATAAATTGGAAACATATATTAATAAATATAATAAGGTGATGCACCAAATTAATTGATAACTCACACAATCATGAATTATACATTAAAGAATCATAATATAGTGCTAGCTCACATAATCTCAAAATCTAGTTAATTGCATAAGTATTTTATACACTAGTTTCAAGAAGTAATGAATGAAGTTAGGAGGAATTCTAAGATTCACACAAATCTTACACTAATGGAAAAAAGAACATAAATACATACCTAGAATCAAATAGGAAACACCCTAAAATAATCAATAAAGAAGGACAATGGGCATGGAATATTCTTCTTCACAATGACATCATGCACAAGATTACTAAACATAGTTAAAGAGTAAGAGATAGGCAAATAAATTATTTATTACCTTCAAGATGTATTTCATACAAGTTTTTATAGGTTTTAGCCTTATCAAATAAGATTCTCTTACTCCTCAAAATTTGGAGATAAAATCTATCAAAAGTGAGAGGGATTCTTCTTATAAAAATTGAGAGAAAGATTACAAAATGGAAAGAGTGGGTAATATATGATAAAAGGAGAGATAAGAGGGATCATGAGTACCAAGATCATTAAATGAGGTACAATAAATAAGATGGAGTCCCAACCACTTTTTTATTTATTATCATTAATTATACCTCCCAACTATCCATTCATTAGCCCCCAAAAAAATGTCAAGCCCCCTATTGTCCTTAGAAGACATACTAGAATACAAGAACTTGTTGGATGTGTTGAGCCATGATCTATGTTATTTAGAGAGAATATTAAAGGATTTGTAATAAAATTGAATTCCCTAACTACTTTATCCAATCCCAAAAATTTTTTTACTTTGATATTCTATGACATCTTCCCACTTATTTCATTGTAAGGATGAAGTCTTCATACCTTGAACTGAGATAAATCTATCACCATGTCTACTTTTAGTAGTTCTTTATCAGAGATATAACTTTGAATAAATATGAGACACTTATGCATACCATTCATATCTACCCCTACTAAAAAATGTAAGTGTAGGTCTATATTATATATTCAAAAATAATCTAATTCATTAGTTTTCATATAGTTATTATATATCGATAAAAAAGCCTACATGTTGCATAGCCTCGTTATTGATCTCCATTAGACATAAATAAACCTATCCTACATATAATAATTTATAAAAACCAAGAACTAACCATATACATAGGTCTTATTTAAATAAAAAATATCATAGTCACAAAACCATACTATAATCCCAAAAGATGGACCCTATATGTTACCAATCTTTGAACCAAAGGTTCAAATTGAGCTTCAATGGCATTGTAATTCCATCATTGATCATCCTGCTTGTATCATTGTGTCCTTTTAATGGTATTAGATTGATCTCTAATGGAAATAGGATGATTTTTTTAGGACCTTATTCTATTTTAACCTATGTCACAATTGTTCTCCACTTGAAATCTCCTATCTCTTAACCTTTAATATTTACCATTGATCTGCTTCCTTGTGATTAAGTGAGCACCATTAATCTACTTGGACCCACTATATTTGAATTTTAATATTTATCATTGATCTTTATTTAAATTGGATGAGAATCATTGGATATTTATCTCACATACCATTGATCTTCCTCTATATGAATAATGTGAGACGTAGATATTCTACCAGTTTAACATGGTTGAGGCATTGGTAGCTTCTCATTTACCTTCAAGATTTATTAACCTTTTGACTTGATGTTTACCATTAAATCTAATTCATACACTTGATCATGAACCATTGATATATTCATACCCATTGGTATTTTCAATCACCATGTACCATTATATTTTATCTAGGCTCCCATGATTATGCCACTTATCACTTGTGTATTCACCTTCAAGATCCTTGAACTTTTGACTTGATGTTCATCATTAATCTAGAATTTATGATTAAATGTGTACTATTGGATATTTAGGACCCAATATCATATATTATATAATAACTTACCATTATATTTGATATGATTGAATGTTAACCATTGATCTCGAAACATTTTAATTCAAACGGTTAGTTCGCGAAGCTCAAACTTGATGTCCCCATGTGTGTTTCACTCTATAAGTCTAAATTTAAAGATTTATATCTTGAGGTAAATAAGAAATTAAAATATTAAATTTGTAGAGGATGATCTTGACACTAAAATCATTATTTTAATATGGTCTTTTGACTTGATAGGCTTTCCCATGTATATTTATTAAATGCATAATCAGTTTGATATGTCCATTTTTGTATGACATGTTGATGATGGTCTGGATCTTCTATGCTTGTGCAAGAAATTTCAAGGCTCAAAATGATTTTTTGAGACTTTTAAAATTTGATTTATGTCTATGAAGGTCATGATCACCATGAGAACATACCACATCTCTTTCCTTTTAGCTCTAGACTTATTTCAATACTTGCTTCCCAAAGATCAAAAAATTGCACTTTAAGCTTTCTTAAAGTGCTTCAAAAGCTTTGTAATCAATATTAGATATTTGGACCACTCATTCCATCTAGAGATCTACTCAGTTTATCACTCCATACCAAGACCTCTAGAAACTAATTCATCTAGGCAAATTTCCATAAGTAGGCCAAAATTGGCCAACAGTTCTCTACTATTTTTATTACTATTGTTGGTGTTATTATTAGTTATTATTGTGTTGAGGAAATGAATTTTGATAGATTCCCAAGTTATGATTAATAATAGGAATGTGGGTATCTCTTTATATTTCTCCATCCTCCAAAATATTATCAATAAAATGCCTTAGTTGGATACACCGACATACAAAATATCCCTCAACATGATGGTACTCACAAAATTCCTACTATTTATACCAGTTAAGTAAAGGAATTAATTTAGGTAAGGGATTTGGCATTGGCCAAATAATCATATTTGCCTAAAAAAATTTGTGGAATAAAAATTCAATATGCTCTTCAAGGTCACTAAATTATATGGAAGTGGGTGGTCTTCTCCTTATAGGAGGTGCTTGCAATGGGGCTTGATTTTGTGGCTAATTATTTTATGGAGGTATTAGATAAATTAATGGAGGTTATAGTTGCTAAATGGGTAGAGGTAAATGGACAGTAGGTGTTTTCACCATTTGTACATGATGTGATTCAATTACCCCATTGCCAAAAACATTCTTGTTATGGTAGTACACCTTTGGTCTTTAATTATTATAGATCTTAATTGGAGTTGAAGTTAGTATTTGGATAGGTTTATGGTTTTGATTATGGATTTGGTTTTGGTTTTATTGGCCTTAATGTTGATTTTGTCTATAGCTATAATAAGATATCTAGACAATCCCTTTGTTGATAAGGACCTTCTCAATTTATAGCCCTTTCTCAATAACCGCATTAGATGTGTGTGCACATTGTAGCTCAATATGATAAGATATCTTATTGTGTAGGATCTTGGTAAATATCATAATTAATTTCTTGTCTAGTAAATTAGGAGTGAACTAGCTTTCAAGTGCTCTCCACCATTATAGATAAACAATGAATCTTTCACCATTCTTTTTTTTTCTTGGCCCAAGTCCACAACTAAAATATCATGTTTGAGATTATATGAGAAATGTTGTATGAACTTATCAAAAAGGTCATAAAAATCTAGTACAAAATTATTTGATAACTTAAAAATCCATTCCAAGGTTTGTTCAGTTAGACTTCTTAGAAAAATAAGAAGCAAATATATATTGATATAGGCCATTGGTTAGAAATTAACAAAAAAATATTTTATATGTTATTTGGGGTCTCATTTACCCTTATATTTGTCAAATTTTGGTGGCTCATATCATAGAGGAAATTTTATTTGAAGATAATACATGTTGAATATATATGAGAATATTTCATATAGTTTGAACTTTTTTATTTAATTTCTAATCTAGATGGCTTGAATTGCATTTTTTTATTTATTGTATCTCTTGAGATAGTAATTTGGATGGTATGGCCTATTGTTTTTTGGGTTTCATGGTGAAATGTGGATTAACTTAGATAAGGTATGAAGGAATGACATATTATATAATGTTTGTTTAATTAGTCAGATGCCTAGGTATATGTATCTATACATTAAGTTTGTATTGTTGATATGAAATACCATATTATTTTTAAACGTTCTAGTTAGGGTTGGATGCATAGACTTGGTTAAACAATTATGGCTGAAATAACATCATTTAACTAGGTGGAAAATGTTGGAATTATTGGGTTTGGGTGAGAACTTGATGTCTACTCATCAAAACCTATTATATAAAGGGAACATGTTGTTGGCTAAAACCCTACTATCAAAGGTGCTATAAGTTGGATCCTTATTATATATTTGATAGCTATTAGGTGAAATGAAACTATTACCTAGCACCTAGTACCTATTTTATATTAGAACCTTGTTATTGGTTTAAAAAATTATTATTGGTTAGGCACTTTTTGAGGGTTTAGCATTTGTTGTTGTTGGCCAACTAGCACCTTTTGACCAATAGAAACACATTATGGATTAGGCATTATTTGTGATGTTTGAGGTATATTGGTCTTTTCTTATTATGATAGAATATTTTTTCCACTTATTAAGGTGGTGTAGTGTTTTTCACTTATTGAGGTGGTATGTTGTTTCTGGCTAGTTTCCCCCTATTGTTCCCTTGAATAAGTAGTTGCTCGAGGAGTGGATATTGCTTGTTATGTTTAACAACTAGGCATACCTCCCCCTTTTGTTCATAGTATTAGATATAGTAATCTAATGTGTGTTGTTTATATGTATCTTAAACCCACTTTGGTTTACATTAGAATGTACTTGCATGTTATTTGATACATTTTACATGAGTTCTTCCATTTGAGAAATAATTTATTATATCATAATTGGGAAATTATACATGTCTCCTACTAGTGTGCATTAAATAAATGGGTTTATGTTCTAATTTTTATAGCCCAAAGAATCTATTTCTTGTCCTATTAAAGGAGCAAACTCTATAAGTGGCATGTTTAAAATAGCCATTACATTGAAATCTTGAGCTAGGTTAAGGTAATTTTGGTACACTTGTTGTATTTGTTCCAATTGATCATTAATAGGACATTTTAATTTTGTAAGTGCACTTTAGATCTGTTGAGGTATTTTCACTAAAGCTTGATTGTAACTAGTTAATTCATGTTTAAATTATTGGTTACAAGGCACATTACTAGGTGTTCTAATCAAACTAGATAGGCTTTCATTTAGGAATTCTGGTGGGAATTTGGTTCCTACTTCTACTTCCCTGATTAGAATTTCATCCTTATTTTCCATATAATGGTGAATGAACATGTATGGATCATAATTTGTCTATGTTGGTGTTATTACATAGTAGGTCTCTTGATTTTGGATTTGTTCAATAATATGCATCACTTGAGTAAGGTACTATGTCATTTTCTCTTACTTTTGGCCTAGATAGGATGGTGAACTGACCAAGCATTACATTAATGGGTCCAACCTTTATTATTCATATTTAATATTATAAGATGTATATGGATCCATCTTATATGAGATATCATCACCTTATAGTTCTTGGATGAAGGGGTCACTAGTAATAAATTTCTCATAGTCCAAATTATACATAGTTCCACTACATTTATAATGAGGCATGTTTAGATTTATGACTAGGTCTCTAAAAATATAAAGGTCTAAAATGAAAAATAACTGAGGTATGAGACAAATAAACTTTATCTTTGTAAAAGAGGTACAAAGGGTAAAACAACTAAACTAGGTCTATAGGCAAGGATACAATACAAATAAATAATTAGTCTAACAAAGGTTTTGATTTGCCCAAAGGTGGTTATAATCAATGGAAAAGGTAAAAAAAAATCAAACCCAGTCTAAAAAGGTATTGATTTTCCCAAAGGTAGTTATAATTAGTAGCAAAGCTATTTAGATAAGCTAGAACAATATTTAACCAGGTCAAAAGTATAATAATGATTTTCCCAAAGGCAATTATAATTATTAACATGGAAATCAAAGCTAGACTTGAGAACAAAGGTCGATCTAAAAAAAGAACTCAAAAACAATATAAATCTAAGGTAATTGGCTTCAATAAAATCATTAAATGGATCAGAAAACAATCTCATTTTAAGATAATTGGCTTGGAAGAACACTCGCTAAATTGATGATAATAACTTAGTATTTGGTTCATAAGAGACTTTATGACAATGAAACTATGACATTTTAGAAATCAACAAAATAAACTCTAAACAAGGCACATGGAAACAAACTTGGCTCAAAGGATACTAAAATAAGTCACATGACAATAAAAACCTACTAAGTCTAGGTAAAGGGTCCTTAGACCAAATAAGAAATCAATCCAAGTATTATAATTCAAAATTAAAAGTTAGACCACCTAAGCCTAAATTAGATAGGGATTTAGCAAAAAAATGATTAATTTAGGATTTGCACTTGGAAAGATTGAATTTCAAATTAAATACAAAATCCTCATACTTTCTAAGCCAAATGGGTTAGACTAAAATGGGTAGTGTAGTCACAGATTTTGAAATAAAAGGTATGAATGATTTAGGAACTTGATTTCAAATAAGATAAGTGATTTGGAAAATTTTAGCTAGTATAACAACACTCCTTCAAACAAATGGTAGAATAATAGATTTGGACAAAATCCAAGGCAAGTGTTTAAAATGAAATGGGAAATATAAAATGCCCTATTAAACAGGTGGTAAACAAGGATAGTTTTAGAATAAAATCTAAGGAAAATGTTTGAAATAAAATGGGAAACTAACACCTACTAAATAAAAATGGTGTGAAAACATGTGAAAGTTGTGAATCATTTTGATTTGATGAACAAATAATCAGTTTTATACCCAAGAACTCATGATAATAAAAAAATATATAAATAACACTAAGTTCACATCCTATTTCTAAAACTCACAAGTTTTGCATAGCTTCTACCAAAGTTTCCACCAATATGCCTATTGATCAATTTTGACTTTAGGTTAAAATAGGGAACCCTTAGTAAAATATTCACTTTTAAGAATTTAAAAGGGTGTAATATGTTGTTATAAGGTGTTTCATAGGTCAATTAATGTCATTTCATGTTATGATATCTTTTGTTAGAGGTTCTCTAGGTTCATTTATCATTTTTTGGTGATTTAGAGGTCATTTTAAGTGCATTTAATATTTTCTATGGGTTTATTTGGATTTTTGAAAGTTAAAAATGTTTATTTAACTCCCCATGTGTCCTTATAAGTCTCTAGGAATCTGACATAACTAAAAAAATGGTAGGTTATTTAGAAAAGGGTAGTTTTTTTGACCAAAGGATGAGAAAAGGACACTTGTACAACTCCTTGGGAAGTGTGCCACTTAGAAAACGTGGTAGTGTGACTCTTATAATTCCCAAAATTCATCTCCACATTTGGATTTAATAAATTTCATAAAATATGCATCTATGACTCATTTTAATCCCTTGTCCTCTTGGCATGCAAAGGAAGGTCAACCTCAGGCACTTGGTATGGAAGGTACATGAAAAATTAGGAGTGATTATATAGGTGGATTATAATATAAGTATAATTCATTTTAATAATATATATATATATATATATATATATATATATATATATATTTATGCCTCTTTTATGAGTAATCATTAACAATCTAGGCAACCTTTCGTAGAATTGCATCCAAGAGGGGTAGAATCATGCATCTATTTTTGGTTTTTAGTGATTCATAAAGCTGAGTCATCTTGATAAGGTGTTTTTAGGTTCTAATAAGGCTATATTGATAATTTTTTCAATGTATAACACTTATATTTTTATCTTTGAAAGAGTTTGCAAAAGGTGTTAGTTTCATGAAACTTCTAAAGTTGAGTGCAAGTTTTATCTTTCAAACGTCCAAGGAGCTCCGTGTTGGTAATAATATGCTTTAGTTTCATTCATAAGGATTTATTTCATGGTTTAATATAGTGGTAAGTTCAACTAGTATCTTTCTAAGGTTAACTTGCTCACCTTTACCATTATTTATTGTCCTACCAACTTTAGTCAGGTTTGTGTCTATTTCATGGGAAGTGTACAGAGGTGAGAGAGAGGTAAAAACATGATGGATTACATTTGAATTTTAATCACCCAAAAGATTAATTCTTTTCATGTCATGAATTTCTAAGATGCAACACAAGAAAATTTCACTCCAAGAGAGGTCATTTCCAATTTTGGTATCACAGTCCCTAAAAGTTCCGAATAGAGATCTAAGAGATTTTTACTCTTTCCAAAAAGTGGAACCATGATTATTTTGGGAAATAATATTACTTTAAGATAGTATTAATATCTAAAATATATCACCATGATAATTTTAAGGGCAAACAGAGAAGTGGACGATGAGATTTGACAAGCTCAAAAGTGACCAAAAACTACTAAATTGTGGTAGTGACATCTACATGTTTAGAAACAAATTTGATGCTTGCATTGAATAAGAAGATGTTTGACCTTGTCCAAGCTGGGTAAGAAATTAAAAATTATAAAATAATGTTTCCTAATAATTCATAACATATGATAGGTGATGCTCACATGAAATGGCCTTTCTTGGCCATCCCATGTCCATATACAGGGTACACAGGGCAATGAGGGAAATATTTCAATGGATGGCATAAAATATTGTATGTAAGGTTCCTAAAGTGAATATAGAGCCTAATTTTGGATTTTATAATTCTAAATGAAATCCAAACAAGATAAATATATTTTAAACATAGCCCAAGTGACCTTAAGATGACCTACAGGCCTGAATATGCACCTACAGCCTGGTGAGTGGAGGTTAAGGTTCATTTGAATCCAATGGAAAGGGTTTTTAACCCATTAGGATCATGTAATGGGTGAAATTATATTAAAATATATTATAAAATAAACCAAGTAAATTATGTACACTTTCTAAGGTTGAAAATAGCCACCATGAAACCTACAACCAAGCAAAGAGGTAGAGGTATGAAAACATAGTCATAATTTGGGGATGAGGACATGCAAGAGTAAGGTGGTATTTAGAGGAATAATTAATGATTTTAAAAAATTAAATCATGGATATATTATGATTATAAAATAAAAATCAAAGAGTTGCATACATTGGAGGTCAAAAAACCTACAAAAGCAACCTACAAGCTTGCAAGTTGTCTCAATCCTAACATTGAAAATGCCTAGCTTTGAGGATGAAGGGTATATGAATGCACATATACTAAGCTTGTCCTAATAGGATGGTTAATTAATAACTTTAAAAATATCACAATTCATTATATAATGTTATATTGTTTCACTAAATCATGAAAAGAGCCCCTGTTTACTGTCTCAATCCTGACAGGGCAATGGTTAGTGATGACAAGGTGCCAAGTTTTGACTTCCATGGAGAAGTATGAATAATATAATACATAGGAATGGGTAGATAAAATATATTTAATTAAATTAAATTCCTAAGATCATGAAAAATCCATCCAAACACCTTTTCACCTAAGCAAAGTTGCCTCAGTCCATACAACTGGGTTAAAAGGACCTTATTCCAAGAGATAAGTTGTGATTCTCAATAACAAGAAATATTCCTAAGGAATTCCAAAGATTAATGAGATTTTAATAATTATGATAAATTTTTTTTAATGTTATTTATTAATATTAATTGAATGTAAGGAGTGGTGATGTGGATATTTATATAAAAACATGAAAAAACAAGGTTTTTTGACCCCTCTTTTGGCAAGGTTGAGTTAGTTTGACCACTTAGACTTAGAATCTAACCAAATACATTGGTAAAAGTTTTAATAATGACATTATTAACCTCCAAAATATTTAAATTTTCCCATAAAATTAGACCTAATACCCTTTATTTTGTCTCATAGGTAGGTTAGTCCTCTCATGCAAGAAGTTGGCAATTTTGGGGAAAAGAGTTGTATAGTGAACTAGAGGTCCTTCTGATCAATTGGTGAGTTTTTTACAGTTGGCATATATATATATATATATATATATATATATATATATATATATATATATATATATATATATATATAACATAATTAGCCAATATATAAGGATTTTATTCTAATAATATGGTTTGAATAAGGATGGTTTTAGGTAGACCTAGAGGAAAACATGAAAACCCAACACCTAATAAGATGTCACTCAAATTTTTGGTCTTATCCAGGCACCCTAATGTTTTTTGTGATGTTTTTAGGGGTGAATTTGATTTTTTCATGTGATTGGAAGGCATTGATGGTAAGTATTGTCCATTTTTGGCCCATAAAGTGCTAACATGCCTATTGACATAGCATAACCCTTATTCTAAAATAGGGGTAACTTTTATTTTGGGGTCTTTTTGAACTCTCCAAAGGTTTTGACCAGGTTTGTAGGTCAGTTTTAGAGGTGATAAATATTTTTTTTGGATTGGAAATTCCATACATACTTATACCCTAATGAGAAGCATGAAAACCACCTAAAGATCAACTTTGGACACTAATCTCTCTAACAAATAGTTTCATGGGACCCTAAGCCAATTGAAAATGTTATAGAGGGTCCTTAAGGAGATATTAGTGTAGCTTTTCAAGGGTTATAACATCTAACCTTTATGAACAAAGGTTAAGAGTCTAGGTCACTCAAAACCCTTGTAAAACCCTCACAAGGAGCTAATTAGAGAGAGGGAGAATTTTTAGCGTATAAATTCAAGGAGATTTCCATGAAAATGCCTATAAGTTATAGAGGAATCTCATAGGATGTCACACATGTTCTTTTATTATATAGAATTATATGGAATAGGGGGAAAACCAAGCTTATTTTATCTATTTTGAGTGGTGTGTAAGCTACAAGAGGAGTTAGAAGATGAAAAAAAATTGGAAATAATATCTACAATTTAGATAAATCCCAAAATTCATCTAATATTTTTAATCAGACTCTAAGTGTCCCAACTAGACTCAAACTTTAAGCCAGTCCAGTGAGCCAAAATAGTGAACACTTGGGAAAGTGGTGAAAAGCAATTAGGGGGACATTTTAAAGGTTTTTTCTTGAAACTAATGGTATGGGATAACTTTAAAAGTTTTATTACCTCTTTTTCATGGATTATTTATGAAAATTGAGGAATTTTTGATGTCAAATGGAGAAGGTGCATGGAAAGGAGCCTTTTGGAAATTATTAGTGATGATTTTACATCTCCACAAGAATAATAATGGTTGGGGATAAATCCAATGAATTTGGAGGATTTTTTGAAACCACTATTTCTCATAATAATCATCATACTTGACCATTTTTAGTGATATGGGTAGTTTTGGAAGGCAACTCAGGTGGGCAATTTCTTATGTCAAATTGGTAGTTTTATGCCACTTTTCACTATCTTTATGACTTGTTTTGGACAAGTAAACACTATGGCATGTCATATATCAACCCACCTCTCATCCACATGAAATTTTAAATAATTTTATTAGATAGACACATGTACAAGTGGCTCTTGGACTTCCCTTCTCTCTACCTTCCCAATTCTACTATAAATTCTATCCATTTTGGCATTGTATGGGATCTCTCTACCTAGGTATGGTGAAGTCCTAAATTTTTTTTACCTTGAATCAATAAATAATTTTTTTTACCTCTTTCAAATATTTCACTAAGTGTATATGCTTTATTTTAGTCTTGTGTACCTTCACATGTTGATTCCATTGATACCTAGTGTATTGTGTTTTCCTTCTTGCAGGTCAACAAGAAGTGTCTGAAGAGAATTCAGGTGTAAGTGAGTAGGCTTATAAATATAGTTTCTTATAATTATTATTGTTTATTTACTCCTACCCTATGTCATCTACAAGATCCCATGTTAAAACATTAATGTGAGAGGGGAGATTAATGTCGAATGAAGTGTATGTGTTATTTGTCAGTAGTTTCTAGTGTACGTCAAAGGTAAGAGTAGAGCACAATATTTTGGTGTATCACCTCTAGTATAATATGTTTATTCTTAGTTGTTATAACCCTTTTCATCCCCTCTAATTTTTTAGTAGTAGGAACATGAGCTTATATGATGTATCAAGGGGAGCTAGCCCCTAGTCTAGAGGTTCATCTCACAAGTTTGCTCACCCACAGCAAGTGAGATGTCCCCATTTTTCCACTTGGATTAGAGGCATAGAAAAATTATTCTCATAGGGTTCATCCAAGTGACAATAATAAAAATACTCAAAATGAATTAAGTTTTAATCCAAAAATTAAAGAGTGCATATAGTTAGAGTTTTTAATCCCCCTTTATCTCTCAAGCATTAGTACGTGACATGAATTTAGAGTAAGAATCACTCAATATTTGGCAAGATATTCTATGGAAAGTGGGGTTGACTAAAATATATAAGTTTAAAAATGCATGAATTGGTCCCAATTGTGGATAGCATAAGGGTGTATTACATAAATTGGATTCAAATTCACTACCTTACTATTAAAAAGTCCAGTCCTTCATATATTGACTTCAGTCATGTACTACTTAGAAAATTCCAATGTTTATAATGAATTGATCTTGGTTTTTATTAGGATTGGTAGGCTAACTACTCATACACTATTCAATCTTAGTATCATGTGCATAATATATATACCCTATCATAAAGTGGGGTCGGTATGATTCGATAAAAATCCAAGTCAATTCACCCCTAAATAACTTATGAGGAGGTGATGAACTCCTACCCATAAGCCAATGCATAAAAATAAACAAATGAAAATAGGAAGAACTTTTGAGGTCATTTCTAGGTCACCTAAGTCACTCAAAGCTTGGGGGGAGCATTCATAATGTTTATTACATTCTAGGATAAATAAATAAGGAAATAAATAAGGTGTTTTTGGTCACCTTAGTTCCCTATAGGGGATGAGGGGAGATCATAAATTCAATATTTGGTTTTCCATACAGAAATATTAGTGTATAGAATTTGAGACTAGCTAACAAACAAATAACAAAGAAAAATCTTAAATATCTTAAGAGATCTAATCCAAATCGAATGTTCATTTTAAAGGCACTAAATCAAATATAAATGAATTTTTAACCCCTTGGCCTTGTTTTATCTAGTAAAATTAAAATGTGAAAAGATAAGTTGTGTTAGGTGAATTTAAAGCACTAAAACAATAGTGTGTATAAGACTTAGAAGTGTTTAGATATATATTTATCCTCCTTAGTTCCTAAAAAATGGTACGAGGTTCTCTTTTATTTATGAAAAAAACTAATCAATAAAAACTTTTCAGTTTTAGTTCTTGGTTTTCTATTTACATAGAGTAAAGTCACTGACTATGAAATAGAGTGAAGCCACTATTTCCATTAAAGTCACTAATTTCTTTGTGAAGAAAATAGATAGGAATAGGATTATTACAAATTCTTCATTAGATAGTGGTTAAGTCATCAATTAGTCTAGGTAACATCACTGATTATTGGTTAAAATTAGGCCACCATTGAAATCAAGTACAAATATACCTATCAATGTCATTGAATAGTAAGGTTGATGTCGATGTTTCCATTTGTCATTATTGTTATTACATAGGATGAAGTCACTAAAACAAAGTCACCAATTATACAAAATAAAATATCATAAATAGGGAACATAAAATGTGAAGTCTTCATTAAATAGGGAAAAGTCATTGATTATAAATAAGACATAATTATGGGATTTTTAAGCATAAAAATCTAAACTTGAAGATTTAAATTCTATTATTATGAATTCTAAAGGCTCCACATCATTAATTTGTTCCATATGGGGTGCATGATCTCACTGAGCATGCCATTATGTATCTTAGGAGTCTAAAGAGCACACAAATGTTGATTAGTTCTATATTAGTGAATTAAATAAAATCCAAGTATAGAAATGTAATGAAACTAAAAACTCTTGCCTAAGAACTGGGGGCATAACATAATGGACAAAACCATAAATAAGAGATAAAAACAAATAAAAAATTTACCTCCTTTGTCAAAATTAGAATCCACTTATTTGCATATTATATTTTCTTGCTCGATCTATGGATTAGATACTTTGATCAATGATTTTCTCCATCTTTGTAGCATTTCTTTAATGCCCACTTGTGGCTTGGCTTGGCTTGGCTTGGTGTGAAGCTTTGTATCAATTTGGCATTATAACATTACATTGATAGATTATTTAAGGAATTTATATAGAATAACCATGCACAAAATATTATTTGGGTACAGTGATGACACTTGTATTTATAAGTCTCAAAACTAACTTTAACCCTAGGGATTTTAGGTTTAGTTTTAACTTTATTTGAGTCTAAAATAACCTAGTTTGAGTCAAGTTAACCCTAGGTTGGGTCAAAGCACTCATGAAGGCTTGAAAACTCATTTTTTTATATTTATGAACCATGATAACTCATAAAATATATTTATGAGGTTATGACTCACCTTTCATTTAAATTTAGGAGTTAATAAAATATTTTATTAGTTCCCTTGATTTTGAATGCATATTTGTTGAAAAGACCCTTTTTAGATAAATGAAATTCATTAATTCAACTTAGAATTTTTACTTAGAAAAGTTAATTGATATTTAATTAATATTGATTAGTGTTTTTTTATTTTGGAAATTATCTTAAATTTTTTTGCATTAATATCTCGATAGGCCAAGAATGTCAATTTGCTAGGTTGCAATTTGACTAGGATTAAATCCAAGCTAGATTATGGGTGAGTACAGGGTAATAACCCAAATAAGTAAGACCCACCATGTTTTTTTGAAATTAAATCCCTTATGTAGACAAATTTGTGCAATCTAGGTGATTTATAGGCTTAATTTGCATCGTTTATTAGAAATTGATCTGAATCTTGGGTTAGACATGAAAGTGGACAAAAATGAGTGTATACACTTATATGTGTCTTCCTAACTATTTATGCAAAAGTTTGAAAATGTCCTTCCATGTTTATATATGCTAAACTACCTTTTTTTATGTATGTGGACATTTTAACATGTCCTTGTATGTCCTACTTGCTTTGATTTAGTGACATGTGCTTATGCCCCTTATATTATAGCCCATTGGCCTACTGCACGTGCCTTATGTGTGTTTTATGTATGTGTCATGTCCATGGAACTTTTATCTTGATTTTTTCACACTCTAATCTTATATTCCATGAGGGACCTCATGCATCTCAACTCCCTACTTGGGAGTTATGATGGGCATCATTCCCCATCCCCCTAGGTAGTTACTCAGTTATTACATAGATTTGTTATTCATATACATTGTTAAATCTATCTTGGTAGTTTTTTGAATGCTATATCTAACATAAATTGTATATTATAAACTTATGCTTGGATTATCATACATTTTAACGTCATGTATGCACATTATATTTATTTATTATGTAGATATCGTATATGCTCTAGCTAACACACATTTTGCAAAGATTTTTATTTTGAGGATAGTTCTTACACATGTTTAAAGAATCCCATCAAAAGAGGGGAAATTCATAGAGGTTTATCACAAATATTAGGCTATCTAAATGCACTTAGATTATAGTTTTCAACACATAGGCACAAAATACAAAAATTAGTTTCAGTAAAACATAGTGGGAAATAGTCACATAGAGACCAGCTCTAGTTACATAGAGATAAGTACAATCAGACATTAGAACCCAAAGTGGTACATTAACACCATTGAAAATACTATCAAGATAATTAAATACTATTAATATACTCAATTTATATAAATTATAGATTGTCCAAAAATGTACAATAGGTATAGTCTAAGTTTACATAGGTACAGTTATAAATTATTGATCTTCAATCAATTTTGCACACATTCATAGTGGGTTACTCAGATTGGGGGCATAATGAATAGAATGATCACTCCCATTTTAGTTTCATATTATTAGATACATATTATTATAACTTAATATATAATATATATTCATGGATATCAGATTTGGGGGCATATGCACATCACATTATCTCCATATGCTCACTTTTGCTCCAATTGATCAGATGGAATAGAAAAATTCATGTCATTTTATATATTCATAATCCATACACAATTCATGCCATCATAATACATATTTTAATCCTTAATCCATCTATAGTGGTTGACATCACCAAGTAGTCCTTGAGCTACATACCTGAGTGGCTGCAAAGCCAATTTTCTTTCCAAAGTTCCTAAGTGGCCATAAAACTAATAGATATAATTCCAATTATATTTATACATATTAATATACATTGTATAATTTATTTACATATGTTTCTAATAAACATGGGTATATAATAATGGATTCATAGTCTACTTTAGTTCCTGAGCCACCTACATGAGAGGGATAATTAAACATATCAACAAACTAATCCAAGTTATTCACAAGTTATGATCCTCTATATAGTGGTGGGTAATGATGGAATAGAAACCATATTGAGTTAATGAGACACTCACACATGGGGATTGAGAAATACATTCGTCGTAGTCTAAGGTATTCATTAATTGATCACTAGCTACATATACACATGTTTCTACTAGATTTATGCATTGGTTCATGCACCCAATGAGGTGTATTCATTTATTTCCTCTCTCTCTTATATCTTTACTCAATTTTCTCTTTAATTTTGATACATATTAAGTAATGACAAATCTATACACTTTTCATTTTCAAGACCAATAATGGAGCATGCTTCACACACTTAGATTTAAATTCATGGGCTTTTCCTCTTAGGTAAGTATAGGTATGTTTCTTTTCCTTTATCCTAGGTTTTTAACTTTGATGCATTTATATAATAAAGGGGGGGATGTAGCCACCTAAAAATGTCACTTGAGTGATAATAGTGTTACTTGAGACCATCCATCCATAAATTACCCCTAGACCTATCATAGGTCTCCTTTAGACACTTATTCAGCCTTTGTGTGGGCCACACACATCCCTAAACATTTGTAAATTAGTCCTAGACCCTCATCTTAACATCTTGGCCCCTAGTCTTAGGTTCTACTACCTAGACACTAGTAGCATATTTAGATAGTATTAATAATGGAACTAGTGTCCCATTTTGGGTGATATTATCCCTTCTAACCTATTATCTCCAATAAATATATTTTAAAATAAGTAACCACCTAGGGCCAGCCTAGACCTCTTTTAAGACCTAAAAAATCACTAGAATAATATATATACATGACTTTTATCCCTTTATCCACTAGATGGAAATAAAATGTAAATACACATAAACTATCTGAGAATAAGTGTGTGTATGCAATAAAAAATGCATCATGTCTGTAAATCAATCCTAACTCGAAGAACATAGATCATACTTACACTTCTGATTGGTGATACATTAGATAATCAAGAACATGACCAATATGGATATCTACTAGACCCAATTAGGGGATCCCTTACCATGATAACAAATTTATAGGGAGGGTTACAAAACCTCTAGTCAAGCACAATCATGTAATAACCCTAACAAAGCCCTATGTTTTCATATCTCACTAAACTAATAACAAGTAAAGCAAATAAATCTAATCTAGTGTTCACCAAAGCTAGTAGAACAATATGGGAGTTAGTAAACAAAAAAACATTTATAGGAGAATATCAATTAAGCTATGTATGAGTAAGAGACTAATCAATGAATAAGAAGATTAATATTATTCAAATCTAATACTTATGTTACTTCTATCTACTAAAGAGAGGAGCAAAGTCAGAGAATACTTACCTAAAATATGAACCCATCAAGACTCAATCTCTCCCTTTGCTAAAGGGGTTTTGAAAGAGGTTTTTTTGGTTTATAAGGATCACTAAGAAATGCCAAAGTATTCAATACTTTTCCACAAGACTAGATTCTCCAAGTAGAAACCCTAAGCTAAGACTTCTCAAGTAGAATGGTGGAAGAACATTTTGTAAATAAGCACAAGATAATAATAACTCTTGTTCATTTTTAAATAATAATGAAATGATCTTGTATATATAGGTGGATTTAACTCTAAGCCCTTATGAAAGTTTTAGTCGACAGGGCTAACCTAATCAACATAGTAAAGTTATGGATAAAAATTCACTAGGTCATGGGCTAGGTTGGCCAAGAACTAACCTAGGAATTTTGCCCAAAATAGTTCAAGGTCGACCCAACTGACTTAGTATAGTAGACTATTGAAAGGGACTTAAGATGAGGAAAATAGGGATGGTAAGTGGTAAACTAATGGATGAGTATACAAAAGAGGAGTGATAGTTTAAGGAATGGTTTTTAGGACCTAGTTGGATTGGTAATAAGTGGCAATAAGGGACAACAATCTTGCAAATCACCAATGGTCTTCCCACCCCTTTCCTAGTGCAACCTTTAAGGCATGTACTCAAAGAGATTGAGTCTTGATGGGTTATTGTAAGATATAATGCATCATTATTTGATAAAATTTGAAAATATTATGTGTATACATATGCCCCACTCAAATCTCATCACGTGTCACTCAGGTGAAATATGGGATGGTCCTTTGAGAAAGAACATAACAACACACAATGTTGAGAATAAAAAAATTTGAATTATTTTAAATAAAAAATAATTGAAAGTAAATTATAGAAATGGAAAGAACTAAAAACTAAATGTGATGTGTAGATAACCATCCAACAATAAAGTAAATGATAGAAAGGGAAAGAACTAAAAACTAAATGTGATATATACCTTGACTTACCTTTATTTTTGTATGGTTGTCTAATGTGTTTGTATTTTTTATTGTGGAGGGTGCAAAGAATAATTTTTATAAACCCAATAATATAAAAATAAAGAGCAAAAATAAATAAATATAAGAAAGTTGAGATAACTGGTGCTATGAGAACAAGATGTACTTGAAAATTTGGCAAACTAGGGTGATAATTGCTATGTTAGACCAAATTACCGAGTAAAAACTTAGATTAAATTGGGTAACCAAAAATCCAAGGCTAATAAAGATCTAAAAACTCAAACAAGTAACCCTAAAGTAAGAAACCCATACTCTCCAAGTCAAACCAAGGATACATGTCAAAAGGTCTTACTTAAATAAAGATGGAAAATAAAAAATGCTAAAATAATATTGGTGGGCGATAATTAATAGTCATTACTCAATAATCAATTTAAAAATGTGCATGAAAGGGAAAACAACATTGGTGAGTGAAAATTAATAAGACAACCTCACTCAATAATGGAAAAAGTACATGAAAGTAGAAATAGACTTAGGTGTCTAAAAAAAGGGGTAGTACATAAATGAAAAATGTTAAAATGAATTCAAGGCATGTTGAGAAAAATCAAGGCACATTTATATATGTAAATCCATGGTGTAAATAAAGTAATCCATAGTTGCTCAAACATATTGTTTTGTTCTAAGGATAGATAAAACTAAAACAAGGTAGTGTTAGAATGTTTTTAAGATGTGAGTAATAAGGGAGTATTAAATAATGAAAAATATATTTTTAATCACAATTTACCTATAAAGGGGGGAAATTAAATGGGTGGAGGGGAGAATTAAGGAAAAACCAAGGTAGAGGATCTCTTTATCGAAGTCAAGACACTCAAATTAGGTTTGTCAAAACAAGATGACTTTTGACCTTAAGGACTCTAAATAACTTTTATTAGCCACAGAAGTATTAGGTCAAAAAATGAAGTATGTAGATCATCCCATGAAAGCTATATGAATGAAAATTAAAATGGACCTACCTTCCCATTACGTGTTCCCCATTCCTTAGAACCCCTTATAGAGTCATCGGTCTACTATGAATATTGGGTACTTGCATGAGAAAGTAGGTAGAACCATAGAGTTTATTGAGTTCACATTTTCCAATATACTAGCCTAATATACCGTAATGTACCTTAGATCTATTGTGAGGCCAACTATGGAGTTTGAGCTTCAATTATAGATATGAGATGTGCTTTTAATTTTTTTTTCGTGTGAGTTTTAATTTTGAGATTTGTATCTTGCATTTTGTGTATCATTTCCTCTTATCTTAAATGATTTGGGTTTTAAATTTCTTGATGGATTTTTCTATTGCTCCTCCATATGGATTTGGAACACCAAACATGGGTGCTAAATTTGACTTTCATTTGAATACTTGGGACTTGGTTTCTAAGATAGAGAACTTGAGAGAGCATGGTGTCTAAGAGTCTTATAAATCTAGGTAAAATAAAAGTGAAATCTTGACATCAACCTTGTTTTATCCAATGTGGATAGAAAGAAAAGGAAATCAAGAGGAATGAAACATGAAACAATTTGTATTACTTTAAATTGCAAATTTTTTGACAAAGGGTGAAAATGGGAATACAACGATAGAAAGGTGTGATTCGTTATCATAAGATTGAGGGAAATGGAGGAAAACATCCTAACATAGATTATTATGCAAATTCCATCTATCAGAAGAAGTAAAATATAAAGCTAAGAACAAGGATCAAAAACACATTCTACAAAAGGAATAACATGATGGTAATTTTATGAGGAAAGCTAGGTCCTATCCATGGTATTACACTACAACTCATAAAAAAAAACCAACAAGGATGCCATAAAGTGTGTAAATAGTATGAAAATAAATAAACTATGGTAGATCATGAGGAAGACTAGGTCTTATCCATGGTTTTATAATACACTCATGAGAAAAAGGGGAAACCAAAAAACTAAAAAGGAAGGACTAATGTTTGTAAAAAGAGAGAATTTATATAGAGGGAGAGACCCGTGTAAGTATCCTAAAAAAAGTGTTAGATAGATACATATATAAATCATAAAAAGAAGGGAAGAATTTAGAAAAATAATTTTTGAGTAATTGTGCCATTGGTGGGTTCTATGAAAACATGGCCACCATTGGTTTGAAGGTGATAGGTGTTTGGACCAAGAATATCTTTGACTAAATAAGGGCCCCACCATTTTTGGGTGTATTTACCTTATTTATCATGAGTTTAGTCTAATTTAAGGACAAGATCACCAACATAAAATGTGTGGATTTTAACATGTTTGTTATGTTTTTTAGCAATATGGGCCTTGTATTGGTTATTGTGTTGTAAATTAGAAATATGGTGTTCATCAAGTAGATCAAGGGAATGAAGGTGAGATTCATGTAATTATTCATCAAGGATGATACTATGAAGAGAGATATGAAGAGAGGGAATCTTAACTTCTAATGGAAGGAATGATTCAAAACCATAGACTAGAGAGAAAGATGTTTCTCCAGTGACAATATGAATGTTATTCTGATAGGCCCAAATAGTAGAATAAAGATGAAGGTGCTAATTTTTGTAAGTTTCACAATTTGTATTTTGAAGAATTTTATTTGTGGCCTGAGCTTAGCCATTACATTATAGATGATAATGTGTCAAAAATTTGTGATCGATCTTAAATTTAGCGTAGAGCTATTTGACATCCTTGTTTTTGAAAATTACATCCATTGTCTAAAATGATAGTATGGGGAACAAAAAAGCAAAAAATTATTTGATTAAGAATAAATTTGGAGATAGTGTTACCAATGACATTAACAAGGGGTATAGCTTCAACCCATTTGGTAAAATATTTTGTATCTATGATAATAAAGACATGTATATCTTGAGAATGAGGTAATTTGTCAATGAGATATAATCCCCACATAGAGAATGGCCAAGGAGATATGATAGTTTGAAGCTAGGTTAGAGGTGAATTAATTAGATCATCATGAAGTTGGAAAAATGTACACTGTTTAGTGAATTCAATTACATATTTTCCAAGAGTGGGCTAAAAATATCCCATACATAGGAAGTTATTGGTTTTAGTATGTCTGATATAATGACCATTACAAATTCCCCCATGTTCTTGTTAAATAAGAGGAGGGACCTCATCTTTCATAACATAACAGAGTAAGGTACCTTTAGCATTAAGATAATAAAGGATGTTGTATCTAAATACATACTCAAAAGCTTATTTATGGATATGAGTATTTTCATGAGATTATATGTTGGGAGGATAAGTTTGGTGTTCTAAGATTTGAATGATGTATTTATACCATGGGATTTATCAGATGGTAACAACCTTGATGTGGAAGATAATTAAATATTTTAGTTGAGTAGAAGATGGAGATTTTATTATTTGGATAATAAAAGTGGTATTAGAAAGTACTCGGTGGGGATGAAAGAGAGATGTTGAAGAAGTAAGGGAATCAATAATGAAACTTTGATCTCAAGGGATACATTTAATTATGAAAGAAATTAAGTCTTTAGCAAGAGTAGTTGTAACTTGATGATAAGAAATGAGATTCTAACTTTTACATTGGTAATATCCATTAAATTGGTGGAAAATGAGTTGATAATCAACTAAGGCATGAAAATATTGGATATATAAATCAAGAGAACCTCTCATGCCTAAGATTAGAGCTTCATACTCTACCATATTTTTAGTGATGTTAAATGTTAAACAAAAGGCTAAAGGGAATATTTTACCAAGAGGACTTGTAATAATATAACCTACCCCAACTCCTTTAAGTCATTTAACACCATCAAAGTGAAGGGTCTAAGTATCATCATTCAAGTTAACATTTTTTAAGAACTTCTTCAATAATTAATTTTGGTTTTGTAGTATCAATGAGGATAACATATTCATCAAGTTTACTTGCTTCAAGATCAACAATGAAGTTATAGAATTAATATTTAAGTGGTATAGCTTGATTAATACCATCAATATAGATAATATTATCATTTGGAAGACTATTTTGAAGGTTATTAGTAGCTACAATAGGAGCTGCAATAAGTTGATTGACAATGATTTTTCCCTTGATAGCTTTTTGAGTAATAATGTAGAGATCAAATTCCATAAGGAGGACCATCCATTTGCCAATTCCATCTCTAGGAAGAAAGGATTTGGAGAAGAAATGATGGAGGAAAATAGATTGAATGATGGCATAAGTGGTCTGGTAAAGCATGTAGTATCAAAGATTTTTAACTGTAATATAGATGGTGAGGCAATCATGTTCAAGTTTTTTGTAATGTTTCTCATAGTCAATGAGGTCTAGGCTAATGTAATATATGGCATACTTTATTATAGTATCATCTTGATATTAAATAATTACCCTAATTGATATAGGTGTGGAATAAGTATACAAAATTAGAGGTTGATCATTGGCAGGAGGATGAAGTGTAGGTGGGTGAATTAATGACTCTTTCATGTTATCAAAGGCTTTTTGATAAGGATCCATCCATTGTAAATCATTACCTTTCTTAACAAGATAATTGATGGAGTGGATATGATAAGCCATTTTTGGGATGAAACATCTAATTTCCCCAACTTTGCCTACATAAATGTGAATGTCTGAAATAGAATGAGGAATGGGCATGTTGATAATAGCACTAATCTTAGCTGGGTCAATGTTGATGCCATGGAAAAAGACTAGGAATCCTAACAATTTTCTAGATGTGACACCAAAGACACATTTGTAAGGATTTAATCTAACTCAATATTTTAGAAGATGGTCAAAGATGATATCAAGATTAGAAAGATGAGACTTACTAATTTTAAATTTATTAATAAGGTCATCCACAAAGGTTTTAAAAATTTTGTGGATAAGATCATGACAAATATGAGTCATTACTCATTGGTAAGTGGTTTAAGCATTTTTGAGGTAAAATGGCATTTTGACATAGCAATAAGTACCCCATTCTATGGTGAAATTTGTCTTATGTTGGTCCTCAGGGATGATGTGAGTTTGATTGTAGCCTCAGAAGCCACCATAAGAGATAACATTTCATATCCAGCTATGGAATGGACAATGGCATCTATCATAGGTAAAGGGAAATTGTCCTTGGGACAAGCAAGATTAAGATTATGGAAATAAATATAGATGAAAATGACCATAGTGACCTTTTTTTAAATGTTAACTATATTAGAAACCCATTCAAAATAATCCACTGGTTTGATAAACTTAGAATTGAGAAGTTTGATTATTTCCTTGTGATATAAAGTAGAAACCTTGAGTGGAAATTTCCTTTATTTTTTATGCATAGGTTTAGAATTAAGATATGTGATTATGTTATTTACCACAATGCTAGGGTTAATACTAGGCATGTCTTCATATGATCAAGAAAATATCTCACAATATATATTGAAAAATAATCTAAAATTATCATATTCAGTAAGTGAGAGTTTTTGAGAAACTATAATTGGTTAAGGACATGATGGAGTACCATATTCAATGCAAGTGGTTTATTCAATAAGCATAACATTGTCATATTGGAAATGGTATGGTGCATTAGGTAAATATGAAATTGCATTATATTTAAGATCAATGCAAGCAATGAAGTTTTTTAAACAAGGGGTTTTAGTTTTGAAATTTCCAATTTTATAATGTTGCCAAGGAAGTTGAGGTTCTCAGGCATGAAGTATTTCTAGAATAGATTCATCACTAGGCAAGGTGGGAAGAGGACCATAATACTCAACATCTAATTTGAGATCTATAATTTGATTACCATGGTGATCATACTTAGAATGTATCTAATGGACATTGGTTGCCTTGGTATCTAGTGTAATCTCTAGAGTATAAGTAGATGGATCGAAAGGGATTGGTGTGTCCATTACACTCCAAAAATACTAAAAAGTTAAATGACCTTACCATTAAAATATCCATCACACTCACTATCATGCATTTCTAATAATTTTATATGTGTCTCATTTATGTTTAAACATCAAATACATTATCCATCAAAAACCTATTTAAATAAATCATTTCCAATAATAACATAACAAAGTGCTTCATACTTGTAATTTACATATCTCATTCCACATAAAATGGTCTAACATATAATATTAATAAAATAAATTATAAATATTAAAATACCATTATGTGTTCATATAATTGTGAGTAATAGCAAGAATGGTTAATGCATCCATTTTATTAGAATACATAGAATGATCTTGTAGCTAATGTATGGTTAGGTTTATATGATCATCATGGATATCAAAATGCATTAATGATGCCACACTAGTTATTGCATTTACATGGTGGTTATCCTTACAATGATTATTATCAATATAAAATGTATCAAGTATTTATTTGAGTCTATCCACCATTTCTTTATATGGTAGTAGATGCTCTTATTTGGTTTGGTGATGATTGGTAACTTGATTACCAATTAACTAAAAATCATGAAAGACTTGAATGTCCTTAGTACAAAGTTTTTATTCTATTGATATCATGTTTATTATCAAGGATTCATATTATGTTATATTATCTATTTAAGAAAATTCTAATCTATAAGACAAAGGCATGTATTCACCTTTAGGGGTGAAAAATATAATACTAGCATTTGCTTTTGCTCTACACCTATATCCATCAAAAAATATTATCCATGGATTTGAATATATATTATATGCCTTGAACTCATCATGAAAGAATTGGTAATTAGAAAGGGATCAAGTAATGGAGTTAAAGATAATTTATAGGCTAAAACTTGTCCTTTCATTGATTTTTGGGATACAAACTTGAAATCAAAATCTATAAGTTGCATCACCCATTTTTCAATGTGTCCAATAAGGTGTTTTTTTTCATAAGGAACTTTAAAGTATATTCTTTAATTATAACATGAACCTCATTATTGAGAAAATAATGGCATAAAATTTATGTAGTAAAAACAAAATCTAAACATAATTTTTCCATTGTTTTATATTTGCATTCATAATCAACCAATTTGAAACTGATATAATATATTGAGCATTATTTTTTATCATCGTCATAGTGTGCTAATAGGTTTCACCAAAATTTTAACCTTAAAATGTGTATTAAGGAATCTAGGGCTAAAGGGATAGAGATAGTCTAGGGCACAAGGATGGTAGATTATATCTAAAGCAGGACAATTATTTTGTAAACTTGGATAAACATATGACTAATTTATTATGCTAAGATATGCTAAAAATAGAAAATAAAATTATGATAGATATGAAAATGATAATGAAAACAAGATACTTAGTTGGTTATGATACTGATACAAATCTATATGTAGAAAAGGAAGAAAGTTTGTTGGATATGAATTCTAGATCAGTCACCTCATTTTTGAAATTATACCTCTATAGTCATGGATACTTGTTTTGACCTAATATAGTTACATTGACACTTTTATCAAAATAAGTTTTCAATATAGATAACCATTAAAACTAGATGCTATCATTTGGATTCTTCTAGGTTATGTGTCACTTTGAATCTGGTGCATTTAGATTTGAGTAATGAATTGTCACTTCTTATCAAATAGAAAAACCCTAGTTCTTCATCTTCATAGTGGCTATGGGAAAAATGGGTTAGTGGGCACATGGTGTTGAGTTTCCCCAAATACCCCTCTATCAATGAGTGTTGCCTACATTGATAATGATCCAAAGAGAGTGTAATACTCCATGTGAGGGATCATTTTTCCTTCCCAATTGATATACTTGCCAATGATTTTGCATGTTTATTAAGGTTTTGAATTATAATTCCCTCTTAGTTTATTAATGAATAAGGATTAATTAGAGCTAAACCTCTCATATTTATTATATGAATTTATAAATCTATAAAATGGCTTTTATTATTTTGAGGAGAGTCATAGGGCTTCTATGGAGCCTATGATCTCTACCCATAGGTTTTATAGAAAGCCTACTTAGACCCTAGCCTAATTATAGGTAGTCAATCCACTTGGTTGAGTGTCTTAAGAATACGTCAATTTTAAATTAATTTCATTGTAAGAGCCCATGTGGGATTGTAAGAGAGGGTACTCTCTTCTACCAAGGAAAGTGATAGGTCATGGAAGGTTGGAAAATGAAAATAATAAATAAAAATTAGGGTTTTGAATTTTGAATTTGCAACTTAGTCAAAACCTAGTTAGGGCTTTGGAGTTGTGTTTATTTTTGTATTTTGATTTTGGTGGTGATTTGGTCTCTCTTAGAATGAGATTTTTGAAAGAAGGGAGAAGGAAGTAGGTGATTGGAGTTGAGCAAGAAGTGATAGATTCAAGTGTTTTTAGGTAAGTGAACTCTCCCTTATGGATTTGTTTGTTCTTTTTCTCATATTTGTAAATAGGTTATACAATAATGAGATATTATTTTAGATCTTGAATTTGGTATTTTCTTTGGTTGTTGTGTTATTTTTATTTCCAAATTTTTAGAAAACACTCCATTTAGGTTATTGGTTGGGCATGACTAAAATAATAGGATATATATCTATTGTATATACCTCCTTCTTACATTTACTTGATTTTATATTTAAAAAATTTAAAAATATATGTATATACACATAAATATTTACAAATATACACATTTATATACTTATAATATGACTAGTACTCATTTTATACACCTTTTGAAATATATACTTTATATATAAATTTTGTATGCATACAAGTTTTGGGCAGTGGTTTTATTTTACTTATACATATATATGGTGTGTGAAATGGGTGTATATATAAATAAAAATAAAATTTATATATATATATATATATATATATATATATATATATATATATATATAAAGAGGGAATAGGTCATTGTGTATATACACAACACTATGTTGTATATTTTTTTTAAATAATAAAATATATAAAAGAAAAAGATATAAAATAAATAAATATAAAATAATGGAGAGGGAGGGGCAATGACTAAGCTGATCCCTGCCCCCTCCCATGGTAGGGAGGGAGGAGGGTTTGAGTCATTCAAACTCCCCCTTACACCCTTCCCTATGGTATCCAGTCCAATGGACATGGCTACTGGCCTAGGGTTTAATTTTTACATTAAAAGAAAACAAGAAAAAAAATTGGGTGGAAGTTTATTTAGTTACTTTTTAATATATTTTATTTTGTTATTTTTTGATTTGTATTTTATTAAAAAAAGAGAATCGATATTTCATTAACATGTATATTTTATTTTATTTGTTATCCTTCACCTATTGAAAGTACAATCATAGTTAAGTGGGTAATGATTATAATGTACTACACACATATATAAAATGATGTTATAATAAATATGGATATGCTTTGATATTATTGTTAATAATATTGAAATAATAATTATTATGTTATGAGTGATGTCGTGATATTATAATACCATTATTATATAATAAGTGGTTCATGAATATCAACAAGTATAGGGTGAAAATAAATAGAAGCATGAAAAATAATAAATAGGTGTAAAGGTGAAGAGGTTGAAATATGAATGGTTAACCATATAGTATGATGAGTGGTGTATGAAATAGAAAAAGTAAATTCTAAAATATACTTTTAAATAATGTTCATGATTAGTAGAAATATGAGATAAGTAGTGTATTACTACAAGTGGATTTGGATATGATATATGAGAGTGATAGTAAAGAGTTGATTCCAATATATTTTTATGAAACTATCATCAAGAAAAACTATATATTAGTTTATACAATCAAGGTATATATAGAAATCAATAAATTGTTACCTACATCTTTACAAAAACTTATGTAAGATAACATATAGTCATTATTATAATGAATGTTGAATTTTATTATTATTATCTTATTTATTATTTTAGAAAAAGAAAGAATTTTTTTTGTGAGGGTGTTTTTACTTGCTCAACGTAAGTTGACCTATTGTTACCTATGTCTTAGTGTAGGTGGAAGATTTACCAGTAACATACACAGTTTAGAGATATTATGCCTATTATGATTGACATTTGTAGTATTTTGATCCTAATTATTTTTTGTTGTAATTAATATTAATTATATGGTCTTTTCAATTTTGAACATTTAAAATCTTATTCATGAGGATTGTTTTTAGTCGTAAGTTAGCATTCTGTTAAAAGAACAATATTATGGCTTATGTTATTGATTACCATAAAAGTTGTTGTAATACTCTATTATATGAAAGTACAACAACATTCCTTAATATAATTTGAAAATTTTTTATTATAAAACTTATTGCATTGTTACTAAATGTAGACTAGTGCTTTTCTCATAGTGTTTTCCCAGTATTGGTTTGGATGGTATTTTGTCTGGGTTGAGAATCTTGTTGAGTAGGTAAATAAAATATTATACATGTGGTTGGTAATAATCTTTGGATAAAAAAATTTTGTGGTATGTAGATTCATAATAGGAGGATTACATTAGTGTAAGAACATACCATTTAATAGTAAAATAATGTCAAGATTATTCTATAGAAAGATAACATTGATAATCATGGACTCGAAATATAAACGAGTTTAGATCACTTTCATATTGTGAACCTACATATTAATATTAACGTGTGTGATTTCTACATAATTAATTTATGGGTTGACCTCTATAGTTGAAATTAATGAACCAAGTTAATAGATCTTATTTGGACTATATTAATGTCTTGATGTGAATACTGTAACTCTCCCTTAGCATTAGTGTCTTAGGAAAACATTTTGGTTAGGTTGACCATGGTGGATCTATAGGCATTCCTTGAAGTCTTATAAGAATAAAGTAAATGTATTTACGACTTAAATTATATCTTGTAAATATATTGGATAGTTATATATCCTTTAGGATTTTTGGGTGGATGGTTAGGTGATGGCATACTCTATTAAAATATTTCAAGAAAATTTATATTATAAACTTTATGTTTTAAAACCAACTAAGTTGGTCTAGAGAGAGGCTCAAATTATTATCCAAACTTGAATTTTCTTGAAGTAAAAACTTGTAAGCTCTAGTTTTACCTCATGTGACTCAAATTATATAGCTATTATTATTCTACCCCATTTTGATTATTTTCGTGGAATCAATTTCAAAGGCATTTATCCATTTTCAGCACTCATGTTCCCCCTTCAACTTACGAAGTTGATCAAAAATTGAGTTGCCAAAAATAGATAGAGTAGTCCTTTTGAAAAACTAATTTTTGTTAGTGGTTCCTTTTACCTTCAAATTTAAATAATAATTTTTTTAAAAAAAATTCAGACATCTTTTCTATTTTTAGTGACTTTATTTCTAAAACCCATTTATTCAAAAAAATTCTGCTTATTCTATTTTCTACTTGTGTGGTTGCTCAAGAAAGGGTGTTTAATTAATATCCCATATTATCATTTTAAGAAAATGAAGGTTGTAAAATGCATTATTGAGTTTCATATTTATGTATAAACCTTAAAAATTTATTTACAACATTTTTTTATGTTTTTATCATGGTTAGCTTGAACCTTGTTTGACATTATTTTTTCCAATTTTTTTATTTAGGTTTTGTGAAGTCATTCAATAAATAGGGTTGTAGAAATTACCCAATTTGATATCCATAGATTATGAAAGTTATAACCTATTTATTTTATCTTCATGTCAATATACAAACATTCATATTTCATTTATATTGTCATTTGATATTTTTGGTGAGCCTTCTTCTAGGGGTAGCTGAAATTTTCTCCCCCTAAGTTTTGTTGTCCAACGTACAAGGTCATTTCAATATCTAATTGTTAAAAATAGTAAATGGAGTCACTCCCCAAACCAAAAGTTATTAGTGATTTATTTTGGATTCAAAATTTCTCTAGAACTTTTATTAATCTATTGTGGACATTTCTACTATTTTTAGTACTTTGATTCCAAAACTACTTTATTCTAGAATCTATTAAATAGAATAGTTTTCTACACTAAAATAACTTTAGAACAATGAAATATTTTAGTGATTACCTTCTAGGAATCGATTCTATGGGTTCATAGGGGTAGCCTATAGCTAATGTATTTGGGAAGAGGCATCAAAATTAATTATTACATAGTTTGGATATCTTATCCATCACCATGTGATAGGTAAATTAAGAGAAATGAGAATTGACTATGAGGTGATCAAGTCAACCTTGGTTATACCATGTGTTGGGTGATCCTACCTTGACATGAGTAGTTGACTTACCTAGTGTATTCATGGGCAATTTAAAATTGGTATTGATGTGGAAAAAATTAAGGATTTAGTTATTCCTTTGAGTTTCTTGCTTATGGACGTGAATTCTTAAATGTGTGTAAACCAAACACACATTAGTTTATTTTTGTTAATTGGATGAAGTTTTTATTTGAGTGTGTTTGTAGTTATGCATAGTTAACATCACAAAATATTCAAAAAAAATTATTAGTGTTTTTATGGGTTTTATGTAGGTCAAATTTTGTGCATTACATTTTGGTATTAGATCATAAGTTTGACACTGAGAGCCATAGGGAATTACATTTGGTATTTGCAATGAATTTTTGAAACTTATCATCACAATGTCTATCTTCATTTGTAATCACACTCAATTTAGATCATAAATTGAACTATGTGCCCATGTTGTTTGTGCTTGGGTGAAGTATACTTGAATTTTGAATTGATGACTTTGTTGGCATGTTTATAGTTCATGTTAATATTATGTATAATATTACTATGTGATATATATATATATATATGTATATATATATATGTGTGTATATATATGTATATATATATATATGTATGTATATATATATATGTATATATATGTATGTATATATATATATGTATATATATATGTATATATGTGTGTGTGTGTGTGTGTGTGTGTATACATACATATATATGTATATATATGTACTTAAGTGGTATTTTATCTTAATACACTTCATCAATATTCTAGTATCTTTGACTGACACTGTTTAGAGGTGGTCTAGAAGATTTGTTTTCTATAAGCTCTTATTAGGGTTTGAATACATTTTAATAAGAAATTATGTTTGTGTATACTATGATTTGAATATAAGTAATAATGTAAAACCTCCTTGATGTATCTTTCTTTGGTTTTCAACATCTAAACACCTTGTTTACCTTTAGTTAAGAATTAATTATGTGAATTCTAGCTTAGACTTATTAAATCCTATAGATATTAAGGTTAGAGTTGTTACATTTACCTTTCATTGACATGATTTTAAGTATATTTATTTAATAATAATAATATAATATGTTATTTATTTTAGGTATAAAATTATGATATTGCTGAAGTGTTTTGGTGATGATAATGTTATTTAGTGGTGAAGAAATGCTATATACCTTTAATAAGTATAGTTTTAGATTAAGGTAAAAATAGGTTTTGAAGGGACCCCAAAACCCAAAAACAAAGGAAGAAGGATATTACAATAACGCCCCATAGGAAAAACAAACCTAACACCTACTGTTGAGTAGTATCAAAAACAAGTTTTACATGGACCTGAAACCACTAATCAAGTTCATCAAAAGAAAGACCCTAGGTTTTATAGAGACTTGGAAACTCAAATTCATTTAGAAAACAAAGAACCAAAAAATTGAACCTATTATAACATCCAACAATAAGGACCAGAACAGTATGAACAGAAAGAGCTTATTCTTATAATTCTAGGATCATCTTCACCACTTCCTTTTCGATCATAGCAGTGTCATGTATGGATATCGCAGCCGACGTAGTAGCCTCTTGTAAAGCTTTCTTCTTCGAGCTCTTTTGATCCTCTTACTGGGCCCCTCCAAAGATTTTATTTCCTCATTAGCTCATTTTCCAAGGTTTGCAGAAGCAGCACATATGCTAGAAGTAATCTCCTCCATATTCATTCTACTTTCCTTAATGAGCCTTGTAAGATTATTCTCATAATCTTTAAGTTTGATAGGGATATTTCTCATCTGCATTTCTAGATTATTGATTTTTTTCTGATCAGCTTCCTGATTGTGTTCCATTATTTCCATTCTCTTCTTGAGGCCCATTATTTCCTTATACATCCATGAGTCAACTTGAAGAATAGCATCTGCTTTGCATTTGGCCGAATTCATGAAGGGAAGCCTCCTATCACTTTGCCAAATGTCACTAAAATCTTTAGTGTTCTCTTTTGGATTGACTTCATCCTTTTCAGTTTGATCCTCCCTTTCCATTTTTTTCTGTTCTTTAGTATCAATAGGGTTTTCATTGTGGACAATATCATCCTTTACTTGTTCTCTAGTCTCCATTGCATGATAGGCATCCTGAACCATGTGTTCCTTCTCTATTTTCGAAGCTAGATCCTCAAATAAAACATCCTTTTCTTTTTCACTTCCACCTAATACTTGCTGATTATCCTCATGATCAGAGTTTTTCTATTCTATTTTTTCCTCTATTGTGTCCCCTTCTTTTTCATTCTCACTTTTATCTTTACCTTCCATGTTAGAGCTGGAATCCCCACTATCTGTCCCTTCCTCTTCCTCCATACTCTCCTCCTCAGAAATTTCTGTGCTTTCCCACTCAGTTTCCTCATCAACAATCTATTTTTTGATGCTAGAGGATTTAGGTTTAACTTTTTCTTTCCCCTTTACATTTTCATTCTTCTTACTCTGTCAATCCTTATTTTTTTCCAAATAAAGATTCGGGGCAATGGCATTGTTTTTGCAAAAACCCTTTATTATTAGAATCAATCCTTCATGCAATATAGTGCGAGACTCCTTTTTTCTATGAGCAAACAAACTTTAAAGCAATGAGAAGCACAAGTAGAAAGGGAAGGAGATTCTAACTTTGTGTCTAAAATGATTAAGAAAGAAAAAATGAAATTTATGGACTCTTTTGCTTCTACCATCAAGTATAAAATACTCATGAATGCAACATAAGACGTCTCTCCAGATTCCTTTTATCTACTCCAGGTCAAAAAAATCTCCATTCTTTTCTAACTATTGCTCCTCAACATCCATCTTTGGAAATTTTTTGTATGCCTCATTAGATATACTAGTCTGCTTAGAGAATTTTATACCCTCCATTGGAAGCCCTGTGACCTCTGCAATGAATTCCTCAGTGAGCTTCACCATGATACCATGGAGGGTTACCCTGTTGTCGACCCAATTTTTGAAGAATGTCATCGTTATGTGGTGTTTAGAACCATGTAGCTACTCCAAGTAACTCACAACCTTCCCTCTCTAAAGAATCTTCCAAACATCTTGTTTTGCCTTCCAGTCTTCGCAATTTTTAGGTTCCTGCTTCCTCGATTCACCTTTCATTTTGTAGGCCATACAATATTCCAGCAACACCCAAACACTACTTACTGAGCAATGAGTCCAATTGTTTTCAAATTGTAATGGAGCTCACCTATTTTTTGGCACATGTGATAACCACTTTACATTCTCATGAATGTACCTGTTTAATGATATTAATCTATCCACCGTGAGGCCACTCCACCAAATCATTAACTTGTTATTCTAGGCAGATCTTTCCCACATTTGAATGAATGGCATCATAATTAATAAGCACTTTGAGATAAACATGATTATTTAATGCATCCTACCATCTCACCTTATGCCCTATTCGAACAGCATGATTAGCTATCTAGTCAGTAACCCCATTGGCTTCACGGTAAGTATGGGTTATGGTCACTTTTTCAAATTTTTGAATTAAGGCTTTAATTTCCATCACCATTGCCTCAATAGACCATGAAATTGAATTCTTGTTATTTAGGATATTTATGATATTCAAGGAGTCACCTTCCAACCATAATTTGGAAAATCTTGATTCAAAAGCCAGTTTAATGGTGTGAAGGGCTGCAGTAGCTTCTGCAATATGACTGTTTGACTTACCAATAGGGATAGCAATAGCATCAATTACATTTCCCACATGATCTCTCAAGACTCCTCCACATCTTGCTCTTCTAATTTCCCTTTAGCAGCTCCATCAAAGTTTCCTTTGATCCATCCATAAGGGGGGACATTCCATTTAACACCTAATCTTGGATTATCAGTTTTCAAATTAGGCCTTTTAGATCTTAAGGGATTATCAATTTTAAAGGTTGGATTAGGATCCCTCTGTGATATAAAATTCTCCTTTATTGCTATAATAATATTCTGACCCAACACCCATCCTGGAAGATCTTTACTTTTAAATATTCTATTGTTTCTTTCTTTCCATATGCCCCACCAAATATGAGGAAGTGTTAATTTCCATTAAAAAAGAACATCAGGATTCTTAGAGGGACAGTTCCAACTTTTAAAAGATAGATCCACACTTTTTTGATGGACCCATTCTATACCCCAGAGATTAAGGATCTCAGTCCAAACTTGCTACGTATAAGAACAATTCACAAATATATGATCTCTATCTTCAAAACCATTTTTTCATAGAATACACCTATTAACCACATTTATTCCTCTTTTTTGCAAGTTGTCAAGAGTAAAGATTTTATTTTGAAGCAGAGTCCAATAAAAGATTTTAATTTTCGGGATGAGCCCCTTGATCCAGGCACACGACCACAAAGGTTGATTACCATTTCCCATTGAAATAAAAATAGTAGAAACTTTAAATTGTCCACTAGGATCATCATGCCAGATAATCTTATCCTCAAGATAAGGATAAAGATAGATGGCATTGAGGGATAATTGTATATTACAAAAATCTTGATTGACATCAGTTATATTCACCCAAGAATTATTTTGCCAATACTGACTTACAAATATACCATATCTTTTCTTACATCGATCAACTATATCCTTATCTTGAAAATCTTCTATCAAAGGGTAATCTTTTAACCAAGCATCATCCCAGAATTTCACCTTGAGGCCATTACCAACTTTTCAGGAACATCCTTTTTCTAAAATTTGTTTGGTTCCCTAAATAGCCCCCATATGGAAGAGGGGTGAATTACATCAGGGTAAGAAAAGAAATCTGAAAAGGATTTTTCATTGAATAAATACTTATGCTTCCATATATTACTCCACTCTTTATTTTCATGGTAAACTCTCCATCCCAATTTTGCTAAGAGAGCTGTATTCGTACTTCTGATTTTCCTTAATGAGTATAGTTATTGATTGTATGTGTATGAACTAAATTTAGATGTGAAAATAATTTAAAATTATTCTAATCTAAGATAAAATTCAAATTATGGTAGATTAGAAAATAAAGAAAATAACAATCATAAACTCTATGCTTTGAATCCACACAATTTCTCCATTGTGATATACATTAGATTTAATCTTTAAAATAAATGTTACCCACTCCTCCAACACAAAGAGAGAATGAGAATAATTTTGGTGAAAAATAAAGTATCGCATTCATCTTGATTTACATTGATTATCTTGTGTGTGGAGCTCTATTTGTACTTATTTGATTTTAGGATTATGATTATGATCTTTTAATGTGATGCTTGAAAATGGAGATTTGAAAGTCTATTTATAGATTTTTAGAGAAGGATATAATGGTGGAGGATCATTTGGAATTTTTCAATGATCCAAATGATCAACAGTGACTAATGAGTCCTCACCCATTACGATAAAGAACATTTCAAAATGGTTGAGAAAAGCATGTGGTTGGTTAGCTGACTCATCAAGACTATGTCAATTTTATTAACAACTTAGAGGATGTGTCATAAGAGGCAGAGAATTTTGTGGATTTAGTTGGGATAAGGGAGGAAAAAGTGGAAGATGTTTTGATGAGGTGGAAAATATAGATTTTATTATTTAAAATAATGATTTAACTGTGCATAATTGACTTATTCAATATTTTAAATTATTCAATTATGTGAATTTGGAAGTAAATGTGATTTATTAATTTAAGAAGCATTAGTAATATGTTGTATTTGTATTTCAAAACTAAATGAAATTTATGTGTCTACATTTTTCCCTCTTTGAAATAATGTTTCAAAGCAATATTGTTTCAAATAATAGTATAATAAGTAGAGTGTTATTGATAAAAAGGAAAAAATTACCTCAAATGAATGAAAATGAGTGTGATGATTCCCCCTTGAGGGTTTGTGTGAGAAACAAACAAATGCTCAAAATTAAGGAAATGAATAAGTGCATAAAGAAATGTTGAGAAATGATAAATTAATTTATGTCAGAAGTGATGTCATGTTTATAAGATATTGATGGCATAAAAATGTTACCCCTAGTTAATGAAAACTTAGAGTATGGATTTGAAAAACAAGAGTTTAACCATTTAAAGACTACATGCTTAAGGTTTTTGCTAATGATGTTGAGGTCAACTGAATGAGTGTGGGAATGATATATCCTAGCGATAATAAACTATGGATCTATAAATAGAAAAATGATATTAAATTGAAAAAAAATTATTTATTTCATGTTGAGATATTATTAAAATATTTTGAATACAAATTTGAAATAAATTAATTTAATGTTTCTTGAATTTTCTAAATGAATGTAATAATTGAGTTGGATCAAATGATTGGGGGGGGTGGGGGGAATAATTGGTAATATAGAAAAATATAAGTAGAAGGAATGGTGATTTAAAAAATAATTTGTGCATATTGATTTAATATATTTGCTTTGAGCCTTACAAGGAAACATGGACTATATTCCACACCATGAACATCAAGAAAATCAAGTGAGATGATTTTAGAGACCTGATAGGAGTAGGCCTCCACTAAGTTATTTAGTTTTTGAAAATTTTGGCATTTATGAGCATTTATTAAGGATTAAAATTATATAAAATGAAATAATTGTTATGAAAATGGTGATTTTAGCATCTATTATAGTGATTTAGAAAGGGTAAATAAATATTTCACAAAAGGTAAGTAGCGATTTTTCTAAACTTGGAGGTAAAATAGTGAAATAGGGAAGTGATTTTATTTAGATGGAATTTGAAATTTTCATTTTTTGGGGTTCTAGTAAAATATATAAATATAAAATGAAATCATAATTGTGTGAAGTGATTTTTCTAAGGTTAACAACAATTTTATAAAGAGAAGGTTAGAAGCGAATTTATAAAATTCAGGAGAGAATTTGTAATTTCTAGTGGTAATTTTGCTTAGAATTAGTGAATATATTTTGGGTTGATTTTTTTTAAGTATTTATATTATAAGGAAAATGAAGTACATAATTTTGATTTAAAACTAATAAAATTCTAACATTGTGAGTTGTAGGAGGTATTACCAATGATTGTGATGTGGGAATGGAGATCTATATTTATGATGTGCATGGATAACTTGACTGAGTATGAGCTTGGTATTCTAGAGGTGAGTGGTTTATCTTACATTACACAGATCCCAGAGGTTCAAGCTGATAAAACTTTATTGACAATAGTTGAAGATAGGTGGCATAGTGAGATGAGCACATTTCACTTGCCTATTGGAGAGATGACTATTACACTAGAGGATGTGTATCAGATTTTGGGTATCTTGATACAACGTAGAATTATTTATTGGGGGAAAGGTTCTCAAGAGGTTAATTTATACCATATTTTTGGTGATGGCTTGATCCCAATTATTAGGGGTGGGATCAATGTAGACTATTGCACTAATTTATGTATGGATTCTCTAACTATTGTACTCATGGCTATTATCAGTAGCACTTTGCTTCCTAAAAAGAGTTATAGACTATGTTATTAGTTTTTTAGATGTGATGGAGATATGATGGAGATGGGAGAGAGGTTCACATGGGGTCTATGCATTTTATCACATCTATACCATGACTTACATCATTTTGTTTATTTAGGTTAGATAGAGATAAGGCCTTCTACATTATTACAAGTTTGGTGCTGAGAGAATATTGTAATTAAGAGGTTATTTGGGCATATAATCACATGGGAATAGGATAATACATTATCATATAGATGGCTTGTGATTATTGGGGTACATAGACAACATCTAGGAGATCTTGATTTTTACAAGAGGGTGATAGATGAGGTAGGTGATGACTAGATCACCTAGAGACCTTATAGAGAGATAGTTTTTAGTGGCCTCATGAGGAGATTAATATATATTACATGATGAATCTATTATACATCATTATGAGACACATCTACATTATATATATATATATAACTTAGATAGGGTGATGAGATAGTTTGGTGTGAGGTAACATATACTAACTAATCTATACATATTTACTTATTTTGTGAGGGAGAGACCACTATGGGGTATGATAATTGATCTAAATATTTTTTATCATAAATATATGAAATTATAGACTATTATATGGAGGGATAGGAGATATGTCATTGATGTAAGAGTGGTTGATGGTTATGTAGATTAGTGGACTCGATTGATACCATTAACATTGATGATTCCATATGCACCACTACGGACTTAGAATTAGAGGTTAGTGGCTATATTTAGTAGACAACCATGAGGTACAAGTTTAGGAACCCATATAAGGAGGGTTGTTTTAGGGGATAAAGGATGATCATGATTATTGGTATGAGGTAGAGGATGTGCTAAAGAGACTAACCATCTTCATGATGTGCAGATCATAGATGTGGAAGATATTAGGATTTTATGGGAGTTAGGGGTTAATATGGATGTTGATATAAATCATAGGGTTTGAGGAGATACTCAATTTACAAAGGTGGAGAGTGAGGAGGAGGATGCATGATATGATACTACTACAAGAGAAACATAGGTTACACAGACAAAGAGAGGATATGGCTAGATCTTCACATATTTTGAGATCACTAGAGGAACATGTGCTTATTGATAGACTCCAAGAGGAGATTAGTCATTGACATATAGATATATATGGTTTTCACTAGAATTTATCCATATTATAAGGTATAGTCGATGGCAGAGGAAATCAGACTTTAGAGATTAGGTGATCACAAGTTGAGGTAGACAAGTTGGAGGGTATTATTGATGGGATAGATAGGGATGATATGGATAAAATATTGGTTACACATGATACATAGACATAGATTCTGGATTGCATAATGCTCATACAACACTATAGAAAGGAGAGGGACACAACTTGAATTGATCTTGTAAAGGCTAGAGTACAGTTAGTTAGAGAAGGATAGCTAGCCACTTTGGATAAGGTAATGTTATTTACATCATTTAGAGAGTACTCTATGAGATGATCAATGTATGTTAGATCCATTTAGATAGTGGATTCAGAGAGGTTAGCAAGTCAATTTTTGAATTTGATTCATCCTCTATAGGGTACACCATAGTGTGGAGATATCTTCTCAAGATTAGATAGTCTATTTGAGGAATAAGATGAGACATAGATATAGGGGATATCATGATAGATGGGTTTCATTGATGTATACATATATTGAGATGTACCTTTTGGTATACACACACACACACACACACACACATGATGATTGGTTTAGACTTTATACTATGGACTATGGACATTTGCTTATTTGTTTTCATGGATATATGCATGGATATATGATATCATTAATTATAGTTCCTATATTTTGATTATGGTTAGCATTGTATTAATTATTTTAGTATAATTATTATGGATGTATTATTGACATATGATTGGATAATGTGCATGGATGTAGAATGTGGCATTGATACATAGCTTTTACTTCTATTCTTTACATTAGATTTCTAACAAAATTTGAGTTTTTTGAGCAACCTAATTTTTAATATAGCATAAAACACAATACCACAAATTATATTGAATAATAAATATTAATATTGATGTTTTAAAAATTCTAGACAAAATAAAAGAATATATTATGTTTTTATCAAATTACATCATGATATAGTCATAACCATACTATATATGAATTTCACAAAATAATCTTCACAAACACATAGAAAACAATAAGTAAAAAGAAGATGTCAAAAAAATATTTAAGCTAAGTCATTAAAACACACACAAAATGTTAACAAATGGATTCTAAATGACTGTAAAAAAATGTCAATGTTGTATTTTCAAGAATTGGAAACAAGAATGATACATAACTAAATAAAGAGTAACTCAAAAATTTGAACACAAATGGCAAAAGATAGAAAATAGCCATTGGAATTAATAGAGATAAAGAAGAAGTTAAATAAACAAATTAATGGATAATGATAAATAAAAAGATAAAAATAACCAAGTGAATGGCTAGGGATATAAAACAAACAATACAATAATGAGAAATAAGCAAAGATAAATTGGAAAAGTTTGAAAAAGTTATAGAAAAATAAAAAAAGACTAAATAATTGTAGCCAAGAGTGAGGCTAAGAACTAAAAAATTAAAGGATAAGCTATTCCAACATTGGAGAAATGGATGATGGGGAAGGTGGTGGCTAAACTGACCCTAGAGGCCCTATGTCTCTAAACGTTGCCTACATAATCCACCTTAGATAAAGTCTATGTGGGGATGTCAGGCCATATGTACTTCTCCCAATATGAGAAGTGATGAGAATATGGATGATTGATGAATCATGATAAATGTTATGATGAAAAGGATGCATGAGTGACCAACCCAAGAATAGGTGAATGAAATAGAAGATTGATGTTTTTGGAATGCTTTGATTTTTGATTTTGTGTTGTTTTATGATTTTTTTGGTACTTTTGTGTTGTTTTATGTTTTTTTGGGTATTATGTGAAATAGGGTGTAATAAATTTTCCTCAATCATGAGCAATAATGTAGGTTTATATAAAATAAATAACAACCTTGAACTTTAGCATGTTATAGGATAAACGACTAGCAATTGACAAAATAACACACTAGGAAATATATAATGGATGACTAAAGGATGATGCCCCAAAGTAATTGGGGTAGCTATAGATAATAGTTTACACATGGTAATAGAATCCTATTTTTCACCATGGTTCTTATACAAATCACTAGTAAACTATTTCTCACATTTGGATGATCTATGTATATATGTTTTCCTTTTTCCTTTTTTTTTTTGTTTTTTTTTGGATTTTTGACCTTGGATATACCAATAATAGCATATATAAATAATTTAATCATATAATTTAAGTTTCATGATGATAATAAGTTCATCAATATCCTCTCCATCTTTTATAGCTAGTTTATAAGCTCTTGATCCATATTTAGCAATAATGATGTATGGACCTAACCAATTAGGTTCAAAATTTCCCTTATTCTCTCTTTCAACATTAGTGTTTAATTGATTCCCCTCGAGAACAAGATATTTGATATCATATTCCCTAAATTTAATCCACTTGTTATAGATATGGTAAAGGTGATTATTATAAACTTGTAAGTGGTTTAAATTATTAAGTCATTTATCATCCAAGAGGTCAAGTTCACTTAGGTGTGATGTTTGATATGATTCTTCATCTATGACTTGTTGTAAATATATTTGAAAAGATGTAATATCAACATCATTAGGTAAAATATACTCACTACCATAAACAAGGGAATAAGGGGTTGCCCCTATGAGTGTGTGGATACTAGTGAGGTATGCCCAAAAGTTAGGATATAATGTTGAGATATAATGTTTTTATTGTTGCCTCAGCTTGGTTGTTTCCTTGCAGGTAATAAGGAGTGGACCATATATGCTTGATATGATATGTGTGGAAAATATTCTTAACATATTTATTTTTGAAGGATTTTCCATTTTTAGAAATGAGAGTGGAGGGAATACCAAAATGACAAACAGTGTGGTTAAGGATAAACTTGGAAATTTGCTTTCTAGTCACATAGGTAAGTGGCATTACTTCTACCCCTTTGGTAAAATATCCAATTATAGTTATAATGTGCTTATGCACATTATACAAACTAGGATTTATTTTCTCAATAAGTTATAACCCCCATATGGAAAATAGCCAAGGTGTTGTGATAGGTTGTAAAGCTTGTGAAGGACTATGGATAGGATCTCTATTATTTTGATAGGGTATACACTTTTTGACATAAACACATGAATCAAATTCCATTGTTGACCAATAATAATCAACTCAGAGAAGCATTTTTTCAAGGACCATACCACTTTAATGTGCTCCATAAATTCCCTCATGAACTTCTCTAATTTCTAAAGTAGACTCTTTAAAATTTAAACACTAAATAAGGGTTCCATCATAACCATGATGGTACAAGGTGTTGTCGATGATTGTATAGAAATATTTTTATTGAATAGAGGATTTTCATTGTGTGGAAGATATATTAGATGGAATGGTATGGTTATGGAGGTATGTATAGATATCAGAGTACCATGAAGAAGTGGGACCAACCACATCACAAAACATTTGTGATTTGGGCATATCATAAGTATAAATACTTTAGTACTCAACCAAATATTGTTATAGTTTTTTCTTAAGTCAACTAAGGATCCAATTTTTGTCATATAATTTACTATTTAATTATTGATTCTAGCCACTTGTTCAAATTAGATATATTCAAAATATGTTTTCAAACTATCCACCATTTTATTTTAAGCCATTATCTTATCATCATGTGCTTCGAATTCATTAGTTACTTGAATATTGATGAGTTTGGAGTTACCAAAAAGTAAGAGATGTTGGATCTCCTACTGAATTTCCATCTTGAGGCTTATGATGAGACCTTCATATTCTACTATGGTGTTTGTACAAGAGAGTTCAATTCAGAATGCCTTAGGAATACAATCCAAATCAAGTGTTACTAATAATATGCCTACCCATGAGCCATGATTTTAAAAATATCCATCAAAGAAAATTTACAAAATTAGGGATTCATCTATAGACATGATCACATCATCTAGGAATTCTATAATGAGAAGTGTCTTATCATTGAGTGGTATTTTTTCCAATACATCTACTAGAACTTATCCTTTGATTACCTTTTTGTTAACATACTTTAAATCAAACTCACTAAGAATCATAACCCACTTAGCCATCCTGCCTATTAGAGTGGTTTTGGATAAGAGATATTTAAGAGGAAAAATTTTAGTGATGATTTTTGTTTGATTGTTAATCATGTAATGGTGTAGGTTTTGGGAAGAAAAAACAACTACAAGATAAGATTTTTATATTTGAGAGTAATTTAAATCATAGGATATCAATGTTTTTCTCAACTAGTAGATTGCTCAATCTTTTCTAATATCATCAATCTATGCCAATAATGCTCTAAGGACATATTGAGTAGCTGAGATGTACAACAAAAAATGTTTACCTAAAAATAGTGGCATCAATACTAGTGGATTGGAAAGATACTTCTTGATATTATTAAATTCCTTTTCACAATATTCTATCCAGGTAAAAGGAATATCCTTTTTCAATAAAAAGGTGAATGGGTGATATATATCTATAAACTGAGAAATGAATCTTCTAACAGCATGTATCTTTCATTGTAAACTTCTAAGATGCTTAATATTTTTAGGTGGAGGCATATTCATGATAGTTGAAACTTTTGAAGGATCAACTTCAATATCATGTTGTGAAACAATAAATCCTAACAACTTTCTTGATGTGACACCAAACATTCATTTTTTTGGATTTAACCTCATTTTTTACTCTTTCATACACTAAAAAATATGGTGAAGCACCTAAGGATGATCTATTATAGATTTAGATTTAACTAAAATGTCATCCACATAGTCCTCCATAATATCATTAAGCATGTCATGAAAGATAATAGTCATTACTCTTTGATATGTTACCCCAACATTTTTAACCTAAAAGGCATCACTTGATAATGGAATGTCCCCCATGGAGTTGTAAAGTTTATTTTATGTTGATCCTCTTTAGTAATTTTTATCTAATTGTATCCATAAAAACCATCCATTAAAGATAAAATTTCATGGCTTTCAATTGAATCAAATATAATATTTATGTTAGGTAATGGAAAGCCATTCTTTGAGAATGCTTTATTTATATCATAGAATTTTGTGCATACTCTAATCCCCTTTGGTTTATTCAACATTATACCAATGTTTGATATCTAATCTAATTAATTAATTGGGTGTATAAAACCTACAACCAACTGTTTATTCATCTCTTTCTTTACTAATAGCACTATCTTGGGATGCATTTTTTGGAGCTTTTATTTTACTAGTTTTTCATCTAGAGGAACCACAAGGTGTTAAACTACTAACTGTAGATCCAACCCTGGCATATCTGTATAAGACCATATGAGTACATCAAAAATTACATGAAGTAATAATGTAAAGATATCCATTTATTCCTGATTGAGTGATATAACAAGTTGTACAATTTGTATATCAGCTTTAGTGTCAATGTTTACATGAATGGTTTCCTCAACAAGTAAACTTGATTCATATTTATAAGCTAGGGGTGGTGTATGAAGATGAAAATTTTATCCAACCTCCTCTTATTTTGATGTATATGTAGAACTGATAGAGTGACATAATTTTTGTTCCCTAAAATATGTTGAATATGTTAGTTGTATTAGAGAACCTTTCTTATGATCACCTATAGAAATTTGATCCTTGATTCTCAAGAACTCAGATATAGCTTCATCATTTTGAAAATGGTTGAGTATTAGTGTATAATTTTGGTCCCATTAAATAATAGAAAGATATTCTAGGTCAAGTTTTAGGATGGGGTTTTCATGGAAAATATTGGTAAGGGCTAGATTTTCAAAATGAATAAGGATAGAACCTATCTCATTGTTTGATGAATCATCTTTTGACTCACTAGAAGAGTCACTTAGGGAAATTATTGTATGTTAAGTGGGTTAAATCCTAGACCATGCATCCATTCATTGGATTTATTTGTAATTGGTTAAATGACACCTTTTTCATAGATACAAAGACCTTTTCCCTTTTAGTTCATTATTTTTCATATGATGGATTTTATTAATGGATTTATATTAGTGGAAAATCAATAGCTAATTCATCAAAATAAAGCTAGGAGGAATTTGAATCACCAATGTGCTCATTGGAAAGGAGGCATCCCTTGATAATTTTTTTCTAATCAAGTTTTTTAACCATTATTTTATCCTTTACATGGTTTGGTATACCATATTAATTTATATTATCATGTATTGTGATTTTATAAAAATCTTGAATAATTTACTCATTCATGCCTAGATCAATAATTTTAAAATGGGAAGAAGTAGAAAATGATCCTTTGTTGGATAATGGAATGGATGTTTTCTGAATGGATGGATTATTGGAAGCTTGCTCAATGGATGGTGAGTTTTATATGTCATTGGTTAATACTTTTTCAATGGATATGGAAGGAGTTGGACTATTAATCCAACCACCAATGGGAGGTATTTAAACTAAACTTTTAGGATTGACATAGTTTTCAAATGAAGGATAATCTTTAATAGGGGTAAAATCATATTTTGTGATTGGTAGATAGTTGTATTTTTGATATTTTCCTTCTAAGAGTTTGAAATATTCTAAGGGATGAGGATCACCTTGAATAGTTACTTCCATTCCTACTTGGGAGAATGTCAAACACTAATGAAGGGTGGATGGGATTGCTTTCATGGAATGGATCTTGTTGACCAAATTTGAACTTTAGTAAAATTGGGTCAACCCCTACATTTATAAACTTTTTAGTGGTTTCCATATATCCTATATGGGTCTCATGTTGTTCTAAATACCTTACTTATCCCTACTCCAGCCTTGGTTTAAGCCTATCTTCATTATGCTAGTCTAGTCAACCAAAATCAACCATGTTCAAACATGTTCAAAGTTAAAAATTATGTATAATATGTACTAATATGGTATTTGAGATGTTTTAAGATGTTCACAAGTCATTGATTTACACTTTACTATCTCATATGCAAAAATGGCCTTTTGGTCATATTTTTAGCTCAATTAATGGCTTGTACAGATGGGTTGAGTAAGAAAATTTGTCACCAAGCTTGAGTTAAATGTTGAGGAGGTTATAATATTTTAGGATTAGTCATATTTCAGTCCAAGAAGTAGTTATATATAGAAGAAGGTAGTTTTTCCTTGAAAATAGGCTATTAATGGCACTTGTACGGACTTGGGAAGTCCACTTTTAGCTAAAAACATGGGAAGGTGTTTATTCATCTCCCTATGATATTTTCCATGATTGGTGTGTAGATTTTTCATCAAAATTTTCATTATTTGAATTTTATTTCTTCCTTTTTGTCTTTACAAGCCAAGAAAGGTCAATTTGGAATGCTTGGTGTGAGTTGTATAGGTAGAGTTGGGAGGAATGATATTAGGGGTTGAAATAAATATGATTCTAATTAAAATACATGGTAGTAAGTTTGTATTCCATTTATTCTCCTTTAGGAATCATTGTTAAGACTCCAGGCAACTTTTTATGCACTTTAATCCATGAGGGGTCTATTTTTTATCTAGTTTTTTAATTCTTCTACTTGGTTTCAACAAGTTGGTTGTTTTCAAGTGTTTCTTCATTTTTTACAAGACATTTACATAGGTTATACATTATTATTTTGGATTTGGATCTCTCAAATGCTTAAGGGTCTCTTCTAGGACGGTTTTAGCTAGGTAGCCATGAAAGTGCATTGCAAGCATTAGTATAAGATATTATCACATTGAAGAATGTATTTTGAGGATTATCTCCAAGTTTCCTTTCTATAATTTATCCAATTGAGGGTTGAAAATTTAATTTGAGGTGTTAGGAGGCCTTTTAAACAACATACTAGTGCTCAATTCCATCTTCTCTACCTTATAACTCAGAATTTTGCATCTACAAGACCCTGTTGATGTCATGGTGACATATAGAGAGGTATAAAAGTGTTAAAATTGTTTAAAATTGTCAAAATTATAGTTATATTCCTAAAGAAATCACACAAAGTTCAAAATTATGAAAGTTTTCATCTTTCCCATATTATGGATCACTATGGTACACCAGACCTTCACCTAAAGGTGGCTTAAAAATGGGTTAAAGATATCCATTTGGATGCTGAAGTAAGGTAAGACCTCATTTAGGACCCTTGAATGAGGAAATAGGCATGAAATACCTCATGAGGTGACTGGTGGGCAAGGAAAGTTGAAGGTCATCATCAAAGGCATCGACTAAGATTTTAGGTCTATTTTCTCAAAAAGGTCAAAATAGTGCTTCTCAAGGTTTTTGGGAGTTTTCATGGTGAAGGTAAAAAATCTTATGATGCATGGTGATGTCTTGATGTTATAAATATATAAATGGATAACATTTATGCCAAGTTTGGGGTCAAAATGGAAAGTGGAACATAGTCATCTAAATCTCCAAAAGTGCCTCCAAAGATATTGAATTCCTACAATGATGTCTATAGGCCTGAACCATGATAGGCATTTTCATCCAATTTAGTGATGTGAGAGCTTGTTGTATGATAAAATAGCTTATAATTTTTTATAACAATTTTCATTATTTTAATATCACTTGATGAATATAATACATCAAATTTTTGACCCCTCAAGTCCATACCTTATCCGTACATAGGGAAAATCATTACCTATAGCCAACCAAAGATAAGGTTAAAGAGAAAGTACTTTTCTTGGGATTTTAATTTTGGTTTAAAACCTTATCAAGAATGAAAACTAAAATTGACTATGTCATCTCAATGAATAGGCAATAAGGACTTGAGGGTAGTGAGGTGTTGATATTACTCATGAATCAAAATACTAAAATAAAATAGGTGAAATATGACCCAATGAAAATCTGTGAATGAATTATAATGACTCCATCTGCTAATTTACCCATAATCACCTACAATAGGGGTAAAAGTGGAATACATAATCAACATTCAACACCCTACAAATAATGTCCCTAGGAAATGTTTGTCTAGAAAATGGAGAGGGTTATTAGTCTTAATCCTAGATTTAGAGGCTTAATTTTTGTAAATATTACCATTGGAACTTTTTTAACAACTTCCAATGGTTATTTTTTGTGAAAAACAAGGTAATATGCCTATGTTTTATCTCAGAGGTAGGGCACCTTTACCTTGATTAAAGAGGCAATTTTGCGGGAAAAGGATGAAATGGTGGACCAAAAGTTTTAGATACCCATAAATATGGTTTTTTAATATATTTTTTACCCTATAAAACATTGGAAATTAGTCTAGGAGGTTTTAAGGCAAACAGGGTGATCCAAGCAACAAGGTTTGCAGGCAGAGTAGCTAGGAAAGGTATAAGCCTAGTCTCAAATGAGAGACCACTGCAAATTTTAACCTTTGCCAAGAATTAAAATGATTTTGAGAATTTTAAATAAGGTATATGTGATGTTTTTGACCTATCTCAGACGTTTGAAAGGTCATCAAAGAGATCTAAACTATCAAGTTATAAATAAAACTTAATAGACCTAATCTAGGCTTAGTACCTAGAAGTAATCCATCACCATTTTTGGACTAAATTGGAATTTAAAACATGTGAGATTGGTTATTTATATTTTATTAGAGGTTTTTTATCTTTCAAGTTGCATAAAAATCCACCAAAAATCCATCTTTTGGCTTAAAGTGCACTTAGACCCTCACAAAATGTAGGAAAAAGACATAAATGGCAACTTTAAATGCTTATATATACCATGATGCTTTTCAAGGAGAACTAATATGGTTGTATATGTTAGGTATGATCCTTAAGAAGACATAAGTGGCATTGGTTTGAAATTATAATGTGCCAACTCTATAAACCAAGGTTAAGACTAAAAATGACTCCAAAACCCTTGTAAACCCTCTCTAAGGACTTGATTGAAAAGATGAAGCAAATAGAGCATATATATGGGAAGTAAATTCCATGAAACCAATTAGAAGTGATATAATACTTGACAATGCTCCTCCTCATGTGATTCAAGTGTACTATACTTGTATGATTAATGCAAAATAGGGCTCTTTTTGGCTAATTTGTGTGTTTTATAGGTGGGAGAAGGTTTCAAAATGTGAAATAAATTTTAGGAGATATTTGGATACTTTTATAAGTCTAAATGGAAATTTTATGAGTTATATAATCTCATAATTGTGCATACCATCTTCCTCATCTTAGCCAGTCATAGTGAATGGCCAGTGAACACTCAAGAAAAATGGTGAAACTATAATTGGGAATCCTTTTAAGGATTCTTTGATGAACTTGATGAATTTTAAACTCTTTAAAAATTGGAATTCCTTCTTGTGTGAAAATCATATTGTATAATTGGGAAGGTTTTGGGTGCCAAGTGTAAGAAGGTACATGAGGAGTCATTTTTAACTATTTGAGATGATTGTGCATGGTCAAAAGAATATGAGTGGTTTAGGACCACTCCAATGCATGTTAGGGATTTTTAGTAATCCCTACCACTTAAATCTAACATTATACCTAACTATATGTAGTTATGAGGTGGTTTTGTGAAGGCAAATCATGAGGCAATTTCTTATGCAAGCAAAAGGGAATCTATGCCACATGTGGAGGAATTAAAAAAGTTTGAGAGTAATTTTTCATTGCTTCTCTTTTATCACCTATATCATATTATATTACATGATAATGTAACTTCTTCTCATTTCTTGACAAGTGTCTTAGTGACTATTGATCTTCCCTTTCTCTCTCTCCTCACACAATTTCTATAAATTCCAGCCTTTTGGCTATTGTATGGATCTTTCCACCTAGGTATGGTGAAGCCCTACCAAATTTTTTCCTTGATATAATAAATATATTTATTTCTACATCATTAAATATTTCACTAAGTGCATGTAATGTTTTTTTGTCTTGTGAAATTCTAGTTTTCCTTACCTTCACATGTTATCCTTCCTAGTGCCTACTGTAGTTTGAGATCTCTCTTTTACAAGTCAACAAGAAGTGTCTAATGTGGATTTTATGTGTAGTTATTATTCTATTAAATAGTTTTTATAGAAGGCCTATTTTCTAAGTCCTCATAGCCTAGGCTCTCTTCAATACCCCATGCTTGAAACATTGATGTGGAAGAGAAAATTATCATTGAATGAAGTGTATGTATAGGCTTCTTTTGGTTCCAAATGAATGTTAAATGGTGTGAATAAACAAAATATTTAGTGTATCACCTCCCATAGAGTATTTAATTTTAGTTATCCTTATCCTTTTTTATCCCCCCAAAGTTAGTATTAGTTTGATCAAAGTGGTACATCAAGGGGAACTAGCCCCAAATCGAGAGATCCACCTCAAAGTTGGGTCACCCATAGCCTTAAGGTGGTTCCATTTTTCCACTTAAATGAGGAGAGACTTGTCATCTCTTTAATGGGTGAAAGTTCAAGTGACAATAGTTTTTGGCACACTCAATGGGACACTTATTCCAATAATTTGAGGAGGTTTGGTGTTCTCCTCAAGACATCAGCCTTTGGAAGTAATTTCACTAAGCACCAATGGTGACTCCAAGCTTAAATCTACTTGTTAAGTAGTCTAGGTACTATAATTGAAGTTGTTTTCTTGTTGTATGATCTTATCATGAGTGATTTATGAATAATTATTATATTTTTATTAACACAAGTTGGGGAGACATATCCATCTTTGCCTTTTCCCTCTCACTATGAACAAGTCCTTGTCTAAGATTGTGATGATCCCTATCAATCATATGTTGTCTATAATCAGCCCTATCAATCTTGTGCTTCACCTATCCCACCTAGTTCCTCTCCAAGTCATTCCATTTCAAGTTTCAAGAAGACTCTCATTTTCTACAAAGACTATATGTTAGAATTTGATACTAGAAATGGTTGTGGTCAAGCCATCCTTAGTGATTGTGTCAAAAGTGGGAGAAATGCTTTAGAGAAATTCAAGGAAGAATAGATGCCTATAAAGAGAGAAAATTGACAAGGTATTTCTATTGAGATGATTGATGTTTGTGGTCTAACTTTCCACCTAGAAGAGAGATTGAGAGCTCATGAACTAGCTTAGTCTTTGCAGCTCCAATATAGCCCACATTAACCTTCAAGTGTGTCAACTTTTCTCGCTCAAAATGCTAATCTAATCATGTTTCAAAATGACCCAAGTCATTCATTCATTCCCCAAAGTTTCCCTTATTATAAATCCATCTAAGAGAGTAGTCAAAGTAATGAAGATATCATTACTAAGTAGGTTGACTTATTTGGAGAAGATTTTGAGAAAGGAAGATTAAGTTTTGAGGCCCATCTTGACAAGGAGATTGAATTGGCCAATCAAATTTTAAGGCAATCCATCGTGGAAAAAAAATGAACTCTCTAAGCCCACTTTACCAAGTGGGAGACAAGATACCAAGCCCAAGGAAACCCCAAATTTACTAAGATTATCATTCACCCCTCTATTTGTATATCAACCTCATGAAGAATCCTCTAAGCATAAATTCGCAAGATGGAAAGAGATAGTAGAAACTTGTGAAAATAAGAACAAGATATGTTTAAGTGGAGAATTTTAAAGTGGATAGAAACTTGAAACTACTCAAATCCCTCCCACCCACCTCAATAAGTCATTAAACCCATCTTTTAACCTCCTCTAACTGATCCATTTTTCCCTTCTAATGTTGAGGATTGCATTGCTCCTTGAGAATTTTCTTTGGCTAAACTTCCTATTTTTGAGATGACTAGTATTGACATAACTAAGAGGGAGGAGGAGATAGATATTTCAGATTGGATTAATGATGAGGAAGAGCTAACTCCTTCTGAATATGGTGTTCCTTATGTTAAAGAAGATGCCTTGGAAGGAGTTCTTTTGGATTCTAAAGAAGAAGTAGAAGATGTTTCTCTTATTGTTCCACTTCATAAGGATAATCAAGAGAAGGATTATGACTTATGCTAGAGATTTTAGGACATTTGTAATGAAATTGAAGGTTCCATGGGGCCTACAAGTCTTTTGGAACTAACTAAAATCCATAGTAAGTGAGATGTTGTGTCTCAAAAATAATACATGTGGCACAAATATATGCAAATGTTTAAAAAATATGAAGATAATAAGAGGAGAAAACTCCTAAGTACACAAACCCAAGTTGTTGAAGAGAAAACATGTGTTGAAAGGCATAATCATCAAGCTAATCTAAACCATGATAGATTTATCTATGATGGTTATGAATATTTTGAAGATGACTTGAAAATTGATCATACAAACACATGTGAAGCTAATCCTACCAATACTAAGAGGGAGTTTGAACAAGAAACATTGCTAGAGAGATATGACACAACACTTCTTGAAGGATTTGAAGAGATTATAACAAATGAGAAGGACAATGAGGTTTTTGAAGAAGGTATAGAATTATAAGAGGTTATCCCCTTCATATAGGTGTAAATATACCATAATGAGACAAAAGGATAATAGTATGAGGCATTTTTCTGAGGTCAAGAAGACTTCATCTACGTTGGAGACTTGTGGGAGATGACTCCATCAAATGACATGCCAAGCCAAGGAGTAAAAAGGAAACATGAGTTATTTAGCACCATATCAAAAAGGAAGCATGCTTGGCATCCTCATTTATCTAGTGAGGAAGGATATTTAAGGTACTTCCATTTTGATCTAGGAATAGAGGCATGTTTAAGTTGAATATACATAACTAGTTTGCTTTCTATTTTGTCTTATTTTCCTTAAGTGCTTAGTATCACAAGTATGCCTTTATTTTGTGTGTTTGCTTTGGTCTTATTGTGTGTTGTCCTTCCTTTATGTGTTTTGAGGTTAATCAATAGTCTTGTTAGTCAAGTCAAAGTTTGATCCTACTTTTTTAGATTGCATCTAACTCCCTTTGACCAATAGATGGGATAAGGCTACTGGTCCTCAACATAGGCAAGCATGTTACCCCTAAGAATTGGCAAAAGTGTTGACCAAATTTGAATTTTAGTCAAATTGGTTCAAAACCTACATTTATAAAAATTTTAAAGGTTTATATGTCTTACAAGGGTCTCATGTTGATCTAAATACCTTACCTATCCCTACTCCAGCCTTAGTTTAAGCCTATCTTCCTTACGCTAGTCTAGTCAACCAAAGTCAACTAGATTTAACCATGGTAAAAGTTTAAAATCATGTTTAATATGTCCTAATATGGCCTTTGAGATGTTTTAATATGTTCACAAGTAATTAATTTACATTTTACTATGTTTCATATGCAAAAATGGCCTTTTGGTCATATTTTTAGCTTAATTAATGACTTGTATGGATGGGTTGAGTAAGAAAATTTTTCACCAAGATTGATCTAAATGTGTATGAGGTTAAAATATGTTAGGATTAGTTATATGTTAGTCAAAGAATCAGTTATATGAAAAATAAGGTAGTTTTTCCTTGAAAATAGGCCATTAATGGCACTTGTATGGACTTGAGAAGTCCACTTTCAGCTAAAAATATGGGAAGGTGTCTCTTCATATCCATATGATCTTTTCCACACTTGGTGTGTTGAGTTTTCATTATAAATTTTATTCTTTCCTTCTATTTATTCCTTTTTATCTTTGTAAGACAAGAATGGTAAATTAAAAATGCTTGTTGTGACCCATACAGGTAGAGTTGGGAAGAATTATCTTTGGGGATTGAAATTAATCTGAGTCTAATTCAAATCCATGTTAGGAAGTTTTGATTCCATGGCTTCTCATTTATGAATCATTGTTAAGACTCTAGGCAACTTTTTATGCACTTCAATCCATGAGGGGTCTATTTTTTTGAGATAGCTTCTAATTCTTATACTTAGTTTTGACAAGTTAGTTGTCTTCAAGTGTTTATCCATAATATATAAGACATTTCCATAGGTTCTCATTTCTTCTTTTGTCTTTGGAATCCTCAAATACTTAAGGGCCCCTCCTAGGCCTATTCTAGCTAGGCAGCCATGAAAGTGCATTGCAAACATCAGTATACGAGAGTATCACATTGAATAATGTGTTTTGAGGATGATATCCATGTGTTCTTGGTTTATTTTATCTAATGTAGGGTTGAAAATTTCATTTGAGGTGCTAAGAGGCCTTTTAAACAACATATTAGTGCTCAATTCCATCCTCTTTACCTTATCACTAAAGTTTTACATCTACAAGACCCTAATGACATCATGGTGATGTATGGAGAGGTAGACAGGTGCTAAAATTTCTTAAAATTATAAAAATTATAGTGATTTTCTTATGGAAAGCACAAAATTTCACAATTATGAAAGGTTTAGCTTGCCCACATTATGGATCACTGTGGTGCATTAAACCTCCACCTCAAGTGGCTTAAATAGGGGTTAGAAATAGACATTTGGATCTTAAATTAAGGAAATAACTCATTTAGGACCCTTGAATGAGGAAATAGGCATGACATATCTCATGAGGTGATTGGTAGCTAAGGAAATTTGAAGGTCATCATCAAAAGGGTTGACTGAGATTTTAGGTCTATTTTCTCAAAAAGGTCAAAATAGTGCTTCTTAGGGTTTTGGGGAGTTTTTATGATGAAGAAACAAAATATTATGATGCAAGCTGATGGATTTATATTATATCTCCATCCATGGACAACATTTATACCATGTTTGGGGTCAAAATGGCAAGTGGAAGGCAATCATTTAAAGCTCCAAAAGTGCCTTCAAAGATACTAAATTCCTACAGTGATGTCTACATGCCTAAACCATGATAGGCCTTTTCATCAAATATAGTGATGTGAGACATTTTCATGATTTTAATATCACTTTATGAATATAATACATAATATTTTTGATCCCCCCAGTCCATACCCTATCTGTACACAAGGCAAATCATTACCTACAGCTAGCCAAAGATAAGGTTAAAGAGAAAGTCCTTTTATTGGGATTTGAAGCATGGTTTTAAAAATTATCAAGAATGAAAAATAAAAGGGAGGTTTAAAAAATAATGAAAAAATATATAAAGGATAAAATTAGGTCTTCACAAGTCCAACACACCCCTCCTAGGTAAAACATAGTTGATTGTGTCATCTCAATCAACAGGCAGTAGGGACTTCAGGGTAGTGAGGTGTTGATATTACTCATGAATCAAAATAATAAAATAAAATAAGTGAAATATGAACCTAGGAAAATATATTAAGGATTTATAATGAATACATCAGGATAATTGACCCATGATCACCTACAATAGGGGTAAAAGTAGAATACACAGTCAACATTCAACACCGTACAAACAATGTACATAAGAAATGTTTGCCTAGAAAATGGGGAGGGTTAGTGGTATTAAAATTGGATTTAGAGGCTGAATTTTTGTAAATAATACCATTTTAATTTTTTTAACAACGTTAAATTTTTGTTTTTGTGGTAAAAACAAGGTAATATGCTTCTATTTTTCTTAGAGGCAGGGCACTTTTACCTTACATAAAGAGCAATTTTGAGGGAAAAGGATGAAATGATAGAATATAAGTTTTAGAGACCCATTAATATGGGTTTTGGATATTTTTTATACAATATAAAACATTTTAAACTAGTCTACGAGGTTTGAAGGCAAACAGGGTGATCCAAGCAACAAGGTTTGCAAGCAAGGTAACTAGACAAGGTACAAGCCTAGTCTCAAATGAGAGACCACTTAAAATTTCAACCTTTGACAAGCATTAAAATTATTTTTATAATGTTAAAAAAGGTATATATTATGTATTTTATCTATATTATATGTGTGAAATGTCATCAAAGAGGTTTGAACTGTCAAGTTGTAGGTAAAACTTAATAGACCTAATCTAAGCTTAGTACCTAGAAGTATTCCATCACCGGTTTTGGACTAAATGGGCATTTAAACCATGTTAGATCGATTATTGGGAGTCTATTATAGGTGTATAAGTTTTCATGTTATATAAAAATCCACAAAAAATCCATCTTTTGTCTTAAAGTGCACTCAGACCCTCATAGAATGCAGGAAAAGGACACAAATGGTAACTTTGGATGATTATATATACCATGATTATTTTCATGGATAATTGATATGGTTATAGATGTTATGTAGGATAAATAAGAATAAATAAGTTCAATTGGTTTTAAATTCTAATGTGCTAACTCTATGAACCAAAGTTAAGACTAGAAATGACTCCAAAACCCTTGTAAACCCTCTCTAAGGACTTGATTGAAAAGATGAAGCAAATAGAGAGTCTAGATTGGGTGGAAATGACATGAAACAAATTTTAATTGAAATAATATTATCCAAGGATCCTTCCCATGTGATTAAACTATACAACACTTGTATGATTGGTGTAAAATAGGGTTCATTTTGACTAATTTGCGTGTTTTTTAGGTATGAGAAGGTTTTTAAAGGTTCAAGAAATTTTGAGAGATATTTTGAGAATTTTTATAAGTATCCATGTCAATTTTATGAGTTATATAATCTCCTAAGTGTGTCTACAATCTTCCTTATCTTATCTAGTCATAGTGAATAGGTAGTAACCATTTAGGAAAAATGGTGAAACTCTAATTAAGAAGCCTTTTAAGGCTTGTTTGATGAACTTCATGACTTGAAAACTCTTGAAAAGTTTCATACCTCCTTTTACATAGATAAAATTTTATAATTGGGAAGTTTTTGGGTACCAAGTGGGAGAAGGTGCATGAGAAGGAGTCATTTTATAACTATTTGAGATTATTATGCATGATTAGAAGAACATGAGTGGTTTAGGACCACTCTAATGCATATGAGATATTTCTATTAAACCCTCCCAATTAGATTCATCATTATACCTAACCCTATGTATTGATGAGGTAGTTTTGTGAAGGCAAATCATGAGGGCAATTTCTTATGCAAGCACAAGGGAATCTATACCACATGTGGAAGAATTAAACAAGTTTAAGAGACATTTTTACTTGATTATAATTCAATAAATATCTCATAATAGATTACATGCTAATGTAACTCCTAATTTATTTACAGGTGTCGTAATGACTCTTGAGCTTCCATTTCTCTCTCTTCTCACAATTGTTATAACTTCTAGCCTTTTGGCTATTGTATGGATCTCTTCACCTAGGTATGGTGAAACCATACCAAATGTTTACCTTGAGATAATAAAGATATTCATTTTTACCTCATTCAAGATATCACTAATTTAATGTAAAGGTTTTTTTTCTTGTGCAAGTGTAGTTTTCCTTACCTTCACATGTTATATTTCCTAGTACCTTATGTAGTTTGAGATCTCTCTTTTGTAGGTCAGCAAGAAGTTTCTAATGTGAATTATAGGTGTAGTGATTAATCTATTCAATAGTGTTTCTATAAGGCCTATTGTCTAATTCCTCTTAGCCTAGGCTGTTTTCAAGAATCCATGCTTGAAACATTGATGTGAAAGAGAAATTTGTCATTGAATGAAGTGTACGTATAGGCTTCTTTTGGTCCCAAATGCATGTTAAATGGTGTGAGTAGACAAAATATTTGGTATAACACATACCCTAAAGTAGATTTACTTTCATTTATCCTTCTCCCTTTTCACCCCCCCCCCCCAAGAGTTAGTAGTAGTTTGATCAAAGTGGTACATCAAGGGGAACTAGCCCCAAATCTAGAGATCCACCTCAAAGTTGGGTCACCCATAGCCCTGAGGTAGTTCCATTGTGCCATTTGAACAAGATGAGACTTGTCATATTCTCAAGGGTTGAAATTTCAAGTGAAAATCAATCCACAAATATGTAAGGAGTAAATTGTATAAAAAATCAAGATAGAGAACATGAATAAGGGTTTCCTTAATGACAGACCCTACCATCAAAAGAAGATGGATTGTGTAGAAAGACCGACATTCATTATTATTGTATGCCTTTATTGTTATAATATTTCCCTCTAGTGTATTTACTAGATACCTATGATGTTTTATGAGTCTTAGTATACATCTATTAAGGGTCGAACCATTATCTCTAATAACCCTTCTTACCTTATGGCTAGAAATAATAAATTCTATATAAAATGGGAGGTTATTCTCTGAACTAAGGGGAAACATAGAAATGATCAAATGGTAATTTATTATTTGCTTACAAATAAAAAATTAATGTTTGGAAGTTTATGGGATCAATTTTTTGAGGAACATTGGACTCTTGAAGGAATTTATACAAAATATCTTTATACATAGGTGAGGTCTTGAGAATGTTTATAATGGATATATTGGTTGGTTTTTTCTCAAGATGATCTATAATATTATACTTACATTCAAAATTATAGGTAAATTCACTTGGTAAGGTAAGAATTATATGTCTTATGGTCACAACACATTCATACTTTGGTAAAGTGACATAGTTAAAATGCTTATGTACCATATCAATGATATTGATTGTGGAATCAAATGGATGACTAGCTTGGTTAACATTGGTTGATTATAGTTTTTATTATTTTTGTTTAGCCTTACCTTGATCATGATTAGGTAATGGGTCTTGGTATATCCCTAATTTCTAGTTGTTAGATTGTTTTGATGATGATTTTTTGATTGTTATGTCACCTTTATCAATAATATCTTAAACATAATGTTCTAGATGCATACATCAGTTTGTTGAATGACCTCTAATTTGATGGTATTCACAATATTCATCCTCTTTGTACGAATTAGGTTTGGGAAAATTTTCTTAAAAAAGTTGTGTTGGGCCATACAATCATGTTATCATGGGCCAAATTTTAGAAAACATTTTCTTAAGTGTCACCCAATTGAGTGTACTTACATTTTGGTCTTCCTTGTTTTATTTGCCCACAAGGAATTATGATGTTGTGAGTTTATTTTTTATATTTTTGTTTTTGTGGATTGTAAATCTATTTTACATTGGTTACACCATCTCCAAAAATATTTTTATTTTTGGCAAATAATTTGGGTTTGTTTATTAGTATCAAGGAAGTGTTATTGGCTAGTTTGAGGATATTAATTATACCCCTATTGATCAAAGGCCACTCTACTTGAATTCCTTTATCAACAATATCATTAAAATATCTTGGGAAAATAAGTAATAAATGATGTCCCAAATCTAAATTTAAGTTATTCATAAAAATGTCCACTAACTCTATTGTTGGATGTGTTAGTGTTGAAGTTCATGGGATTAGAATTCATATTTTAACTAAAGCTTGTTTGGTTAAACACACTTGGATTATTTTATTGTGGAATCATGTTAGAGTTTTAACTAACTTTCTTAAAACCTAAGTTTTAATTAGTTTTATTTTGATTTTGGATTGGTTTATTTTGGTTTTGGTTAGAGTTTAAACTAGAATTTATGTTAGGATTGTTAAGGTTAATGTTAGCATTAGGTTACATTTGGCTTTTTCTTGAGTTAGTATTATGATTTGGGGCATATTTGAATGAAAGAATCAGTTTTAGAGTTATATTGATTTTGAATTGGATTGGGATTTGGAAGACCCATTCCAAGCAACAATTGATTTGGTATACTATGATTATACTTAGATTATTGAATTTGTGTGAAGCATCATTCAAACTAGGATTTGATTATTGATTGGGAAAGCTAAAATATGTATTCAAGATTTCGTTTGGATTTGCTATGATTGGTGAATTTTGAAACCTTTGATTTGGATTGATTGATAATTTTGAATAAATATTACACTTGGATTAATTTGATTATAGCCCTGTGATTTTGGGTACATACCCAAATTCAGTGTAATCAATTTTTTATAGATTGGACTTGAATTAGATGGGAATCCAATATTTAGGTTTGGATGATTTTATTTCATAATGGGAAAACCTAAACTAGGATTCAAGTTTTTATTGGTGGGATACATGATTGATGAATTTGAAGATATTTTCAAACTTGAGTTGTTTGGATGGTGTTGTGAAGGTAAATTCATATTTACATTCATGTTAGGATTGACAAAGGGATTATTTGATTGGTGAGGTTGAAAGTTCATAATCTCTGGGTTTCCTTTATTTGCATGTATTTTCATGGAAAACGCATGACTACTTTGGGATGACTCTTCACATGAAATAGCTTTCCCTTTACCTTGAGAGACTTGGGAATGATATTGTGAAGAAGGAATGAGAGAATTGATACCCTCCAAAGGTCCTTGTGGATTTTTATGAATGGGTTTGGAATAATAATGCTCTTTGCTTGCAATGAGATATTTTAAGCTATGTACATCAAAATTGGATGGTAAATTTGCATCAAAGTTGAAGACTTGAAGAAATACTTCATTTTTGTTAGACATGATATATTTGTCTAGGTAAGGTGGAGGTTGGGTAGATTTGGAGATACCTTCATATTGGTAAGCCCCTCCCTCCTCTTCTTTGTGCTTTTGATTATTTCATGTATCACTACATTATGCTCTTGATTAGGGAATTGAAAGGGGTCATTGCCAAAAAGATATTCCCTTGCATTAAGAGGATTTAACATGGCCATTTGATGAGTAATATGCATGATTTAAAAAAATAAAAATGACTCAAAGAAAAAATGATGATCTAAATTAATAATATGAACCAAAAAGTTTGATTGAAAAACTTGAATTCTTGAGCCAATTATTTTAAGCTTTTGATATGAAGACTTAATTTCCAGACATGATCTTAAAAGAATTAGTTTTCAAACAAATATTTTTAGCATGTGTAAACAAAAGGAAAAAATAAAAATAAAAAATCTATTCTAAACAAATAAGAAATTGCACATAAAGGGTGAAAACTAGGATGAAGGGTCATGAACAACTATTGTGCCTTCTATTGTTATTGACTCACTCATACTCTCAATTGTGGCATAATATTTCAAGGCACTAACCATGGAGGATCCTATCATTCCCATAGACCAATGAGTCTAATTTTGACCTTGTGTAGAATATTGCTTCACATTTTTAACCACTAACCAATGCACCAAAGTCAAACGTCAAAAGAGGTTATCCTAGTCTTAAGGTTTAAACAAGATTATCTAAGGGGAAATCATGGTAGAAATTAATAAAGAAGATACACACTATTGGGTCTTGTACTAAAGTTCCCAATATAATTTTAAATTTCTTAGTGTGTTGACAATTGATGATATCATATTTCAAGTTAGCTATTGAAACCGTAGGTATTAGATCATGAAAGACCCTCACATCATGGTGGGCTTAAAACACACAACTATTTAGGTAATTAAAATAGTTGGATCTTGATTTATATACCCTACCAGTAAATGGGGTCTAGCCTACTACATGGTGGTGAAATCCATGTTCAATAGATCCCCTAAGAAAATAAAAATATAATTAAATACCCCTTTTTGAATTTTTAGTTTCATCACCAATGTAACACCAAGGAAAGAGCATATGTGGATACTACTTGGGTAACACAAATAATTCTGAAAATATTTTTGATTTTTGAGTAACATTAGTAATGTAATGACAAGGAAAGAGCATACATAATTTTTATAACCACAAAAAAAAATACTGAAACAAAAAGTGAGGTAATTACTATGGATTTTTAAAATGAAAATGAAAAATGTTAGTAATAATAAATTGGTTTTTTATTGATTTTTTTTACTGATCTTCTTTAGCAAACATTCTACAAATAAGTTGTTAGAATGTTTGATCTAGCTATAAATGAAGTAACCTAAAATAGAAAAAGTGAGAAATCAAAAAAAAATAAAAAAGTGAAAAACACTTCTTTGTTATGAAAAAATTGTTACATAGACATATTAAAAAAGACAAATTTTAATAAAATCAATGCAAAAAAAATATAGATAGCAGAAAATAAAAAATAAAAAGACTCATGCTTAAAAGATAATTTTTTTGGAAAGAGTAATGAATTCACTATATAAAGAGATGAATTTTCTATAGAAAGAGATGATTTCACTATAGGAAAATGTGATTTCATTGCAAGTAATGAGGAATTCACTGTAGAAAAAAGGCAATTTCACTATTTTCTGACAAAAATGTTTTGTATGATGATGAAATCATTGTTTCCTAACAAAAACATTATTAAACCTATAGAAAACATAAAAAATGTAAAACAAGGTAATAAAATAGCATTATTTCATTATTATGGTCTACAATTCTGCTACTTTTTATTTTAAATTTGTTGTTACATAGAAGAGAACACATAACCTTACATAAAACAACTGATAACAACTTATAGCTCATAAAAACACTAAAAAAATCAAGATTAAATGTAAATTACAAACATAAAAAACAAAAATTAAAAGAGATATTACACCTATATATATTTTAATCTAGACAAAGAGGCATTTATAGAAGATGATGAGTAGTTCGATCAACTTCATAATGGCTTTGATATGGATTCTCTCCCTAATCCTTATTCTGAGGTAGCCTCTCACCTTATCATGTATGTTACTTTATAAGGTATATATAATGTTTTGAGATGGTCCATGTTCAAAATGCTCATATAATTTAGACATGGGATTGCCTTTACTTTGCCATTTTTCATTATTAGATCCATGGAAACCTCTATCCAAAAATTTATAAATGGTAATTATTCTACCCCAAGACATGAGTGGATCATCTTTATTATTTTTAAATACTTTAAAGGGGTGAAATAAATCATGTTGGACTTAGCTTAGAATTAGAAAGATAAGTCTAAAGAAGGGCTAGTGGATATAAGGAATATTAAGGTGTTAATTAAATACCTAGGGAACTTGAGTAGGGTTGCAAGTAGCAAGAAGAAAGTGATAAATAAAGACATTGACAAGGGTAGAGAATAAATCATCAAAGAGTAGGATAACATTAAGAATCATCTTAGAGGTGCTTTTAAGAACATTTACCAAAATAAAGACAAACTTGAGAAATAGGGTCATAAAATACTACAGGTTCCAAAGGATAAAAAGAGGGGGGTAAAGTTGTGGATGTGTAGAGTGATAACAAGGATTATGATAACCCATATTGGTAGTAATAAAACTAGAGAGCAGGGGATTGTTTAAATAAAGATGAAGTAGTAGAAAAAGAGGAAGGATATTGCCAAATCTGATAAAGGGAATACTTCTCAAATCTAATGGGATAATAATGAGGATTTTAATTATCTTGAAAACTCCCTCATAGGAAAAGGGAACATTGACAAAATAGTTGAGGGACTAGACTTGCAAAAATCCCTGATGAGATGGTTCATGCATGAAATATTTACCCTTAAGATCAAGATGAGTGTCCTCAAGTAGTAGAATGAAAAGTTGACTAAAGCCTTAGCTGAGAAAGAAGAAGGCATTTAGATTCATAGGCTATGTTTTATAGTCAATTTACTAGAGTAAGCAAATGAAAATATGCAAAAAAAAATTAGTTACTTGGTGAATTACAATAAGGCTACAATGAATGAAGGAATCCATAATATGGAAGACCTTAGGGCTCATGTCAAATAAATTTTCACCCCCTACTATACAGGTAAAGGCAAGGGTAAAAAGGGCCAAAGCAACATTGCACAACACAACATTGATTATAAAAGTATTTTAAAGTAGATTGATTTGAATATCAACAATATGAAGGCCTATTGGGAAGATGTCTCAGGGATTCTAGAGTAACATTGTTTTTTATTTTTTATTTTTTTGTGTTTGGGTCATCTTCAGTGATTTAGTAGTTGTTATTTTGTTGTGTTTTTATTTTTCTCTCTAATGGGCAGCACTTTGTTTCTTTTGTAGTGGAATTTATTCTAGGGTTTGGGGACCCTATCTCAAAAAAATCCCCCTCCCTTAACCTTATTTTTTTTTTTTAAACTAAAAGAGAAATGATATCTAAGTGTAAATAATGATGATCAAAATATAAAAAAATACGTGATAATGGTCCCACCTAGCATGCCATAAATTTATGACGTAAATTTATATGTGAAAAGAAAGTAAAATAATTCTAATATAAATTAAAATTCAAAATATGGTAGAGTAACAACAAATAAAATAAAAATCACAAACTTTACACTTTAAATACATAATATTTCTCCATTGCAATATAAATTCAATTTATTCTTGAAAATATATGGTGCTCACTCCTATAATGCAAAGAGAGAATGCGAAACATTTTGGTGAAAAATAAAGTATTTGATTTGCCTTGATTCACTTTGATTTACTTATGTGTGGATATCTCTTTGTACTTATTTGATTTGAGGATAATGATTGTGATCCTTTGATGTGATGCTTAAAAATTGAGATTTGCGAGTTTATTTATAGATGTTTAAAAAAAGATCCAATGGTGGAGGATAACTTAGAATTTTTCAATGATCCAAATGATAAATGGTGGCTAATGAGTACTCACCCATGAGGATAAATACTATTTCAAAATGGTTAATAAAAGCATGGGGTTAATTAACTGACTCATTAAGACTAAGTCAATGTGCTTGACAACTTAGGGGATGAGTCATAAGAGGTGGATAATTTTGTGGATTTGGTTGGGATGAGGGAGAAAAATGTGGGAGATGTTTTAATGAGGTCAAAAATCTAGATTTTACTATTTAACATAAGTATTTAAGTGTGCATAATTGAATTATTCAATATTTTGAATTATTTAATTATGTGAATTTGAAAGGAAATGTAATTTTTTAATTTAATAAGAATTATTAATATGTTTTAGGTGAATTTTGACACTAAATGAAATTCAGGTGTCTATATTATGTATAATTACACTAATGAGATATATAAGGAGGAGGGGTTGAGCCAGTTGGCCTCCCACTCACACCCTTCCCCGTGGCACCTTAAGCTAATGGCCATGGCCATCAAACTAGGGTTTGATTTTACATTAAGAAAAACAAGAAAAAAATTTGGGTGTAAATTTATTTAGTTTCATTTTGATATATTTCATTTTGTTATTTTATGATTTGTATTTTATAAAAAAAAAGAAAATTTATATTTCATTAACATGTGTATTATATGATATTCAATTTATAATATTATATATATATATATATATATATATATATATATATATTTCATTTGTTATCCTTAACCTATTGAAAGTATGATCATAGTTACGCGGGTAACGATTATAATGTAGTTCGTACACATATAGAATGATGTTATAATAAATAAGGCTATGTACCGATATTATTGTTAATAATATTTAAATAATTATTATTATGTTAAGATTGATGTCATGGTATTATAATACTATTATTATATAATAAGTGGTTCATGCATATCAATGAGTATGGGGTCCAAATAAACATAAGTTTAAAAAATAATAAATAGGTGTAAAAGTGAAGTGATTGAAATATGAATGGTTAACAAATCTAGTATCATGAGTGGTGTATAAAATAGAAAAAGTACATTTAGAAATATACCTTTGTATAATGTTCATGATTAGTATAAATGTGAGATTGGCATATCAAAATTTAATAAGTAGTGTGTAGTATTGTAGGTGGATTTGGATATGATATATGGGAGTGGTAGTAAAGAGTTTAGTCCAATATTTGTTTATGCAACTAACATCAATAGCGACTATATATTAGTGTATAAAAATGGGGTATATAGAGAAATCAGTAAATTATTATCTATCTATCTATTCCTTATTACATATTTACAAAAACTTATGTAAGATAAAATATAGTCATTATTAGAATGAATGTTGAATTTTATTATTATTATATTGTTAATGATTCTATGAAAAGAAATAAAAATCTTTATGAGGTCATGTTTACTTGCTCAACATAAGTTGACCTATTATTGCCTATGTCTTAGTGTAGGAGGGAGATTTACCAGTGGTAGACATAGTTTAGAGATATTATGCTTGTTATGATTGAAATTTGTAGCATCTAAATGCTAATTATTTTTTATGTTTTATTTGATGTTGATTATATGATATTTTTAGTTTTTAACATTTGAGAAGTTGTTCATGAGGATTGTCTTTAGGCTTGAGTTAGTTGCTTGTTGATAGAACCATATTATGGATTATGTTATTTATTATAATAAAAGTTGTTATAATACTCTATTATATCAATTTACAATGACATTCCTTAATATAATTCAAAAAAAAATTGTTATGAAACTTATTTCATTATTACTAGTTGTAGACTAGCGCTTGTCTCATAGAGATTTCCCAATATTGGTTTGGATACTATTTTATCTAAGTTGAGAATATTGTTGAGTAGGTCAATCAAATATTATATATGTTGTTGGTAATAATCTTTAGACAAACAAATGTTTTGTTATGTAGATTCATATTAGGAGGATAAAATTAGTGTAAGAACATACAATTGAATAGTAAAATAATGTTAAGAACATTCTATGGAAAGATAACATTGATAATCATAGACTTTAAATATAAATTAGTTTAGATCAATTTCGTATTTGAAACTTACATATTAATCTTAAGGTGTGTGATTGATAAATAATTAATTTTTTAGTTGACATCTATAATTTAAATTAATGAGCCAAGTTAATAAATTCTGCTTGGACTATTCTAATGTCTTGACATGAATACTATAACTCTCCCTTATCATTCGTGTTTTAGGAACCATTTTGGTTAGGTCGACCGTGGTTGGTCTATAGGTATTCCTTGGAGTATTTATAGAATAAAATAAATGTATTTAGGACTTAAATTATAACTTTTAAAGATATGGGATAGTTATATTGCCTCTAGGATTTTTGGGTACATGGTTAGGCAATTGCATACTCTATTATGATATTTAATGCAAATTTACATTATAAAATTTATGTTTCAAAACCAATTAAATTAGTCCAGAGAGAAGCTCTAAATTATTATCCAAAATTTAATTTTATATAAAATAATGTTTTAAGTACATTTACTAAGAGGGAGGTGAATTATTTTCTTTGAAACAATCCTTCCATTTCACTTATCATTCATAAAGCATTCATTCACATGCATATATTAACCAATGCATAAACAAGCATATATGAAAGAAATCAGCATAAGAACACAAGAGATTTGTGGAAAACCCTCTTGGGGGATAAAACACACTAAGCAACCACTTGTGATACTATCCTATAATCAATGTATCAAACTTTTATTTAGTCACCAACCCCACAAGGAACACCAATCCATTACTAATCAAGCAACAACTCAACTAGTCCTTTAACAAGTAACAACTTGCAAGGAGGCTCCAACCCCCTAGGTAATTGAGAAAAAAATAAAATAAATTGAATATTTTATCACATTTGGACACATGTTTCTTAACAAATTGATTATGACCACCTTATTTTACTCTTCTATCTCACTCAGCTAGCCCTTTCTTAGGTAGAATTAGGTCATATAACATTGATAATCACTTGTAGAAACATAGTTAAATATTAATGTAATATTAATCACACCTATATAATTATCTTTAATCCATATACCTAGTTTCCAAAACTCTATATCATTATCTCATGTCCTCAATATTCTAACTAGTCAAATTAGGCATATTAGACCTTCTCTTTATACTTGACTCTTGATCTCACCCATATTGGTCAGACATAATCATATAAATACTTATATAACCATTTTAATATATAGAAAACCATATTTAATAATTTAAAAAACCACCACATAGGTTGTTAATTACCTTTAAGGGCCAGAACCACCATTAGTCCTAATAGAGACCTAATGTAATTAGGCCTTCTCAAGGCACATGTTTCACCTTGACCACCTTAGAATACCATGAGCATAAAAAAATGGATTAAAAATTTAAAATTTCACCTTAATATACCCTTTATAAAATCTCTTTATGTCCCCAAAACCATTTATATCATTTCACTTCTTGAACCACAAAATTAGGTCTACTTGCAATTAGGCCTTCACATTGCCATAAAGTTTGTCTTGAAAATATGATGCATACACTAAACTTTCACACATAACCCAAAAAAAATCACATGAAAATAAAATAAATGAAATTATTATCAACATAATGTACATTATAACTCAAAATATAGTGAAAAATACCTCTAACTAATCAACTTCATAAGCTCACTCAGAATTGCACATAGACCATAAGAACGTAGTCAAAAGCCTTTGAATTTTCATACCTTCATAGGAGTTTAGAATGAATAAAAATGTGTTAAAATTAAATTATTATGCATATATAATGCCTTAATTATAATTTTATCATTAAAATCAATTCAAAATGACTCATAAACATCATTCTCACTCACACACATAAAACTGCCTATAGATCAAAAAACATAGTCACGATAATCAAGATTTAGAAAACCTATGTGAACATTTTTATGAACTTAAATTGGGTTTTAATGATATTTAAACATCCTTATTATTATTATTATTATTATTATAATACATACATACATACATATATATTACAATTTTCAATATCAATATTATTTTTACAGACTAATCTCACATCTTCACTCTACACAGACTTTATTATGTTAGATAGATCAATTTGAGAACAAATATTAGATTGTTTGTGTGTATCACCAAAACTTATAAAAAAATTGTGATATTATTTATTAATTTGTATTCATACCTAATCCTCTATAACCAATCCGTAATCTCTTTCTCACTACTACCTACTTTTATCATTGTCTTGCTCATTAGGAATATTTAGTGATATATCAACTCCCATGACTGGTTTGTCCTATTTAAGGTCTAAATATTTATTATAAACTTACATTAGAATAAACTTAAAGTATTACACATCATCCTCCATTCATTTTCATGCTTTGACCTGGTCAACTATGCTTACTACATCAAAATTTCAAGAAATAAGGGGTTTTATGTAGCTTCCACTCACTCTTATAACAAACCAAAGACACTTATAAAAATTTAGAAGATTCCTTTACATTTTAAAAACATAAAAATAGGTAAACAAAACCATTCTGATCCATAACCAATAAGATCTTTCCTATCAAATCATTATGAGTGTCTTAAGAAGGTTTTGACTAGTTTCCTTCTTTACAATTGATCATAAAGGATTGCCCCTAAATTCCAAAAATAATGATACAAAACTTAGTATTATAGCATTCCAAAACTTCCATGAACTACTTAGGTTCTCATGCAAAGGTTGCATGTGCCAATGAGCATAATAAATTCATTTTCAAGTCTGCAATACCTCATTCTATGCACACAAAAAGCCTCAACACAAAATTTCATGCTTTCTCCTTCAAGACATAACTTAAAACTTATTAAACACACTTAAAAAAACCCCTCACTCATATTTCATTTTTGTCAAGAGATTTAGTACTTTGGTAAATGATCTTCACCTCTCATTAGGCCATGCTAGGTCTTAAACTACCAATCATATTTAGACCTTGATCACACCTTAAAACATCTTTCAATATTCTAAAAACCTCATCCACATGTAAAATAACATCATAACTTGCTCACACACTACCACCCACCATCTCACAATCCTTAGACTGCTTACCTCATCATGCTATTAACCCTGCACCTTCTCACTGGGTGTCTTTATGCAAGGAATAAGCTTCAAAATTGACCTTGAAAATCATCTAAAAGATTATTTTCATCTTTCTCATGTTTACACATATTTATTCACTCTATCTTTCATGTAATCAAATATATCACTAATATTCACTATGCTTTATGCATACACCTTCTCTCAAGGCTAGAATAGGCTTCTAAAGACACCTAGTACACAATAATATCTTACCTTATATCATGATCTTGATTTTTACATGCCATCACCCTTAGGATAATTACCTAGTTTCCTTCAAATTATCTCTCAATAGAGAGACAAAAGTTTACCTTCAAATTTTCTCTTGTCATAAGAGTTCTTTATCACATATAATCTTACCATGCTTGGCCTAAACTCTTACCTTGACATTTAAATTAATAAAAACAATAATGCCTCAACACCAATAGTAGGAATATACTTTAAAAATCTCCCTCCTTGTCATTGATGGCAAGAATTTACGCAAAAAATATTATGTCATAACTACCCACATTGGATCTTCTTGAAACTGACTTATCTCCCAAATTGGAACCTTCTCCCCCTTTGATATTAATGACAAAGGCTCATATTCTTGGAAATTATCTGATCCTTGAACTTTAAACATTACACCTTTTCTCTTCAAACAAACTTTAACATAGATCAATCTTACATACCTATTCTTGGAGCATGATTAGTTTGCCTTGTCTCTATGATAAATTTAGACATTATCAAGATTGTGACTTGGTTTGATCAAGTCATCATATAAACTCTTTGTGACCAATCCCTTATAAACACACCTACAATAGGATCTTGACTCAGCCTTGAATCTAAATGTCAACAAATAACACAAAAACTCCCCCTAAGACCAGGCATCCTTCATTATTTTTGCTTACTAGCTTAGTTCCTCTATGAATCCTAATAGAGTCACCTCTAGTCTTAGGTTACTAAAACAACATAAAATCAAGAGATTCTCAGATCTCCATGTCCTTAATAGACTAAACTTTCTTCATGATCCTCTCAGGCTTGAATAGTCCTTTTGGCTTGACCTATTTAATCTTCATTTGAACAACATTCTAGCTTGGTCTATTGGTCTTGTCTCCTTCATAAAAAATATGAGTGGATAGAGAGAATTATTGGCACTCTTTTTCATTTTGAATATGATTCACCATGGAAAATAGTCCACTTGGACTTGCATATTAGTCATCAACCTTAGTTACCTTGGGTTTCCACTCATTGTCCTATCTTCTTTCTTGTACTCTAGAAGCCTAAACTTTCGTGTTTTGTCTTGAGAAACCATGCTTAAAATATTTTTTAATATGACCAACATTATGACAATTGAAACACACTATTCCTATTTATATAAACATACCATGAACCATGCCTCTTGACTGATGACTCTCCTCATAGTTCCATGTATATTCATTCCCAGAGGGCCTTCTATAATGCCTTGCTCTATGACCAAATTGATTACATGAATAACAATACACATTGAAATTATTATCATACCTTATGTCATTTGGTTACCTAATAGTATTTGTACTCATTCTACTAGAACTATCATTCTTTGATTGATCATTGACCTTGATGATATTAGTGTTCTTCTTTTGGTCTCCATTGAAACCAAGGCCTATTTTGTCATTAGTGGTCTTTTGGCTAATTAGAATGTTTTATAAATCATTAGTACTAATTTAAAAAATTAAAAAGGACTTAAAATTATTTAATTCCTAATATAACTCAACTTTTAAGGAATTCACTTTAGCTAGATACCTTTTGCATTCATCTTCTTTGGATTTTATGCTTGCAATCAAAATTTCAAGTTGAGTTTCCACCTGTTTGACTATTTCCTCTTATTTGTTAGAGTTTTTGCTTAGTATAGCTTCAAAAAATTTGATTTAATCCTCATATTCTTTGAAAATAGACCTCATAATTTTATTCTTCTTCTTTACTAACTTTAGTTTTTATAATGAATTCATCTACTCAGCGTCAATGTCCACCTCATCTTCTTCTTCATCTAAATCACCAACAACTCCTCTAGTCCATATGGATTAATCTTAATTTGAATATCTTACTTCCTCAACCATGAATATTAATTCATTAAAATTAGGACCATCACCTTCATGGTCACTTTCATAATCAATTCTCTTACTCTCTCAGATGAGTTTTAATCTTTCTTGGTGTAAAGGCTTCTTTTGTTCTTGAAAAAAAAATTCTTGTCATTAGACCTTCTAAAGATTTTCTTGCTCTTATAAGACCTATAGGATCTTTTATCATCATCATGACCTTAATCATGACCTTACTAATCCTTTTGCTTATCCTTATGAGGATACTTGTTAGTAAAGTGTCAAATCTCTCCATAATTGAAGCATTTAAAGGGTAGTTTACCCTTGTATTTACCTGAGCTTGTCTTCAACTTTATTGAAAACATAGATATCAACTCATCATCATCAATATCAGATTCATCATTGTCTTTTTATTTATTACCTTGTGTCTCCTTCTCCTTTGGATTCTTTTCTACCTATAATGTAGTTTCCTTCTTTGTAGGTCTTCCTTCACTTGTCCTCATCTCATAGGTTGTTAAGGTGCCATGAATTCCATCCATCTTTAGCTTGTCTAGATATTGCATCTCTTCAATAAAAAATACCTTAAAATCAAATTTTTTATTTAGATATATCAAAAACTTTTGAATATAAATAGATTCTTTTAGTTCTTCACCTATGCCTTTTATGATGTTGACAACTTCATCAACCCTCAATAATTAGGCTATAATGATCTCATCTTAATTCATCCTCAGGCTTTCAAATTATCTTATATAGGTTTATAAATTATCCAACTTAACCTTGGATTCTCCTTAATGTATAGTCTTTAACTTGTCCCATATTTTTTTAGTAGATATATAGTGCATCACCATCACAATTGTTGCCTCTGATAGGTCACATATAATACCATTCATTGCTTTTGAATTATTATCACTGGCCTTCTTACCTACTAAATCTATAGGAGGAATAGGGGATGTAGTATATCCATCCAAGATTTATTTAAAAACATCATGACCTTTATACATCATATATGTCCTCATCCTAACACTTCAAAAATCATAATTGGATCCCTTAAATAATAGATACTTATTTGTAAAAAAGCCACCTTGTGCTTAACTATACATCTTCACTTGCTTAGGAGCCCCTTTAGGACATTAGGTGTCCTTCAAAGGACCTAATTTGATGCCAAATGTTGTAATTATATTTACTAAGATGTGGTGTGAATCAATTTCTTTGAAACAATCCTTCAAATTTCACTTATCATTCATTAAGCATTCATTTATACATTTGACAGACTAAATGTATGCATTTTGATTATTCATGTGTTTAGCATGTTTTATGATTATTAGTAGGAATTAATATTTATGAATCTATTGGTTATATTTATATTAACTAAATATTGTATTGATAGTACTAAGTAGCGAGATGGACTTCACTAGCTTAATAGCATCACCAATGCCATATGAAGGTAATTAGATCAAGTGGTGTGTATAAATTTGACTAATCCTATGGATAAATAACTATTAAAAATTTTATCCAAAATAACATTAGTTATATATTGTCATTTAATATGAATGACTTACATGTTTGTGCAATAACATGTTAGAATGGATTTCTTTATGGTACACTTCATGTTCTTATAAATCATACAACACATGGGTATTAGCTTTTCTCTATATATTCTCACACTATCACTATCTAATCATCCATGAAAGGAGGGTAATTCCATGATAGGGGATTGTGTGTGAGATCGATGGTCCATGGTTGGTGTGTAATATCACTCAGATGATATTCTCCCTCCCCATAGGAGTACTTCTTTGGAGACTACACTTGAGATTACCATAGATACTAGAGTTCAAGAACTCATGCTCTATAGAGCCATGTATCTTGTATCTTTTATTTTGTATTGTATCTGATGAAATATAATTATTTACTCATTATATATTGATAGTAGTGGCTATATCATTGTACCATCCATGAATAAATATATGTAATTACTTTCTATATTTAGTTATATTTTGTTTCATCCAATGACAGTGATCATGATAGATAGATATTATGTGCTTATTATACATATTTCATACTTAGATTTTTTTATCTGGATCACTAGTTATATTCTTATGTTGAAATATAATGGAATAATATGTTGATTAAATTTTAAAAAAATCATGCTATTCTAAGTAAATTCCAGTGGGGATGTTACATGTGGTATCAGAGCTATAGCTCAAACTCCAAGACTTAATGATCACTAGAATTTGTGTATCCTTATGTTTACCAGAAAGGATAATGATGAAATCTATATTATCCAAAGAGGTTGCTTCAAATATCAATGAAAACCCTCCATTTGATTCTAACTAATTTGTTGTTAAGCAAGTAGTAAATTCTAATCAGATACTCGCAGCCATGAACGAAACTAGGGACCAAATTTCACCTCTAAAAATATAAATTTCATGGCCATGAAGAGGAAAATATTTAGTATGTACCTAAAGAGCATCCTAATAAGTAAGAAAACACTCAAGAAATGAAATCTCAAGTAGCTATAGAGTTGGCTAGAGACATGAAAAAGGTCAATCCACCTAAGTTTTATGGAACTATTTTAGGTGATGAAGATGAAGCATGGTTAAATAAGATGGAGAAGTATTTTTATATTTAAAAGTAATCTGAGATCACCAAGGAAGTTTGTGGAGATTATTAGTAGGATATTTAAGCAACTATGTGCTAGGCCAACAAGAAGTTAGAAATGAATCTTATATCAACCACCACAGCATGGGAGTAGTTTGTGACATTATTTAGATCATGGTGGCTTCCACAATAATACTTTAACTAGAAGCTTACATATTTACAAAATCTAAAGTAAGGAGACTTATTGGTGAATGAGTACTAGAAATAGTTCACCAAACTTTTGAAGTATATATCTTAGTACCAGGTAGATGAGAAATTCAAAATTAGGAAGTTCATCATGGGATTAAAACCCTAAATTAGTGGAGAGGTGGATGTCCATGAACTATTTACCATGGAACAAGTCTTTGATAAGGCAATCAAGTAGGAATAGAAATTGAAATCTCTTATTTAGGATAAGGACAAGTTTAATAATTTTTTTTGAAGTTCTAAACCAAATTTCAAAAAAAATAACTAGAATCAGAGGATTCGAGACTCCATAAATTAGTTCAAAAATTATAATGCTATATCTAACAATGGTTTAGGTAACAATAAATAGGGAAATGGTTTTAAAGGTAGATTCAATGTAAACTAACATGCTAATAGGAAAGGACCCCCTATAAGTTAATTTAATTATTAATGTGACCACTATGCTTATAAGTGTACCTAGGATAAATCAAATAATAAAGGTCTACTTAGCAGGGAACTTTTTAGCACCATATTCATGTGGTAGTTGATAATTGGCAAGTTGAATTCCAAGATTTAACCATAGACCTATTAGGTATTTTATTTAAACATATATTTTCCATTTTTATATATAAAATATCTAGATAATGTTTTATATCTCCTAAAATTCTTAGTAAGTTATCTAGAAGATCCAGAATAATGTCAAATGCATGGTCGATACACTATAGAAATGATTCAAAAGTCAAGGTTGACAAGTTTTTTATTGATTCAAAAAATATATTGCCTAAATTCACAATAATAGTGGGTCTTTATATATCACCTTTAGAGTCATATGATGTGATCCTAGGGTTCAACTATTTTTTGAATCATAAATCCAAGGTTGACTGCTACCTGAAGAAGGTTGAGTGTCTAGACAATTTTGGAAATTAGACACAAATTCAAGGTGAGAAAAGAGAGTTGAGGCTTAAGTAGATCTATTTAATGAAACTCAATAAGGTTAAAGGAAAATTATTCCAAGAATTTATCATTAATATAAATGAAATGGAGGGATCTAAGGAACCATCTCTTGAAGATTATCCATTCCTTAGGAATTTTCATGATGTGTTTCCAAAAGAATTACAAGGATTGCCCCATAAACATGAGTTTTATTTATCTATCAATATCATAGATCAAAACCACAGTCTAAGGAAACATAAAGAATGATAACCATTGAATTGGTTGAATTTAAGGCTTATCTTCATGAATTATTGTCAAATGGGTTTATCAGGCCAAGTCTGTCACCATGGGGTATACTAGTTGTCTTTCCCAAGAAGAAGGATGACACTCTTTAGCTTTGCATAAAATACATAATATTGAATAAGGAAACTATCAAAAAAGGTATCTACTACCTTGTATAGATGATGTTTTCCATCAAATATAGGGGGTAACGGTATTTTCTAAGATTGACCTTAGATCAAGATATCATTAGTTGAAGATAAGGGATGATGACATTCTTAAGACAATGTTTAGAACTCGATATGGGAACTATGAGTTCATAGTGTTTCCATTTGGATTGATAAATTCTCCAATAAAATTCATAAATCTCATGAATAATGTGTTTAGAGATGATCTAGATCATGTTGTTTTGGTCTTTCTTGATGACATTCTTATATACTCTAAGAATGAAGAGGAACATATTAAACTTCTGTAATTGGTTTTGAAATAGTTGAAAAATCACAAGTTGTAATGCAAGTTGTATAAGTGCACATTTTACAAGAGAGAGTACAATATATAGGACATATTACATCTACAAATGTCATTTTAGTAGATTTGACAAAGATAATATCCATTATAGATTGGCCAACACCAAAGAATGTGCATGAGGTAAGGAGTTTTATGGGATTAAATGGATATTATAGGAAGTTCATTCTAAATTTTTATAAGATAGATAATCCAATTACCTCCCTAAAATTGAAGAACCAAATTTTTATTTAGTCAGATAAATGTGAATTAGATTTTCAAAAATTGAAAAGAAGGCTTACTTTAGCACTAGTGCTTAGATTTATTGACCCTAATGGTAAATTTTTAGTGATCATAGATGTGCTTGAGGATGGACTTGGAGGAGTCCTTATAAAGGATGGTGTAGTGGTAGCCTATGAGTCAAAAAATCTGAAGCCTTATGAAGTGAACTATGCCCCTCATGATCTAGAACTTGTAGTAATTGTGCATGTTTTATATGTTTGGAGGCATTATCTATTGGGACAACCATTTTATCTCAAGGATGGTAACTTAGAACTCAAGTACATCTTTAACCAATTTAATATGAATTCTAATCAAAAACATTGGCTAGAGTTATTTTCTTATTATGATTTTGATATCAACTATATCAAAGGCAAGGAAAATGGATTAGTTAATGCCCCAATTCATAGGAGGCACATAATAATTATGGTGACTATTAGTAGTAATTTCAAGGATCGAGTGATTGAATTCTTATTAGGAGATGAATTCTATAATAAGGTCAAAAAAATATATATATTATTGCTCAAAATCCAAAGTATAAAGGATTCGTATTAGAGAATGATGGTATTTTGTGATATAATGAAATGATGTATGTACCAAATCAAGAGAATCTAAGGAGCATAGTTCTAAAATAATTTCATAATGCCCCATATTATTTATACAAGGGAATCAAGAAACCAAGAGTAAAAAAACTCATGGAAAAGCTCAGACCACTTTATTTCTAAAAAGGAATCAAGAAAGGTGTAGTGGATTTTGTGTCATATTGTCTAGAATGTCAATGAGTGAAAGTTAAACATGTGTATCCAGCTACATTATTACACTATAATGTACGAGAATTGAAGTGGAAAGTGATCAATATGGTATTTGTCCAATATTTACCATTTCCATTAAATAGGAATGATATCATCTTGGTAGTAGTTGACAAACTAATTAAGGTAGCTCATTATATACCAAGTAATTTGATAGATGATGTACCTACTCTTATGAAGAGATTCATAAAGGAAGTGTATCAGTTGCATGGATCTATAGAGAATATCATTTTGGACCATGATCTAAAGATGACTTATATATTTTGGGTAACTTTGAATTCAGATTTGGGTACTCAATTAAACTTCAACACTACATATCACCTAAATACTGATGGTTAGACTGAATGAGTTAATCATGTGTTAGAGGATCTTATTCATATTTATTATATGGATCAAAAGTACAAGTGGGAAGATTAAATTTTGATGGTTGATTTTTTTATAATTCATACCAATAATCTTTGAAGATGGCACCATTTGAAGCATTATATGGAAGAATGTGTAGGATACCAATCAATTGGGACAGGCTGGAAGATAGGGTAGTCTTTGGACCTGAGATACTTTTAAAAATGGAAGATCAAGTTAGATTAATCAGGTAGAGATTATCCAAGGCCAATGATAGGCATAAGAGTTATTATAATATGAAGAGAATAGATAGGTAGTTTATAGTTAGTGATAAGGTGTTCTTGCAGGTTAAATCTCAAAAGATATTGATTAAATTTTGGAAGTCAATGAAATTTTCACCACAATATGTGGGACCCTTCAAGGTATTTGAAGTGGTCAATCCTATAGTGTACATGCTTGACTTTATACCATCCCTACATATATTTCATAATGTCTTCCATTTTTATTATCTTAAAAATTATATAGTAGATCATTCACGTGTTGGAATGGAATGCTTTATAGGATTTGGATGGCGTGGTTGTCATGGTAGAACTATTGATATACTCTTGATGCTTCTTGTGTCACTAGGGAAAAAAATAGAAATTAATAAACTCAATTTAAATTCTTGGAATAAATTATGGCTTGATTTATTTGTACAAATATTGCTTGGAATATGATAAATAATAGATATGTGATCACCACTTCAAAGTCTACAAGCAGACCCTGCTATAGGGATAACAGATGTTATGCAGTGGCAATTTCTAGCTAATCTTTGTAAATTATCTTAATGATTTCCAATTAGTGGACAAAATGAATTTAATAGTGGATATATAAAACATGATCTAAGCTATGGTGATTCATGGATGGATCCTAGAGAGAGTAAGGGAGGGGAGAAAAGAGATTATACTAAAGAAGAAAAAAGATGCCAAGTATGATAAATCATGAGACAAATATGTGAAACTAACATCTATCAGCCCTATCATGATGATCAAGGCTAAATAAATGCATATGAATATTTAAGGGAAGAGAATGCATGTATATAAAAGCATACTTTACATAAATATAACTCACTCATAGTAAATTACTCAACATATCTAGTTGCAAATGAGAGAAAACCTTGTAAATATTTTATCAAACTAGTCAGCCTATGTTAAACTCAAAATAATAGATGCATGTATAAAATGTAATTTATAGAAAGGAAACAATTAAACATCAAAATCTTGAGGAATAGTAACATAAAAACAAACAATTAAGTAGTACAGACAATCTCATGAATTCTTTGGCTCTCTTGTATTGATTCTTGAAAATAACTATTTCTACCTTACAAAATGAGGGGAGATCACTATTTATATGCTCAAATTCCTAATATGAGTTTGAATGGGCCTAAAAATGGCACCCAAATATAGCCAATTGGATTAAACCAACACATTACAATGGAATATTCTACATTTAAAATCATAAAAAGACTAATAAATATTCCTAAGGGGATAGAGGATGTTGTTGGCCAACTTCTTATTATTGTTGTTATTTTTAATTCCTTGTGTTCTCATCTTAGGACCATACTTTATAGCATGATTTATAATATTTGTCTATTTGGGTAAAATCCAAGATCATGGGCCTAAATAAATTAGGTATGTCCTCGATCATCTTGACATGTTCTATGAGTATAGGCCTGGTGCCTCTTCTATTTCCTCTACCTTGTGTAGTCTCAGATTGGTGAATGCAACTATCTATTCTTTCTAAAATTATCTTGGCACTTATTATATCCTATTAGAATAGTGTAATGAAGACCTTCATCTATGCCCTAAAATTTTGCTCTTCCATGAAGGAGCTATTAGGCTTGGTCACTTCGGTGATCATGGCATCCTTAAGTAAGTGGGCTATTTTGAACTCAAATTTATCAAATAATGTGTTTGCATGCTTGAGTTGATCAAACCATATCTCAAAAATTCTCCTCTTATTCATGAGGATGATCTATGTAGGCACAAAGTCTTCAAGAAGCAAGACTTTGAGATCATAGAAATTGTTACTTCTTGCCACTCTTACCAAGTTTGACAACTTGATGTCATAATGGACAAGACTTTGGTCAAGCTTTGTGACCACCTTGGCTTGTTAGATCCCCTCTCCTTGTCTATGCTTCATAACCTTGTAGAGGTTGAAAACATTGATTATTAAAATCAAAGTGTTGTCTGGCACTATAGGCTATGTTTGTTATTTTAGCCTTTACAACTCTTGTTGCATTCCTTTCATTATAGAAATGATATATTATGCATGTGCTTGTACTATAAACACTGGGTCTTCATCATACTCTTGCACTTTTCTAGGGCCTACTTTTGTCTTATTGAAAGTGAAGAGTGATTCTTCACTTTCATATATCATAGTTGAGCTAGATTGTGGTTATTCTACTTGTCTCTAAATTACACTTTTCATGGTTCTAATGGTGGGATCAAACCTCATCCCAATTTGGATTGAAGCTTGGCTCACCTGAGGCCCACCTTGCCTTATTATTTGCATAATGCTTCTCACCCAATTTTGGGTGGTTGTCTGAATGGGAGGTGGTTTCTATTAGAGTGATTGGGAAGAGGAAGAATCTAAGGTTATAGCTATGATATACAAATTAGTTGGGTCTTATTGCCCCAATGGATTGAATAATGACTTAGTAGGGCCCATGATGAGCACGAATGAGGGTATTTTTTGGGAGCCAATCATTTGGGCTGATGTGGTAAGGAAAAGTGTCTTCTTCTAAGTGAATGATTTTGGAATGGGTTTGAGTGTCTTGGTGGATGTAATGGATCTAATAGAGAGTGATGCACTAGTACTAGTGGCTTTAGAAGGGGTAGAACCCATAACTTAGACAACACTAGTACTTTGGGATCTTAGTAGAGGTGGAAAATTTGGGAATGGCATGAGATATGAATTGGGGAATGGTGACTCCAAAGGAAGTAGTGGTGGGAGAGATGAGCAAGGGGGTATGAGAAAATGTAGAAGTAGAAGCAGTTAAAAATGTAGTAATGCTTGAAAAATAATATAATGGTGGATTACTTATATAAGCAGATTGGGAAGCTAATGCAGGGTAAATTGATCCTCTCATAGTGGCTTTGGGAGACTTATTCCTTATGTATACTTTATTAATGGTTATTTTGGATAGTTTTTAGAGTCCCTCTAATGTGATCTTAGCTTCTTATTTTTATTCCTCAAGATAAATGATAATGGGACCTAGTTGGACCAAGTTTCCTATGGTAGCTTCTTCAACATATATAATGGTTGTTGTATATTCTTTTGAGGAGCTATGTTGGATTCTTGACTCTCCTTGCTCATAGATTATAGGCATTTCTTTCCCACTTGGAATAGAATAAATTAGAGGTCTATAGGGCTTATTTCTGACAAGAAGAAAAGTATCCTCTTCTTCTTCTTCTTCTTCTTCTTCTTCATTCTCTTCATAATTTTCACTAAACATGCTCCCATGAGTTGGTGGGATATTAGGCCTTGTTATATCCTCTTTTTTACTTTCTTGATTGAGCCTCATTTTAAGTGGTATATTCTTCATTGTAGTTTTTCTTAGGACTACATAATCATTCATTACATCAAGGTATATCCAATCATGTACCTAATGTTTATACTCTATAGCCAAATCTCTTTTGAATTTGGTGAGGTGCTTGGTAATGAACTAGCTTGGATCCCATATTTTGAGGTCATCCTTGGGAAATATGTATGAATCCCTATATCTTAATACCACTATTACATCTTGCCATTATTTTAACTTAGCTCTCCCCACTTAATAAGGATCCTTGTAGGGGGTGCCTTCTTCTTCCTCTTGAAAAGAATATCAACTCCATATAGAATTTTATATGTTATCTCTTCTTCTTCCAACTTCATCAACATAAACCTTGGTGTCCTAAGTGGAGCTACCATTACCCTTTCTACTCTATTGACTTCATAATTAGGGTAGAGCCAAATTTTGCCTATATCTCTTAGTACCTACCTAAATTTTGATGGCACCCTTTGCATTTTACATTCTATGATTTATTTTTAGACTGGGGGATAAAAATCCTTTGTTATTATTTTGATATTCTACCTAAATTAGTGGATGTGCAATATAGAAATTGATTGGGTCACAACTTCCTACCTATCAAGATACCATGTGTTTGGCCCTAGCTATGTAGTCACACATATGGCATCTAATAAATATCTCATCATATAAAATAGAGCCCCATTATTACATGTGTTGTTCATGGAAGTAACCAAATTATCACTAATAATGTCCCCAAGTGGGGTAATTTATTGATCCTCCAGAATCATTTACATAAGTGGGATAGTTCTTATTTCTACATATCCAATATGTGCATTACCAAATACACTATTTAGTAAGGTCAGGCCAATCCTTACTCCTTTTTTGAACAACTGAATAGGCATATCCCTTTGGTCATTCATGTATATAATCTCCTTTAGGTTTGTTACCCATGAGGCTAGGACCTTGTCTAAAGAGTGCACCTCATACTAGCTTTAGATGGTGCTCTAGTTATATTCCATCTATGCTAGAGGTAGGTCATAATTATTTTCAAAACTAGGCCCAATGATGAAGGCAATTGGGAACCCTTGATTTAGTGACTTAAGCATCCCATCTTCACATTTTAACATCTCAAAGATGATGTATACCAAGTCAATACATAGCATGACTTTTGGTTTTGATGTTACTTTGTGGAGATTGATAACTTAGATCTCTAGGATGCTAGAGGTGAGCTAAATTATGTGGGGCATGGTTTTGAAATCATAAAGGTTCTTGGTTTCTTAAACATTGTAATATACACTACTATAATTTTTATTTCTTATGTTTATGACCTCGAGAAGGAACTTTATGTCTTTAAAAACTACAAAATTTACATATTTAAACTAGAACTCATCATTTCTGAATGAAATTCCCTTACAAGAAATAGAAGGTCCTACATGTGCCATTTTTTTAGTGATCTGGGTAGAAATTGACACCTTCTATATTTTTTTTGTAACTTTGGAGTTATAACAATGGTAGCCTAGGTGCAATATGTGAAGTGCTTGAGATTGGTTGGACTTTGAGAATTTAGATATCAATGAGAGAAAATGCTTAGGGATTTCAAATGCAAGTATAGGTATTAATAATCAAGTTGGGTATCCTTTTGTAGATTAGTTTGATTAATGCAATATTTTATGGAGATCTTGATTCATGCCACATTAACGGTGATATTGACACCTTTGCATTTGAAACACTCTGAACTATTACTTTTAGTATTTAATTACCTTATAATTCAAATTTAGCATTGATTTTCTATTGATTCACCATCAATTTTAGATTTAAATATAAATTCTACCACTTTATGACATGTGACATTCCAATTGGGATCCAACTAGGTGCTTGTAGGGCTTGCAAGTAACTTGGTTGTTCAATTAGCTCAAATCTGGACACATGGTGTTTTTTTATTGCTCTTTAGTTATTTGGATGTAGCTTAATGTGGAGAATCACTTATACCCTATCATATGGCATATATATATATATATATCGTGCTCTTAGGTGGGGCCCTTTAGTTTTGAGTGGTTATGGGAGTGTCATGTGTTGATTTTACAAGAAATTAGGGATATTTATTTTCTAAGTGGATTTCTCATGGTCAATCATGGCCTCATATTGATAGGTGTCACCTTCAGAAGGCCTCTAGGCAACTTCTAGCATCATTTTTTGAATGTATGGCTCAATTCAAGTTGCATGTCACTCTCGAAGATGATTTGGTCAGTCTCAAATGTATCCTTGTGGGAATGACATGCAACATCATCTTATGGGTCATATGGGGGCATGCATCATTTTGATTAGTTCAAAAAGGTGATCAAGTGGTTCTTTACATAATAGTATGATCATGACAAGTGTCATCATCACATGGATCTAAGGGGGATATGCATCATTCTCATGAGCTCTTCTTCATTCTTCTACCACTTCTCATTCTTGAAATGGGATTGGACAAATGGGTACCATCAATCATTGATTAGATGGCTAGGGTGCATCCTTATGTTTATTTGGTGAACTCTCATGAGTTGTGGGTTAGATGTGATATAGTGTGGACATTCATTATTTTTGGATGAAACTTTGGGGTCACATATCACTTCAAAACGTTGCTCATATTTGGATGGCTATGTTTAGAACATATGGTGGTATCTCATGAGTTTATTCATTATAATGGGATACATGGTGGTTCAAATTGATTAGGTTTGCTTAGATGGACTAAGATATTAACACATAGCCCATGGATTTGAATTTTAATAACTAACTCTTCCATGATCTCTCAGGATGGCACCACGTGGCTTATGATCTTTGTAAATTCATTTCTAGTGTCATGTGTGGAGAGATGAGTTACTTAGGTGTTGTTAAGGCTGGTGAGGTTGACTTTTATCCTATTAAGGTTACAATATTAAATTTATCATCCCATGAGATGTCTCAAACCACTAGTTTAACTTTGACATCCTATGAAGTCATGTGAGAAGTTAAATTAGACTTTAAGAAATGTCAAATGCCCATCATGAGTAAAATCAAGAAAAGTTAAATCAAAACTATGTAAGAAAATGTTTCAAATAGAATGTAAGGTTGGTCTGGTAGGATGTGGTGAAGTTTATTATGTTCATGCCCATATGAAGATCTAGTGGTATACTTTTGACAAAGGCTTGTCTGTGTATTTTGAATCAATTGGTGGTTAACTATTCATTGAAACTTGGAGAAAACTTGAAGAAATTTTTAATAACTCAAATATTTCCATATACTAGTTTGTATTACATAGTGAATATTTAACTAAGAAATTGCAAGAAAGTATTAAAGCAATTTTCTATGTAGACAAATGAATCAGCAAGCTTGGCATTTAGGAATTTTTGAAAAATTAAAATAGGAGGGTCCCCATTTTAGGAATAAGGGTGTAGTTGATCATCAACAAATGGAGACCTCTATGGGGAAACATTACAAAATGTTAGAATCTAGATATTTTGCTCAAATATTAATAAAAAATTAATCATCTCGCTAGTACTTTTAGCTAATATCAAAACTAATTTTAAGAATAAATGAAAGATCATAAGCTAGAAATAGAGTTTAAATATTGTGAACAATCGTACTATGGGTGTGCCTTGAATTTTTTTGGCCATTGTTAATAGGTTCATAAATTTTAGATTTCAATTTTCAAGACACTCAGGCATGAAATGACTCAAGCATTCATTAGATTTAAATAATGATGCTTTGCTTAATTAGGGATGGCTCAAACATTGCTCTACTACCAGCTTAGCATCCATACCCCCAATAGAGATACCTTTGGCTCTACTTTGGGCCTTGTTTTACTACCATCTAGGTGTCCATATCCCTAGTAAAGATTACCTAAATCAAAATAAACTAGAATGGTTGGGAATCAAAATTAGCCAAGTTTAAGGGTTGTGTCAAGACATATTCTAAATGTTATTCACTCTTAGATAGCATTTTCTATCTAGGCAGTTTATTTAGTGAATTTGAATGACAATATGATGGTCCATATAGATTCAAACTCTTGTTCAATCAAAATTAGATAGGTTTAAGGGTTGTGTCAAGACATAGTCTAAATGTTATTCATGCTAGTATTTATAAACTAGAATGGTTGGTAATCAAAATTAGCCAAGTTTAAGGGTTGTGTCAAGACATATTCTAAATGTTATTCACTCTCAGATAGCATTTTCTATCTAGGCAATTTATTTAGTGAATTTAAATGACAATATGATGGTCCATATAGATTCAAACTCTTGTTCAATCAAGTGGTCAATCATCTAAACTATATTATAGCCTTAAAATAGATTATGATATTTATGAGAAGACTAACTTTTGATTAACCCTACCCAGCTTTTCTAAATTAGAAAAATGCTAGAGGCTTGTAAACTTTGAACTACCAATGTCTAAGATCAGTAATCTCATCTCCCTATTTTAGGATTAGATTGATACAATTTGAGAAAATGAATTATTACCCAAAGGACTTATTACTAAGATAAAGCACATGATATTAAATAACACACAATAGGAAAGCAAAGAAAAATAAGAAATAATAAAAAGCAAAAGCAAGAAAATAGGAAAGAACACAACAAGAAATCAAAGCAAGAAAAAAAACTACACTACCCCTACCTACTCTATTTCTAAATAATCTTACTTCCTTCTAGAATTTGAGACAAAGTAGTAGAGAATTAATTATTCATGTATTTCACATTAACTAGCAAGGCTAAGTCATTCCCTTATAAGTCTTTGAGTCTAAACATTTTTTCACCAAGATTTATACTACTTGATAGGTCCAATCTAGAGGGAAGTAAACTTTTCATGTTGTCATTTCTTTTCACATCCCTTGTCCCATAGTAAGACTAAGTCTAAGATTTGGAATGATTTAATTTTGTCTCACTTGTCAAACCATCTTTTCACAACATCCTGATGATAGCTAAAATCTTGTAATGCATCATCCATAGCATCCTCCATTTGAATTATGTTTAGTATCAAGGACTACACTCTTTCATAATCTTTTATCTACTCATCCATGAGCTCATAGTGAGCAGCTTCAACATGATGGGAAATATAGGTCATTTCCCATTAACTAGCAAGAATGGGGATGCCTTGAGAGCCTGCTTGTATCAGGTCCTATCTGCCCATAGAGCATATTTTAGTAGGGACTATTTTGTAAACTTATTAATGGCATTCATCAAGTTATTTTTATTATATTCAACCACTCCATTACCCAAAGAGTAGTAGTTTGAAGTAGACTTGATGATGATATGATTATCATATGCCCATTAAGTGAACTTAGTTGATGCAAAGGCCAGGCCATTGTCACTCACAAAGGATAGGGGTGTCTTAAACTAAGTAATAATATTCTCTTCCAAGAACTTGATAACATCAATTGTTCTATTGTTCTTGGTGGCCACTAATTCAGTCCATCTTTTGCAATAGTTAGTAGTGATGAGTACAAGTTTATATCCTACCAAGGATTTGGGGTTGATTATGCCCATGATATCTAGGCCCCATTATGAAAATCATTTTTCTCAATTATAGGTTACAAAGGAATGATTGTCTTGACTTATCTTCATTCAAACACTTGACATTGGTGGCATGCTCACACATGAGCATGTACATATTTGAAAATAGTTGGCCAATAATAGCAAACCCTTAATATCTTGTGACTAGTAGTGCATCCTGAAGGATGGACACTTCTTAGATTGTCATGGAAACTATCCATAATCTCATTGGCTTCAACTTTAGAGACACACCTCAAATAAATTCCTTCATAGTTATTTTTAAAGAGGACCCCTCTCTTGATCATTAAGTGAGATGATTTCAACATAAGGGCTCTTTTCTATTCTCTTTTGAGGTGTGAGGGACATACTCCATGTAGTAAGTAATGAATAATGTCCTTGTACCAATCTCCTCTAAGTACTTGGTTTACTTCTAATTATAAAAAATTAATGTAAGGATTAGTGTATGATATGTGCTAGATAAGACCTTGACATCTTAATAACTTAGAATATTTTATCTCTAAGTCATATTCTTGAATTTGAGTCATCCAATTCCCTTTTCTTTCGATAAGTTCATTATATCCTAGCATCATTTTGACAATTGGGTCAAACACTATGGCATATGTCTTATTTCTTAGGATGTAGTGTCTAAATTTCTTGATAGCCTTCACTAATAGATAATCTTACTTGTCCAAAATAGGATAATTGAGCTCACTATTCTTTAGATTAGTACTCATGAAATCTATGGGGTGTTCTTTGTCATCTTCCTTCTATGTTAGGATAGCAACAATAGTATGATCAGAAGCAAAAGAGTATAGATATAAATCTTTATTAAATCAAAGACTTATTAGGATAGGAGCTTGAATGATAGCCTCCTAAATGTATTTAAAGGCCTTCTTCACCTTATCTTCCATTTTATCTTGGAATCTTTCTTTAGAATGGTGTTGAGTGGTCTCATAATCTCTGCAAAACCAGAAATAAAATTTATTACAAAGTTGATTTTACCAAAGAAATATTTTAACTTTTTTTTTCTATTTAGAACTTCTACTTTCAAAATTGCATTGATCTTATCGAGGTTGATAGCTATACCTTATTTCATGATTACATGTCCTAATATTTTTGATTATATCACATAAAAGATACTCTTCTTGGGGTTTAAGGAGATGCCATACCTTTTTCACCTTTCCATCACTTGCTCTAAATGCATCATATGATCTTCCTTATTTTTACAAAACACTGTTACAAAATCCATGTAAATAATAATGCATTGACCTATTAATACATGTAATGCATGGTCCATTGTCCATTATAAATTTGCTCCCACATTAATAAGTCTGAATGGCATTCTTTTGTAAGTAAACATCCCCCATTTAGTGGTGAAATTAGTATTCATTATATCTCTCTTATTTATAAGGACCTGGTTGTAGCCTAAAAATCCATCCAAAAATGTCGTCCTTATAAAGCCACTTACCAACTATATCACTTCATCCAAAGACAACAAAGGGTATGTTATCGCATAATATTTCACTTGTCTTGATTATGTAGCTTTTTATGTAAGTTCCTAATGATACAATGGAAAAACCTCCAAAGTTATGAGACCTTCAAAATTTGAGGTTAATCTTTAGAGAAGGTTGACTTCCTTTCACTAAAATATGATGCAAACTAATAAAATATCAATTTTGGGGAGATCTCACTCTTTAGTGCTTTTTGGATCCTAAACTAGGGTTTTGATAGGGAAAAGGGTTGAAAATTTTGAAATTTGTAGAAAAGTTTAAGTATGATGATTGCACCAAATATTGTATAATGGATTTATATGTTTTCTTGACAAAAAGAATAAAGCAAAAAATAAATTGAATTTATTTTTAAACATAGACTCATGTAAATTTGGAAATCAAAATTAGTATTTTAGATATTCTTTAGAAAAGGGAAAAGGATCATTATTCCAAAAAATATTTATCAAGAGGGTAAAATACCAAAAATGACTTTTCTTAAGACTAAAATAAAAGACACAGCTTCTAGATGATATCAAATAACTTTGCACAACACAGAGATTCCAAACACAAGAAAGGAAAATATTCAAATTTATTTCTCTCCAAAGTTTACATCTTGTAGTAACTAAATTCAAAATGCAAAAAAATATAACTAACAGCAAAAAAGATAGATTGGGTCATGAGATTCACCCATATCTATACAAAATGTGTCATAGAAAACATGTAGTTATTGTAACTTAAACACTAAATTTAGGAAATCATGTAGATCTTAAATTATTCATGCAAAAAGAGGTGACCTCTTCTATTTTTGGCATCTTGGACTTATGGAATAATTGGAACATAGCATACACAAGCTATGCATAATCATGGGCATAAAATGGTGTGCTTAGAACTAAAGATCTTCATGGAAGGCTTCATCATCTAATAGTGACTAAAACTATCTCTCCATGAAAGAAGCAGTGTCCAAAATAGAAATTGGATTTTCTAAATGAAAAAAAATATATATATATATATATATATTAAAATAAATTTCAAGTTTCTTTTCATGCAAACCCTATCATGCAAAATTTAAAGTGAGACTTTGACAACTTTCTAAGTCTTTGTCACTTTTTTCCAAAAGGAATCATACAATTATACTTCATGACTTTGCACCTTTAAAACAATTCACATTAATTAAAATATAAAGTGCAATTTACACTTGTGATTTTGTGACTTCCACATCCAAAAAATATCAAGTGTAAAAATGTCTTTCTCTTTCTCAAAAGAGTTATAAAAAATAAAATTATAATTTTGTAATTACAATTTGCAATGTCTTTGAAATGAAATTATCCATGATAGTAACATTGAAAATATTCAAAAAGAGAGGGAAAATTAATTGATGTCTAGAATATCCTCAACTTTCTTATCATTCTATGCCTGTAGCCTCTCTATGTATGCATCAAATGCCTTGAATATTTATTGTATACATTCTACATTTAGACTGTAAGAATAAATGTTGGAGGCTACATAATCTTCCTATACATCAAAAAACTCTTTTTTGAAGGTCTTTATGCCCTATATTTTGGTTCTCATCTGATTAATTTCTTTCTCATATTTGATGAACCTGTGAATGGAACTTAAGATAAAAACCATGTCTTTTGAAAACTCCTCAACTATTGCCTTAAAATGATTATGAACCTATTCTACCTAAAGGATATTGTTGGCATCATCCATTAGTTGGTATGACATTAAATTCATCATGCCATCAATATCATATAATACATTAATAGCATTATCATAAACATTCTTGGTTCACTCCACAAACTTTGTCAGTACTCTTATCTAAATTGAGTAGCCCTAATGTAGTTCATCACTCTCAACATCATCCTTCAATATTTTATCAATAATGAGGGTATTCATGTCAGTTGATTTTATGTCTATTAATTTGATATAATACATATTTAAGAGCTAAATTTATCCTTCATAGTTGTTAATTTATTCCTTCAAAATTTATTTCCTCTTCATGATGACTCTATAATGCTCCATCATGGTAGCAAGAATTTCATAAAATTTTGTGATATGTTCCTCAGACTATTATTTTGTATCCCTTACCATGTAAGTAATCTCTTATACATAATCAATTTTAACTTGATTTGGACTGATTGACTACAATACTTGAAGTTTTTTTGATTTTTAACCAAGCTTTATGAATTGGTTGAATACTTTGGTCAACTAATCATTTTTTTTGCAACTCATCCTTGGTGGATTTATCATGATCAATTATATCAAAAAGAGACTTAATTCTCATATTCACATCATGCTTGAGTCTCTCTCTTTTTTCCCTACCAAGGTGTATATGATAAACCTAATAATCTTCCATCGTAGGATCCTCTTTTGATTTGTCTAGTGGGGGAACTAAAATCTCAACATATCTCTCTCCCTTATCATTAGTGAATGTCCTTGAAAGGGTCCTATGAGTGGGTTTTGACTTATTAAATTTTGACATGCTAAAGTCTAAAGTGATAGAATTAATCATTATTTTCTTCATTTTACTCACTGATTGGGCTAACCAACTAGGGGTAGCCTTTTGTTGATCCAACATGGTCAAAAAAGAATTTGTAGCTAATGTAGTTACATCAATTGAGACTGTGACCAAGGGAGACTCCTTGAAAGATGATGTCAGTCACTGCTTAGGAGGTGTCTATGAATAATTTTCAAATAAAAATTTTCACCAAGAGTCTAAGTCACTCTAACCTCTACTGATGGTATGGATGCAATAGTGGAAATGGGGGAAGTGGAGGTAATGAAAATAGTTATGCCTATTAGAGGAGTGGAAGATGGAATAAACATAGGAGTTGTGAATTTAGGAACCAATGGAAGGGTGGAATCTAAAGCACTAAATATGTCAATTAGGTGTGTAAGACCACTTAGGGTTGGTGATGTGAAAATAGAGGGTTGAGACAAAGGGGAATTAATACTTACCTTGGGATTTGAGGTGTCCTATAGAACCATAGTTAAGATAAATGACTTTGTGGTAATGTATTGTTGGGTGGTGTTCATAATTAATGGTGATGAAATGGAAGAAATTATAAATGGAATAGAAAATGGGAGGAAGGGAAAGTGAAGTGACAATTTGAAACTCCACTATAGTGGGACCCTGAGTGTTCACTTGACTCATTTTTTTTAATTTCACTTGGCTTGTTGAGGTAGGTGGAGTGGTTGATGAAGGGGAGACAAGTGGAGGGGTTGAAACTAGAGGTAGAAGAGCTAAAACTTGTGGAGAAATAGGAACCTAAGATGTTTGATGAGCAGAGATAGATAATGGAGATGTTCAAACCTCTTGTGAAGTATGTGTAGAAGGGGGAGTCATGGAAATTGGAGTCAAGGATATGGGATCTGAAGCTATAGATCCCTGTGTTTCCAATGTTATGTCTTCCACTAAAAGATCAATAGGTTAATTTGTAGATTTTACTTGTTTATTATATTCCCCTTTTCTTTCCTTTATCTTTATTTTATTTTTCTTCTTATATTCCTATAAAGGCTCCCTAGGGTCCTCCTCTAATGAATCAATACCTTTTGCCTTGAGATTTAAAATCTTCTACTTAACCCCTATGGTTTTTTTTGTGATTTACACTCCCTTTCTCCTTAGCCAATTGATAGTTATGTTGATCATCAGGGTTATTCTATCAAATATTGAGAAAGATTGAGGAACTAACCACCTTATTAATGGTAAAGGCTTGGTAATGATCTATGTGAGGTAGGTGCGATCTACTCTAGATTTTTTCTATCACTTCATCAAGGACTAGTGCCAAATCATATACCTTTATTTTTTTTAGGTATATCCTAGAACAGTCCCTCATTTTAACCATTTCTTCATTATAATAGTCTTCCCATAAATCCTCATAATATGGCACATGTTCATATATTACCGATTCTAGTGCAGTAGTGACCTTACCATATAGATCAAATTAAGGTTTGGATTATAGGGTCCTCAATGTTACTTGGCACATCTTCACCTTTGTAGTTTTAGCCTTCAAAATAGATTGACATGTATAATGTATAATAAAAATGGGGAACCATATCCCTACCTTATGTTTGTCTGAAAGGAGTTTGTGTCTCCACCAGCCACCTAACTAACTCCAAAAATACCCATTTATTACTTATATACCAGGCAAGTGTGTAGGGACAACCACTGAATCCAACTACTTGGATGTAAGAATAGGTGGGGAACTATATAAAGAAGGAACCCCATTTGGTAATCTCATCTTTTCCACTTGGGAAAACCTTATCTTCTTAATCTCTTGATCAAACATGATGATGAATTTGTAAATGAAAACATCATTAACTCTCCTAAATTATTGTCTACTAGCCTATAATATGAGATCCAGGTAGTAATTATAGACTCTAGTTATCTCTTTAGGAACTATATTTAGGCTTAGGAATAATCTTCCTTTGGCAAAGATATAGACACTGTAAGATGTCATATAGAACTTATTAGTCATTTGCACATCCACCAAATAGTTATGAAGGGAATCACTTATTAGTTACACCTAATATATCTATTATTTATTCTCTTTGATGATCCAGATATACTGATACATCTAGTCTTGATAACACTTGACATTGATATTTATAGTGACTTTATGGAGTAGTGTTATAATGTCTCCCACCTCCTCTATAAAATTAGACCTATGCATATTATTGGGAAATCTAGTGGAGGAATGCTTGGGAGTCTTGAGCCATTATTTATTAATTATATTTTGACATCCATATTTCTTCTCCTCATAAAATTGTGTAGATTTTTGTGGATTTATATCCAAATAACTCTCAAACTCAAGGATGGAAAATATTGTGTCAATGAATTTAGGATCAAGATCTAGAACTTTCTCCCCTCTCTCAGTGAAGATTTATCTCCTATTAGGGTCATAATTTTGAGACATTATGAGGATTAACTTAGGGATTTAAATATAAATAATAAATTTTATAGTTTATGTTAAACCAAATTCATAGATACTCTGGATCTAGTCACTTTTTAAATTTTCACCTATCTTAGCCCAAAACTCATAGGTCAATATGGCCTAAATCTACATATGTTATCTCTACCATATTGGATTCCAAGAAAGAAGTCACTCTAGGGCCCTTAGATTTGAACTTAATTCCCCTAGGAGGAATGGAAACTAAATTTATTACTTCCAATAAACCAACTATGAAATTTGGTGTAACTTGTAGGTGTGCAAAGAACTTGCATTCTCTAATAGAGCTTAGAGGTACTTAAAGCACATATAGTGTCCATAGTGCTTGAGGGATATGAAATATCTATAAAGTGCGTGATGTGATTTGATCAAGTCCACTCTCCATGGTGCATTAAAATTTAATGGGTTTTGAAGGTATTTGAGGCATGAGAGATATCAAGTAGAAGTGGGAGGTTCTCAAAGCATGTCCATTCTTCATGAAGGTGATGGGGAATATTTTAGGGAATATTCACTATTTGAAATGAATTATATGCTTTAGAATATTCATTAAATTTGGAAAACATAGATATTTTGAGTGAAAAATATTGGAGGGAAAATAAAAGGCTCTTCTCGGTTGATTATATTACAAGGTCTAAAAAATCTCAAAATGAGGCTTTCAAAAATTAAAACCCTACACTACCCTAGAATTTCTTAGATTAGGCATATACACAAAAAACCCAAATGACCTCTGATTTTAATTTGACTAGAAGCAACCCTAAACAAACATTTTTCAATGAAAAACATAAACTAGAAAGAAAACCTTGAGAATTCAAAAGCTTTTTTAACGAATAGAAACTTAAGGTGGAATGACACAAGGGAGGTATTGCTTACAAGCATAGGTGATGTGAATTGATTTTTTTTGCTATCGTGGCTTGAATTATAGGTTGGTATGAATGATTTTCAAAGTCTAATGGTGAGGGTGTAAGTGATTGGAGTTCTAAATCATGATTAGAACTTAAAAAATGATAATACTTTTGTAAAAATAATCTAGTTTTATAGGAAAAATCCTATAATTAATATGAGTTCAAGTGGTTGGTATTAGAGGTTGGACCTACTTGTATTAGGTATACTCACCATAAAAATTTTCATCTTGGTGAGAAGTAGGACTCAGTGTGCACTTTACATGTTGAAAATGTGTAATGTGCACCTCAGGTTCTACATCCTGTGGGAATAGATATGGTTGGTTGGAAAAAGTTAGACCTAATTAAAGAGGGTCCACTCTCTATAGAAAATATGGTAGGATTTAGTGGAAGGAAAAACCCATGGGGCACTTTTCACATTTTGAATGTGTAAAGTACACTCGAGGTTTTGGGTCCCATGGTGTATAAATATGAGTGTTTGGAGAAATGTAGAGACTATGATGCACTTTACACATTTACAAATGTGAAATGAACACTTAAAGTTATACATTCCATGAAAGGGGGTTATTAAAGTCTTGGTGGTATTATGATCCTATTGTTCACTCTACACATTATGAAAATGTGTAAAGTACATGCCAAGTTTTTAATTCTATTAGATGGGTGCATGGTGAGATCCAGATCTTGCCATGCATTTTGTACCTTTGAGAATGTGAAAAATGCATGGTGAGTTCTAGATCCCATGGTTTTAGGTTTTGGTGCTTCATGGGATATGTAACCCATGAATCAATTTTCACAAGTATAAATTGCATCTAGAGTCCCAAATTTCATTATTTATGGAAGATGGGTATTTTGAAGGATTCAAGATTTTTTCCAAAAAACAAAGGGGGTTTCTTGAGGTTGTTATATGTAATGAGATTTTTGGGCAAAACATATAAACATTTTTGGCAACCTCTATGAGATGATTTCCTTCTAATAATTTTCAATCTAGGATCCTTTTAAGACATTAGGCATGTTGTCAACTTTGCTCTAACAAAACTTTAACCTAGGAAAGAACAAACTAGGATTTACCTAGACACGAATAAAATAGTAAAAATAGACAAAAAAACATGAAAAAACAATACAACCTAAGGAAATAACTCCTAATGAGTCAAAACTATGCATAAGTACTTATTAAAAACATATCTAACCCTATTATTTACAAAATTTAACCTTTTTAAAACAAATTCCTTACCTGAAAACCAAGATTTGAAGAATAACTCATTTACTAGGATAGGCAGTTATGGTCCATCAAGCTTGGAGAGTTGGAATGCATTAGATCCTTTGCACTGAGTGAATATATATGGACCACTCCATATTACATCAAATTTAGTGTGCTTGTCTATTTTTTCTTTATCTACATCCCACTTAAGGACCATGTCTCCTTCATTGAAGTTTCTTGTAGTTGCCTTTTATCGAAAGTCTTCTTGGTTTGTGCTTGATTTGATTTCAATAATTTCATTGATTGATGTCTAATTTATTAAAGCTCCATGAGTTTGTCTAGTCTCACCATCATCTCATCATTATCAATCAGGTCCAATTGGTTATCCTCCATTATTTGTTTTATAATTCTAATCAAGTTCTTATTGGTGGACTCAGTTAGGCCATTACCTTGGGGGTAATAATTTGAAGAAGTGTTTAGTTAAAAATTATGTTTGACATCCCACTCACTAACTTGAGTGCCCACAAATGCCTTAGCATTATCTAATATTATGGTGTGTGGAACACCAAATCTTGAAATAATGTTATCCATAAATTCCAAAATATATGTTTTAGTGGCATATTTTAGAGTAACTACTTTAGTCCATCATGTAAAATAATAAATTACTATAAGGACCCATTTATGACCTGTACTTGATGGTAGATTGATCATTCTAATGAAATCCAATCCCCATTAGGTGAATGGTTGATTTACTTGAATTGGTTTGAGAGGAAGTGTAGCTAGTCTTTGATTACTAAGCACACTTTTCATAGTTTTTCACCCATTGATGGGCATCCTTGAATAATTCAAGTTAACAGTATCCTCCTCTCATTACCTTAATTATCTTAGTCTTTGAAAAAAATGTCTTGATGGCCCATTATGAAATTTCACAAGCACTTTAGGAACTTTATCATGCTCAATACCTCTTAACAAGACTTCATTCATATCTTTACAAAATAAAATTCCTTCAATAAGGACATAGGGAATTTATTGGAGTCAAAAATAACTTTGATTTGAATAATGGAAGTCATAGGGGTATTTGCCAGATCGTAAGAAACGAGTCATGTCTTGAATCTAGCTATTGAAATAAGGTGGACTATCTAAATGACATGTAGTTTAAGCATACACTATGTCAAATATTGGTTCAATAGTCTTCATGTCAGTAGCCAGTTATTCACATAATAATTTTCCTCTTACATATTTATGATTATGATATCCATGTCATACTCCATGACCTTAATGATCCATCCTGCTCATTTTTCATTTATCTCCCTACTCAATAGAAATTCTTTAACACTCTGATGACTCACCATCATATGTGCTTTATTATTGGAGAGAATATGTCTAAATTTCTTGAGTGATTTGATTACTTCAAATACTTACTTTTACACAAAACTATAATTCTCTTCATAACCATTCAAATATTGGTTGAAGAAAGATATTGGTTTCTCTAAATCATCTTGATTATGCTCAATCAAAATTGTTGAGATACTTCCTTCCCCTCAAAATGCATATAGGATTAAATCCTTCTCATAGTTTGGGTTAACCAATGTAGGGGATTGGGAAATGGCCTATTTGATGGATTTGAATCTTTATTTTCCCTCCTGCATTCAGCTAAAAAGAGTTCCCTTATTTAGCATTACATTTAGGGGTTTTGCCAAAAAGGCAAAATTTATTATGAATCTTCTCAAAAAGTTAATATTCCCAAAAAATATTTATAGTCCCTTATTTTCACTTGGTATTGATAATGTTTCTATGGATCTAACTCATTTAAGGTCTATTACAAGACCCTTTTTCGACACTATGTGTCCTAGTAACTTCCCCCTCGTATACTATGAACATGCATTTCTTCAGGTTAATGGAAACCCAAAATGCTTGAACCTTTATAAAATATTTCTTAGGTGGTCTAGATGTGCATTAGCATGCTTTGAGTAGATTGTAATATCATCTAGATATACTATGATTATAGAATTTATCAGACCCCTGAATGCCATATCCATTGCTCTCTAAAAATTTATACCTGCATTTGTTAGACCAAATGACATTTTTCTATATTGAGGTGTGAGGTACATACTCCATGAAGTAAGTAATGAACAATGTCCTAGTACCAATCTCCTCTAGGTAATTGGTTTACTTCTACCTTCAAAACATCAATGCAAGGATTAGTGTATGTTATGAGTTGGATAAGACCTTGACATCTTACTAACTAGGCATATTTTATCTCTAAGTCATATTATTGAATTTTAGTCATCCACTTCCCACTTATTCCCCAAGTTCATTATATCCTAGCATCAATTTGATAATTGGGTCAGACACTGTGGCATATGTCTTATTTCTTAGGATGTAGTGTTTAAATTTCTTGATAGTCTTCACTAGTGCATAATCTTGCTTATCCAGAATAGGATAATTGAGTTCAATGTTCTTTAGATTAGTATTCATTGAGTCTATGGGGTGTTCTTTGTCATCTTACTTATATGTTTTAGATAAAGGTAAAAATAGGTTTTGATGGGATCCTGAAACCCAAGTACAAGGAAAGAAAGATAAAGCTTCAACTCCCACAGGTAGAACCTAAAAACTACTACAAAGAAGTAGCAAAAATAGGTTTTAAATGGACCTAAAACCACCAGAGAGAACACTGGTCAAAACCCAGATTTAACATAGATCTGGCTACACCATAGATAGAAGATTAAAAAAAGAAACCAGAGAACAGGACCAGAAAACATAACCAGCAAGAAGAACCAGACTATTCTTCCAGTTCAAAAATCATTTTCATAATTTTTGTACCTTTCACAATAGTATCCTGAGTGGTAGTTGCCGCCAACTTGGCTCCCTCTTGTGTAGCCTTCTTTCTTGAGCTTTGTCTCGTCCTTTTGCTAAGCCCCTCCAAAGATTTGGTCTCCTCACTAGCTCTTTTTCCAATATTGGCAGCTGCAGCACAAATGTTGGATGTTACTTCCTCCATTTTCATTTTGTTCTCCCTAATGAGTTCTTGAAGGTTATTCTCGTAATCTTTGAGATTGACTGGGATATCTCTTATCTATTTTTCCATGTTAATTTTGTTCCATACAGCTTTCTAGTTATCTTCCATAATTTCCACTTTCCTTTTGAGATCCTTAATCTCCTTACACATCCAAGAATCAAGTTGGAGAGAAGCCTCTACTTTGCAATTAACCCAAATCATAGGTGTGTGCTTTCCATCGTTCTACCTTTTCTCTCTCCATTCCTCAGAATTCTTATTGGGACTATTTTTGCCTTCTTCAAAGTGATCCTCTCGGCCCCTTTGATACTGTTATTTTGTTCCAATTTGAATTTCCATGTCCATTTCTTGATTGTCATCCTGAACTGTATTTTCCCTTTCATTTCTTGAAACAGGGTCCTCAACAGGGCCATCCTAGACAATATCTTCCTCCGACACTTTCTGATTTTCCTCAGTTTCTTCTTTACTATTTTCAGATTCCTCCTCTTTGTTGACTCCTTCTTTCTCATTCTTCTCTTGACATTCTTCATCCTCTTTTGAATTTGTATTCCAGCTTTTAGTACCTTCTTCTTCCTCCAGATTTTCCTCCCTAGGTTTATCAATTCTCTCCCACTCTGTATCTTCTTCTACATTCTGATTTTTGGCGCTGGGAACTTGATTTTGTCTTTCCCTTTTACAATTTCACTCTTTCTACTCCTAGACTCCTTATTTTTCCCCTGGTTAGGGTTCTTAACCATAGCTTTATTCTTGCAGTAGCCTTCGATTAACAAAATTAGGCCTTCATGCAGGATAAGACGTGTTTCCTTCTTCCTGTGAGCAAATAAACTTTGAACCAAAGAGAAGCGTAGGTAAAAGGGAAAATATAATCTTACCTTGTGTCTAAAATGATTAAGGAAAACAAAATGGAATTTATGCACTCTCTTGCTTCTTTCGTCCAAGATGAAATACTCCCTTATACAGCATAAGACATCCCTCCATATCCCCTTAATCTGTTCCAATTCATAGAAATCCCCAATCTTGACCAACGTCTGCTCTTCCACATCCATCTTGGGGAACTTACAAAAGGCCTTGTTTGAAATGCTTGTCTGCTTGGAGAATTTAAGTCCATCCATAGGTATCCCTGTAACCTCTGCTATAAAATACTCAGTTAGGTTCACCATGATACCATGCAAAGTGACCCTTTCATTAATCCAATTTTTGAAAAAAGCCATAGTGATATGTGGTTTTGACCCATGTAGCCTTTCCATATAGTTCATGACTTTTCCTTTCTGCATAATTCTCTAGAAATCTTGTTTCTCTCTCCATTCGTCATAGTTTTTGGGTTCCTGCTTCCTTGGTTCTCCCTTCCTTTCATGAGCCATACTCATCTCCTTTGAAACCCAGTCGCTATGAACTTTACAATGATCCCACCTGCTGCCAATTTGATTTGAAAGTCGACTTTGTTTGGGCACGTTCAAGATCCGCTTCTCACTCTCAAGAGCCTTCCTCTTTAATGATTGTAGACCTTTCCCCACAAATCCACTCCTCCTACTCATTATATTTCTATTACAATCTAATATTTCCCTCCTTTGCATGAGTTGCATCATGAAGAATGAGCGCCCTTAGTTCCACATTCTTTTCTAATGTTTCCTGCCACCTCACTTTTTGTCCTATCTGGACTGCACAGTTTGCTAACCAATCTGCAACTCCATTGGCTTCACGATAGGTGTGGGTTATAGTCACTTTATCAAAAAAAATTATTAAATTTTTCATCTCCATTACCATAGCCTCTATGGTCCAAGACACAGTATTTTTATTGTTAATAATATTTATGATGTTCAATGAGTCTCCTTCTAGCCACAATTTGGGATATCCCAAATCCACAGCTATTTTGATGGTCTAAAGGGCAGCAGTAGCTTTGGCAATGTGACAATTAGATTTACCGATGTGGATTGCAACAACATCAATAACCTTTCCCGTATGGTTTCTCAAGACTCCACCATAACCTGCTTTCCCCGGATTCCCTTTAGCAGCTCCATCAAAGTTTCCTTTAATCCACCCTTGAGGGGGAGCATTCCATGTAACTCCTAATCTGGGATTATCAGGTTTACCTTTAGAATTTTTCATACTTAAGGGATTATCCACTTGGAGAGTTGAGCTTGGATTATTTTGTGATAAAAAATTCTCCTTAATAGCTCTAATGATGTTCTATCCTACCACCCATCCAGGGAGTTCTTTATTTCTAAAAATTTGGTTATTTCTTTCCTTCCATATTCCCCACCAAATATGGGGAAGAGTAAGTTTCCATAAAAAAAAATTACTTCAAAATTCTTGGAGGGGCAGTACCAGCTTTTAAGAGATAATTCCACATTTTTATGATGGATCCATGCGATGCCCCACAGATTGAGGATCTCTTTCCAGACTAGCTATGTAAAAGAATAGTTTATGAATAAATGATCTCTATCTTCAAGGCCCTTCTTACAAAGAATACACTTGTTCACAATATATATTCCTCTTTTCTGTAAATTGTCCAAAGTTAAGATTTTGTTTTGGAGGATAGTCTAGAAAAAGATTTTGATTTTAGGGATGAGCCCCTTGATCCAGGCCTTCATCCACAGTGGTTTGTTGCCATTTCCCTTTGAAGTGAAAATGGAATAAAATTTAAACTGTCCTCTTGGCTCATTGTGCCAAACAATCTTATCTTCAAGATTAGGGTATAGAGATATAGCATTTAGGGATAGTTGAATATCCTTGAAATCTTGATCATAGTCAGTGAGGTTCACCCAGGAGTTGTTTTTCCAGTATTGGTTAACCATTATTCCCACTCTTTGCTTGCAACGGTCTATAACATCTTTATCTTGGATTTCATCTTGCAAAGGTTTTCCTTTTAACCAAATATCTTCCCAAAATTTCACCTTTTTGCCATTGCCAACTTTTCAGGAACTTCCTTCTTCTAAAACATGTTTAGTCCCCTGGACTAACCCCCATATGGCAGAAGGATGGGAAATGTCTGGATTAGAAAAGAATTCAGGGAGTGACTTTGCCTTAAATAAGTATTTGTGCTTCCATATTTTGCTCCATTCTTTATATTCCTAATAAACCCTCCAACCCTGCTTAGCTAAGAGAGCTATGTTCATACTTCTAATTTTCCTTATTCCTAGTCCACCTTCCCTGACAGGTTTACAAATGTTATCCCATGCTATTAAAGGCATTCTTCTTTTCTCCTTAGTACCTGACCAAAGAAAGTTTCTCTGAATTTTTTCAATAGCTTCAGCAAATTTAGTGGGGATTTTGAAAAGACTCAAAGCGTACGTGGGTATGCTTTGAAGACTTGCTTTGAGGAGGGTGAGCTTTCCAGCTTGGCTTAGAAAACTACCTTTCCATCCCACTAATTTCTTACTAAATTTGTAAATAAGTCCTTCCCAAAAAGCTTCAAGAACTTTCATCCCAAAAGGGAGACCAAGGTAAGAGGAAGGAAAAGATCCTATGGAACATTCAAGGATTTTTCCTATTTTGTTCTGTCTGTGACTTGGGGTATTAGTAAAGAATACTAAACTTTTGTTCCAGCTTATCAGTTGTCTAGAGGTAGAATAATATAAATTTATAGCTTCCTTTAAAGTTCTGGCTTCTGTGACTTCAGATTGCCCCATGAAGATAGTGTCATCAACAAATTGACCATGGGAACATATTAAAGGATGTGAAGAGGGTTTCAGGCCCTTAAATAAACCTTTACTAACTAAGTCCCCTAAGTATTGCCCCATACTATCAGCCATAATTATAAACAGAATAGGGGAAATAGGATCCCCCTATCTTAATCCCCTTGACGGATTGAAAAAATGAGACAAACTCCCATTTGCCAACACAGCAATAGAAGTAGTAGATATCAACTGCTTGATCATGTCAACCACTCTTTGTTCAAAGCCAAAGGCAGTAAGGCTTTTAGAAAGGAATAACCAATCCACCCTGTCATATGCTTTAGCAATATCCATTTTCATTATGAACCCCTCATTGTTTGAGCTGAACAGCGAGTGAATATTCTCATGCACCGTTATTACAGAATTGAGGATTTGTCTGCCTGGGATGAATCCATTTTGCTAATCAGCTATTATCAACGGGATCACTTGAATTAATCTGGTTGTTAGAACTTTATATATTATCTTATAGAAGGAGTTGCACAAGCTAATCGGTCTAAACTGATCAGGACTGTCAGCTCCAGCCTTTTTTGGAATCAGACACAGAAAAGTGGCATTAACTTCCTTCACCATCTGTTTGGCTCCAAATAATTCCTTCACTGCATTACTGACATCTTTTCCAATAAGTTTCCAAAGCTTTTGAAAAAAGAACATGGGAAAACCATCTGGTCCAGGTGATTTATCTCCTCCTAAAGATCTAACTGCTTTGAAGATTTCCTCCTCCTTAGGTATGGAACATAACATGTTATTCTGCTCCTTTGAGACCAAAGGAGGAACCACGCATAGGATATCATCCTGACTTTTCAAGTTGATGTTTCTATCAGCCTTCATCAGGGAGGAGAAAAATGAAAGCATTTCCTCCTTTATTTCCTTTTCCTCTGTTATCTTCTGATCTCCTTTTTTCAAGTGTTGAATATGAGTTTTAGCTCTATGTTTCAGAGTGGAAAGATGGAAAAACTTTGTATTTTTGTCTCCTTCTTTTAACCATTGCACCCTAGATCTTTGTCTCCAATAGGTTTCTTCCTTTGTTATAATATCTTGGTATTGAACCAATTGTTCACTTTCTTCTCTACGGAAGTCAGAAGTATAACCGTTTTGCTGAATTTTTTCCTGAATTCTACTAATTTCTTCCTTAATAGTCTTCTTTTTCTCAAAGATATTTCCAAAACAATCCTTATTCCATTTCTTAACTTCCTTTTTAACATTTTTGAGCTTGGAAGCCACTCTAAAGAGAGTTGTTCCCTCAATAGGTATATTCCACCACTCTTTTATTTTGCTTTCAAACTGTGGGTGCTCCATCCACATCTTTTCAAATCTGAACGGATGATTCTTTTTCTGGTTCAATTTGACCACTGTGAAAATAAGAGGGAAATGATCTGAGCCTATTCTATGGCATGCTTCCAATTTACAAGTGTAATCTTTTGTCCAGTCTGGGTAAATGAGAGCCCTATCAAGCTTGGCCTGTATACATTCATTATCAAGTCTCTTATTGCTCCAAGTATACTAAATTCCTTGCAGCTCCACATCCATTAAGCCTTCTTTACTTATAAACTCCATAAGATCAAATCTCCCTTCCATTTGAATAGTATTACCACCCTTTTTCTCATAATCATAGAGAGGAACATTAAAATCTCCCATTATAATCCATCACCCACAATAATCTTTGCTTTTGAGATTTGAGAAGGTTTCCCAGACCTTTTTCCTTTGGTTCTTGGCATTGGGAGCATAGATATTTACAACATACCAACTTTCCTTTTGGTCAAAACTAGTTATTTTAATAGCCAAAAATTTTTTACTTTCCATCAAAATAGAACCAGAATATTGGTTTTTTTTCCATAGCATCATGGTTCCCCCAGAAGCACCTTCAGAGCTGCTGGCCTTAATAGTATAATTTTTAAAATCTTTGATCTGTTCTACTTTCTCTTTACTCATTTTGGTTTCTTGGAGCAGAAGGAAGTCTGACTTTTGCTCTCTGAAAAAATTCCTAACTAAATCTACTTTATATATGCTATTTAGCCCCCTAATATTCCAGCTAAGAATTCTCATTGGTTTTTATTGTTATGGAGCCATTTCGGCAAGGTTGCTTGCTTTCCATCTGCTATATTGTGCTTGCTTTCCATCTCTCTATTCCTCTTTGTAGATTTTTTCCCAAGTTTATCTGGAGATCCTACATCCGGTTTTAATTTAGATTGCAGTTCAGATCCTTTTCCTTATTTGCTCCTAAGAGGACCATTTCCTTTCACACTGCCATTTCTCATCACCATGTGTTTTGTATTGTTATTTTTCTCACCTTTTATCTTTTGGTTTTTTGAGTTTTTACCAGTCTCTTTCTTTTCTTCTGCCATTAGGGCCTCTTTCACTAGAGTGTTATTTTCATCCTTTGATACCTCCTGCTTTTCCCCCATCTGGGCTTCACACATCTCTCCTTCTTCTATATTATTCCCCCCTTCAGGTAATTCTCCTTCCTCTAATCCTTCAATATCCTTTACCTTAAAAATTTGATTTTCTAAACTTTGGGTATTATGGTTTAGAAAATTAGCTTCTTCTTCTGTTAGATGATCTAGTTTTTTGTTCTCTGATTTCATCCCCTTCTCTTCCATTACGGGACTAGATTTTTTTAATAGGGGCTCTATTGCTCCTAATAAATTCAGGTCGCCATCTTATTTTATTGTAGAAATTTTATCCTCTTCTGTGTGTAGATCTACTAAAGCTTCTTGTTTCTTCCCTATCTTTTGATGGTCCTCTTTTACCTTCCATATTTTCTTTTGTTGAATCTTTATATTTTTCCCTTTCTAAAAATTTCTTGGATGGGATCTACCCCTGTTGGGGCAATTCTTGACCCAATGCCCTTGTTTCTTACATGCATAGCAAGAATTTGGCAAATCTTCAAAGATAATCTCTTGGGTTTTCTTACCAAGCTTAGAAATTAATTCCACTTTTTTTGGGAGATGGTTCAAGTCTGCCACTTTAACATAAATTCTGGCACTTTGGAGTTTATTTCTTGAAGTCATGGCATTATCCACAGCCACTAACTCACCAAATGAACTAGCAATTCCATTGAAAATGTCCTCATGCCAGAATTCTAATGGAAGACCAGGCAGTCTAGCCCATATAGGGGTAGTTAAGAAGAAAGAGTCTGATAAATCCATTTTTGGTTCCCATTTCTTGATTGTAAGAGTGCATTTTCCAAAAGACCAAGGCCCTTCACTAAGAACCTTATTCAAATCTTCTTTACAATTGAAGATAAAAGAGAAAAAACCATTCACCATTGGTGCAATGTCTACTTCTCCGCGTACAGTCCATTTCTTTTTAATCATAGATCTAAGTGAATCTATATTTGGTCTAGCTCCTAAAAACTTTCCAACTAGGGTGAGTTCCATGGATGATACTGAGAAATCAAGTACAGGGTCTGGGATAAAAACTTGAAACTCACCTTTCTCCTAGCATGATTTAGATGTCACGGGTGGGAAAAGGGATTTCCCTATTGTTTTTTTCCCAAACAACGATGACCAAGTCCTTTGTTCAGGGGCCCCTGTCTGTCTTTCAAAGTTCTTTTCTTTTTTATATTCAGCTTTATCTTTCACTTTCTCTGTGTACTGTTCTAACGCACTTTTCAATGGTGAGTTTCCAACCCCACTATAGGGCTCTTTAGTAGATGAAAACCTTCTTTTGTTTGCATCAGTCAGTAAACCTGACCATCCACATTTTCCTTCTTCCTCTGCTGTACCACCAGGATCTATTCCTCCTACCAAATTCTCCCCGATTCTTTTCCCTCTCATTCCAAATTCAAAATGATCAACTATCTCAAGATCTATTCCTCCTATAAAAGACAACAGTATGATCAGAAGCAAAAGAGTATAGATATAAATATTTATTAAAATTAGGACTCATTACTACAAGAGAATAAATGATATCCTCCTTGATATCTTGAAAGACCTTATTCACCTCAGTTTTCCATTTTATTTTAGAATCTTTCTTTAGAATGGTGTTGAGTGGTCTCACAATATCTGTAAAACTAGAAATAAACTTTCTTACAAAGTTGATTTTACTAATGAAATATTTTATCTCTTTTTTTCTATTTAGAACTTCTACTTTCAAAATTACATTGATCCTATCAAGGTTGATGGTCATACCTTCTTGAGTGATTACATGCCATAAGAGTTTACATTTAGTCACACAAAAGATACTCTTATTGGGGTTTAAGGAGATGTCATACCTTTTTCACCTTTCCATTACTTGTTCTAAATGCATCATATGATCTTCCTTAATTTTAGAAAACATTGTTATAAAATTCATGAAGTAATAGTGCATTTACCTATTAATCCTTGAAATACATGGTCCATTGCCCATTATAAATTTTCTCATCCATCGATTAGTTTGAATGGAATTTTTTTGTAGGTAGACATCCCCCATTTAGTGGTGAAATCATTCTTCACTCTATAACTCTTGTTTACAAGGACCTAATTGTAGCCTAAAAATCCATCCAAAGATGTCATCCTTCTAGAGCCACTTAGCAACTATATCACTTCTTCCAAATATGGTAAATGGTATGTTATCACATAGGATTTCACTTGTCTTGATTCTATAGCTTTTTGTGCAAGTTCATAATGATACAATGGAAAAAACATCCAAAGCCATTTAACCTTCAAAATTTGAGATTAATCTTCGAAGAAGGATGGCTTCCTTTCACTAAAATTTGATGCAAACTGATAAAATATTAATTTTGTGTAAATCTCAGTCTTTAGTGATTTTTGGATCTTAAACTAGGGTTTTGATGGGGAAAAGGGTAGAAGAAATTGAAATTTGTAGAAAACTTAAAGTATGGTGATTTCACCAATATTGTATAGTGGATCTAGATGTTTTCTTGACAAACACAATAGAGTAGAAAATAAATTAAATTTATTTTTAAACACAGACTCATGCAAATTTAGAAATTAGAGGTAGTGTTTTAGCTATCCTTCAAAAAAGGGAAAAGGATCTTTATTCTAAATAATATTTATCAAGAGGTTAAATTACCAAAAAATACTTTTCTTGAGACTAAAATAAAAGACAAAGCTTCCATAGAATATCAAATAACTTTGCACAACATAGAGATTTCAAAGACAAGAAAGGAAAATATTCAACTTTATTTCTCTCCAAAGGTTACATCTTGAAGTAAATACATTCAAAATGCAAAAAAATATAATTAACAACAAAAATGATAGATTGGCTCATGAGGTTTGCCCATATTTATACAAAATATGTTATAGAAGACATGTAGTTATTGAAACTTGAACACTAAGTTTAAAAAATCATGTAGATCTGAAAATATTCATGCAAAAATAGGCATTCTCTTCTATTTTTGGCATCTTGGACTTGTGGAATAAATAGAACATAGCATGCACAAGCTGGGTATGATCCTAGGCATAGCATGGTGTGGTTAGAACTAAATGTCTTCATGAAAGGCTTATCCATCTGATAGTGACTAAAAATATCTCTCCATGCAAGAAACAATACCCAAAATAGAACTTAGATTTTCTAAATGAAAGCTAACATTGAAATAAATTTTAAGTTTCTTTTAGTGAAAACCCTAGTGTGAAAAATTTAAAGTGATACATTGACAAATTTCTATTGTTATTACTTTTTTCCAAAAGGAACCATGCACTTTATACTTCATGACTTTATACCTTACAAAAAATTCACATTAATTTAAATAGAAAGTGCAATTTTCACTTGTTCTTTTGCAACTTCCACATCCAAAAAAATATAATGTCTTTAAATGAAATTACACATGATAGTAACATTTAAAATATTCAAACAGAGAGGGAAGATTAATTGATGTCTAAATCTCCTCAGCTTTCTTATCATTCTCTGCCTATAGCCTCCCTGTGTATACATCAAAGGCCTTGAATATTTTCTATATACATTCTACATCTAGCCCATAAGAATAAATGTCGGAGGCTATACAATCTTTTTCTACATAAAACAACTCTCTTCTGAAGGTCCTTATGCCCTATCTATGATGGAACTTAAGATAAAAACCTTGTCTTTCACAGACTCCTCAACTATTGCCTTAAAAAGATTATGAAACTATTATACCTTAAGGATATTGTTGGCATCATCCATTGGTTACTATGACATTAAATTCATCATGCCATCAATCTCATATATCACATCAATAGCCTTGTCATGAGCCTCTTTATCTTGCTCCATATACTATGTCAGTACTCTTATCTAAAATTGAGCAGCCATGTGTAGTTCCTCTTTCTTGACATCATCCTTCAATATTTTCTTGAAAATGAGGGTATTCATGTCAATTGATTTTATGGTTGTTAATTTTGGATAATATATATTTAAGAGCTGAATTTCTCCTTCATAGCTATTAATTTATTCATTTAAAATTTATTTCCTCTTCGTGATGACTCCATAATGCTCCATGATAGCTTCAATAATTATGTTACCTTTTATGATCTATTCCTTGCACCATTATTTTTTAGCTATTATCATGTGATAAATATCTCATAAAAAATCAATTGTATCTTTATATGGACAAATTGTCTACACTACCTTTGGTTTTTGTGGTGTTTCACTAGGCTTTATGAACTAGTTGAGTACTTCGATCAACTAATCAACCTTTCTTTTCAGATCATACTTAGTGGCTATATCATGATCTATTATTTGAAAGAGAGAGTCAATTCCCATCTATACACCATTTTTGAGTCCCTCTCTTATCTTCCAACCAAGGTGTATATGAGAAACCTGATAATCATCAACCACAAGATCCTCTTTTGATTTTTTTGTGGGGGAACTAAAATTTCAACATATCTCTCTCCCTTATCATCAGTGAATGTCCTTTAAATGGTCTTGGGAGTGGGTTTTGAATTATTATTGAATTTTGACATGTTGAAATCAAAATTACTAGAATCAATCATTATTTTCCTCTTTTTACTCACTGATTGGGCTAACCAGTTAGGGATAGCCTTCTACTAATCTTACATGGTCACCAAAGAATCTATAGCTAGTGTAGTTACATCGATGGATACTATGACCAAGGGATACTCCTCAAAATATGATGTCAGTGATTACTTAGGAGGTGCCTATGAGGGTCCACCCTCATCAATAGTTTAAAAATCAACATTTAAATTAAGTGTCTGAGTGACTGCAACCTCTATTAATGGTATGGATGAAACAATGGAAATAGGGAAAGTGGAGGCAATGAAAATAGTTGTGCCTATTCGGGGAGTGGAAGATGGAATAGATATAGGAGTTGTGAATTTAGGAACCAATGGAAGGGTGGAAGCCAAAGCACTGAATGTGTCAATTAGGTGTGTAGGACCACTTAGGGTTGGTGATGTGAAAACAGTGGGTTGAGATGAAGGGTAAATAGTACTTACCTTGGGGGTTGAGGTATCCTGTAGAACCATAGTCAAGATGACTAACTCTATGGTAATGTATCGTTGGGTGGTGTTGGGAATTAATGAAGATGAAATGTAAGGAATTATAAATGGAATAGAAAATGGGAGTGGACAAAATAGGGAAGGTGAAGTGGGAGGAAGGGAAAGTGAAGTGGAAACTTGAAATTCCACTGTAAGAGGACCTTGAGTGCCCACTTGACTCATTTATGGTAATTTCACTTGGATTATTGAGGTGGTTATGGAGGTAGATAAAGTATGGACAAGTGGAGGGGTTGATACTTGAGGTGGAGCAGATAAAACTTGTAGAGTAATAGGAACTTGAGATGCTTGAGGAGTAGAGATATCTAGTGGAGGTGTTGAAACCCCGTATCAAATATGTGTAAGAAAAGTGGGAATAGTGTAAATGGGAGTCAAGGATATGGGATTTGAAGCTATAGATCCTTGTGTTTCTAATGTTATGTCTTCCACTAAAATATCAATAGGTTCATTTCTAGCTTCTCCTTATCTACTAGATTCCCATTTTCTTGCCTTCATCTTTATTTTCTTTTTCTTCTTAGATTCCTCTGAAGGTTCCTCAGGGCCCTCTTCTAATGAATTAATACCTTCTACCTTGAGATTTAAAATATTCTCCTTAACCTTATGGTTTTTCTTGTGATTTTCACTCCCTTACTCATTAGCCAATTGATAGTTATGTTGATCACTGACATTATTCTATCAAATAGTGAAAAAGATTCAGGAACTTACCACCTTATCAATGGTAAAGGCTTGGAAATGATCTGTGTGAGGTAGGTGGGATATACTTTAGATTTTTCATCCATCAAGTAATGAAGGACTAGTGCCAGATCATATTCCTTTATTTATTTTAGGGACATCCTAGAATAGTCATTTATTATATCCATTTCTTCATCATCACAATCTTCCCATAAATCCTCATAATATGCCACATGTTCATATATTACCAATTCTAGTGAAGTGGTGACCTTACCTTATGGATCTAATTAAGGTATATATTCTAGGTTCCTCAATGTTACCTGGCACATCTTCACCTCTATAGTTTTGGCATTCAAAATATATTGACATGTATAACATCTAATAGAAATAGGGAACCGTAACCCTACCTTATGTTTTTTTGAAAGGAGTTTATGTGTATCCACTAGTTGTCTAACCAACTCCAATAATACCCATTTATTTCTTACATATCAAGGAAGTGTGTAAGGATAACCACTAAATATAGCTACTTGGATGTAAGAATAGGTGGGGAACTATATAAATAAGTAACCCCATTTGGTAATCTCATCTTTTGCTTCTTAGGATAACCTTGTCTTCTTGATCTCTTGATAAAACATGATGATGATGTTGTAAATGAAAACATCATTAACTCTCCTAAATTGATGTCTACTAGCCTATAATGTGAGATCAAGGTAGTATTTATAGATTCTAGTTATCTCTTCAGGTATTGTATTTAGGCCTAGGGATAATCTTACTTTGGCCAAGATATAGACAATGTATGATGTCATATAGAACTTATTAGTCATTTACACTTCCACCAACTAGTTATGGAGGGAATCACTTATTAGTTGAGCCCAATGTATCTATTATTTATTCTCTCTAATGATCTAGATATACTAGTACATCTAGTCCTGATAACACTTGGCATTAGGATTTTTAGTGGCTTTGTATAGCATTGTTATAATGTCTCCCAACTCCTCTATAAAATTATAACTATACATAGTCTTGGGCAATCTGGTGGATGAATTTTTGGGAGTCTTAAGCCATTATTTTTTAATTATCTTTTGAAATCCATATTTATTCTCCTCATAAAACTATGTAGATGTTCTTGGAGTTATATCCAAATAACTCTTGAACTCAAGGATGGCAAACACTATATTGATGAAGTCAAGATCAAGATCTAGAACTTTCTCCCCTCTCTTAGTGAAGACTAATGTCCTATCAGGGTCATAATGTTAAGCCATAATGAGGATTAACTTAGGTATTTTAATATAAATAGTAAAGGTTACATCTTGTGGTAAACCAAAGTCATAGATACTATGGATCTAGTCACATTTGAAATCTACACCTATCTTTGCCCAAAAATCTCCTAGGTTAATGTGACCTAAATCTATATTTGTTATCTCTGCCATATTGGATTTCAAGAAAGAATTCACTCTAATGACCTTAGATTGTATCTTCATTTATTTTGGAGGCATGTAAAATAAAGTTACTACTTGTGATAAACCAAATATGAAAGTTGGTAGAACCTACAGGTGTCTAGAGCACTTGCATTCCCTAGTAGAACTTGGAAGTACTTGGGTAACATCTACTATCCATGATGCTTGAAGGATATGAAATCTCTAGTGGAGGTTCGACGTGATTGGACTAGGTCCACTCTTTGTGGTGAAATGGAATTCAGTGGGGTTTGAAGGTGCTTGAGGCATGGGAGATCTTTGGTGGAAGTGGGAGGTAAATAGAGCACATCCACTTTCTATGAAGGTGATGGGGAATCTTGTACGGAATATTTGATATTTGAAATAAAGTATATTCTCAAGAATATTCATTAGATTTGTAAAAGCCTTATATTATGAATGAGAAATATTGGAGGGAAAATAAAAGGCTCTTCTCAGTTGATGATATTGTAAAGTCTAGAAAATCTCAAAATGAGGCTTTTGGAAATAAAAACCCTAGACTACCCTAAAATTTATTAGATTAGGCATATACATGAAAAAACCAAATGACCTCTAATTTTAATTTAATTGGAATAATCCCTAAATAAAAAAATCAATGAAAACCCTAAATTGGAAAGAAAACCTTGAGAATTCAAAAGCTTTTTTTAAATAATAGAAACTTAAAGTGGAATAACATAAGGGAGGTACTATTAATGAGCATAGGTGATGTGGCTTGAAGTACAGGTTGGTATGAATGAGGTTCAAGGTCCAGTAGTGAGGGATTAGGTGATTAGAGCTCTAAATCATGATTAGAACTTAACAAATGATATACTTTTGTAAAAATAACCTAGTTTTATAGGAAAAATCTTGTAATTAATTCAAGTTCAAGTGGTTGGTGGTGAAGGTTGGACCTACTTTTATTAGGTCCACTCACCATGAAAATGGTTGTATTGGAAAGAAGTGGGACTCAATGTGTAATTTACATGTTGAAAAAGTATAATGTGCACCTCAAGTTTTGCATCCCATAAGAATGGATTTGGTGGGTTGGTAAAAGTTGGACCTCATTGAATCAAGTCCACTTTTCATAAAAAAGATGGTAAGATTTGGCAGAAGGTAGATCCCATGGGGCACTTTTCATGTTTGGAATGTGAAAAGTGCACTTGAGGTTCTAGGTCTTGTGGTATTATTTTTAGCAACCTTTATGAGATGATTGCTTACTAATCATTATAAATCTAGTAGCCTTTCAAGACATTGGGCATGGAGTCAAATTTACTCTGACAAAACTTTAACCTAGGAAAGAACAAACTAGGATTTTCCTAGACATGAAAAAAATAGGAAAAATAGACAATAAAACATGAGAAAATAACACAAGCTAACGAAAAAAATCCTAATGAATCAAACATGTGGACAATCACTTATTAAAAACACAACTAGCCCTATTATTTACAAAATTTAACATTTTTAGAACAAGTTCCTTACCTTAAAATCAAGATTTTAGGTATATCCCATTAACTAGGATAGGTAGTTATGCTCCATTGAGCTTGGAGATTTGGAATGCATTGAATATTTTGAACTAAGTGATGATATATGGAAAACTCTATATTGCATTAAATTTATTGTGCCTACCTATTTTTTATTTATATACATCTCATTTAAGGGCCCTATCTCATTCATTGAAGTTTCTTATAGTTGCATTTTTATTGAAAGTCTTCTTGGTTTGTGCTTAGTTTGCTTCTAAGACTTTCATTGATTGATGTATAATTTATTCAATCTCTATGAGTTCATCTAGTATTACCATCATCTCATCATTATCAATTAGGTCCAATTGGTTTTCCTCCATTATTTGTTTGATAATTCTAATCGAATTTCTTATTGGTGGACTCAGCTAGGTCATTACCTTAGGGATAATAATTTGAAGAAGTACATAGGTACACATTATTATTGACAACACATTCACTAACATGAGTACCCAAAAATTCCTTAGCATTATCTTATATTATGGTGTGAGGAACACCAAATCTTGGAACTATGATGTCCATAAATTCCAAAATATATGTTTTAGTGGCATCTTTTAGAGAAACTACTTCAGTCCATCATGTAAAATATTACATTACTATGAGGACCCATTTATGACTCATACTTGTTAGTGGATTGATCATGCCTATGAAATCTAATCCCCATTGGGTGAATGGTTGATCTACTTGAATTGGTCTAAGAGGAAGTGTAGCTAGTCTTTGATTACCAGTGAAGTAAGCACAATTTTCATAATTTTTCACCCACTGATGGGTATCCCTAAATAATTTAGGCTAATAGTATCCTCCTCTCATTACATTGAAGGTTGTAGTCTTTGCAAAAAATATCCTCCTGATGGACCATCATGAAATTTCTTAAGCACTTTGGGAACTTGCTCATGCTCAATACATATTAACAAGACTCCATTCATATCCTTCCAAAATAAAATCCCATCAATAAGGACATAGGGAATTGATTAGAGTCAAAATACCTTTTCTTTTACTGCTAGAAGTAATAGGGGTATTTTCCAGTTTGTACAAAATGAGTTGTGTCTTGAATATAACTATTGAAAGAAGGTGGACTATCTGGATAAGGTGTAGTTTGAGTATACACTATGTTTAATATTGGTTCAATAGTCTTGATGTTGATATCCAGTTATTCACATAATCATTTTCCTCTTACATTTTTGTAATTATGATATCCACATCATTCTCCATGACATTAATGATCCATCATGCTCATTTTTCATTCATCTCCCTACTCAAAAAAAATTCTTTGACACTCTAATGACTCACCCTCAGATGTGCCTTATTTTTAGAGAGCATATGCCTAAATTTATTAAAGTTCTTTGATTATCACATATAATTGCTTTTCTACAAAACTATAATTCTCATCGTAACCCTTTAACTATTGGCTAAAGAAAGATATTGGCTACTCTAAATCTTCTTGATTGTGCTAAGTCAAAAATTTTGAGATACTTCCTTCCCCTTCAAATACATAAAGGATAAAATACTTCTCATATTTTGGGTTAAATAGGGTAGGGGATTGGGAAATGACATGTCTTATAGCTTTGAATCTTTTTATTCCCTCCTACATCCAACTAAAATGAGTTTCCTTCTTTATCATTGTAGTTAGGGGTTTTGAACAAAAAGTCAAAATTTAATATGAATCTTCTCACAAATTTGATCTTCCCAAGAAAGATTTGTAGTTCCTTTTTGTGACTCAGTAGTCATAATGCCACTAAGGCTCTAACTTCTTAATATTCTATTGCAAGACACTTTTTTGACACTATGTGTCCTAATAGCTTCCCCCCATATGATGTAAAGATGCATTTATTTAGGTTAATGGAAACCCCAAATTATTGACACATTTAGAAAATCTTTATCAGGTGGTTTAGATGTGCATTATCATGCTTTGAGTAGATTGTAATATCATCTAGATATACTAGGATTATATTATTTATCATACCCAAGAATTCCATATCAATGGCTCTTTAAAAATTTGTGCCTACATTTTTTAGAACAAATGGCATATTTTGTATGCATACATGACCCATTTGGTAGTGAAGGTGATTTTAAATTGATTTCATTCCTATACCAAGATTTGGTTATAGCCTGAATAACCATCTAAAAGAGAGAATCTTTTAAATCTTGATACCATCTATAGAATTTATTCCATAGGGGGAAGGGATAGTGATATTTCAATTATGCTTTGTTTAGGTCCCTAAATTCCATGCACAATCATATTTCATAATTTTTATTTTTCATAGGGACTAGATTTTCTACCCAAGATGAGTGTTTGATCAAAAATATTATATTAGCCTCTATCATCTTAGAGAGCTCATTTTTCATCAATGGTTCCATCTTGGGATTGATGGGTCTCTATTTTTTCCTAACAAGTTTATATTTGGATCTAGTTCTATAGTGTGTTATGTTAAACATGGATCAAATCCTCTTAAATCATGATAACTCCAAGTGAACTTATCATAAAACAATTGACATAAATGAAAAAAATCATGCTTCTCTAAAATATTTCATACCTTGCCTATCTTGAGAGACCTACCTTCTGAGATGGTGATGAGTTCATAATCCTCTTCATTAATGCTAATGTTCTTCTTCTCACCTTTTATCTGGTCATCCAAGTTGAATATGTTTTCCAATGTAATAAGACCTATAGGTAGCTTGTTCATTTTTAGATATATAATCTGATCACCATATTTGTCTTGTAGCCTTGGCTAGTACCTCTCTAAAAACATAGCTTCCTCTCTTAGAGAATTTGAAATATTCTTGTCATTGTCTAAGACTTTCTAATTAGTTACATTATTGGTGACAAAAGGCCTTATGATCAGCCTCACATGCTGGCTATTCTTCTTCTTTATTTTGATTGGTAAGTTAGACTGGGACCCTACTATGGCTATGTGGTTAACATATTTATTATGTGCCCTTGGTACCACCTGAATATTCAAAGTGATGAAATATTCTAATAGGTCCTAAACACTATGCTTGTAAGACCTTAGAAAAAAAAATTGTTACACTTTTTGATCTAAATTGGTAAATGATGATCTCACTATCACCAAATATCTATAAAATATTTATACCTCTTTCTTTAGCTAATTAATGGCCTCAAATTAGGGATTATTATTTATCTATATTATTAGTACAGTTGAATTGAAGTCTAAATGAGTAAAAGTATCTCTCTTTCTATGGGAAAATCAATACAATTATTGTACCTACAACATTTCTTCTTCTTAAGCCATTAAAATATAATTTTCATATTCCTTGAAGGTCTTTAGATAGTTTGAATAAATTTAGGATAATTGCATCTTTCTCATGAATGTAATATGTCCCTAACCCTATTTCCTATACATATTCATAAGGACCAAATTATAGGGTTGATCCCCACTCATCCAAATGAGTGCCTAGCATCTCTTTTATAGGTGTTATATTCTCTTGATTCATTTCTTCCTCCTCTTGATCTTGAAATGTAAAATTCATTTCTATAAGAGGAATAGGATTGTATGGTTCTATAAGATCTTTTTAAAATTGCTTAACTCTTATTTTTACTCTGGTTCTATATCTTGTTCTAAGTAGCATGTGAGACCAATCTATAGATAGATACCCTCCAATATTTGTAGTGAAATCTCTTGAAATACAAATATAAAAGTAGGGGGGAATATCTATGACTAAAATATCTTGAGTAATTGATAGGCTTGGGCAAGTATGAATAGTGAGGTTCAATCCTTTTATGCTTCCTACCATTTAAAAACCAATCCCATCTCGTTGTACTACTCCCTTATTAATAGGTGTGTATTTTATCCCCAAAGCATTGGAAATTTTCTTGGGCATTATTGAAGAACTAGCCCCTAAATCTACCATGTAATTATGTACCAAATACTTCCCTATTATAAGTGAAAGATAAAAAAGGGGAGGCTTACTATTTTTTCCAATTTTATTATCATCTTGAGGTTGACATATATTTATTTTAGGTGTAAGACCCTTAGTTGGAACCTTTTTTGATATATGGAAATTATTTAGCACCTCCTATAGTAAATCCATTTGAGCTAGTATGGATAGTGTTTCCTACATAGTGTCATTTAGATTAGTATTCTTGATTTGATCAACTATGATAAAATGGATATTACCAACCTTTACCAATGATTTTGTAAGGGTTGTATCTTTTTTTTAAATATTTGGAGTGGGCACTTTTTCTTTGAATGTATTTGTAGGCATAAAGGGTGGCCTTTACACTATATTTCTCTTTGTTGGTTCTATTGTAGCTTTTGAAGTTGAAGCTTATTCTACCCTAGAGGGTTGATTAGCTTCTATTAATCTTTTGTTAGAATGTGTATTAGCTGCTACGGGGCCTCCACCATTAAAAAATGCTTCATTTTGGCTTATTCCATTGAAGTCATCCTCTTGCCAATTTAGAAGAGTCACTTCACTTCGAGCAGGTTCTTGTGTGTCTACTTGTTGGGAAGTAGATCCTTCTTATTGTCCTTGCATGTTTTTTATGTCTTTCACCATTAAGGCTTGATTGATCACACCATTGGGGCAAGTATTATTATTATGGGGTTGATTACAAGGATAGCACCAATTGTAATCTTGAAACAAATTATTTTGAATAGGGACAATGGCTTTAGCATCTCTTGGCATTGGTAAAACATTAGTGTTTGCAGGTCTTAGCTATGAATTTTGTCCTTGTTAGTTGTTACCTTGATATGGCTACCTATTCCCTTAGTATGCAAGGTTATATGGATGAAAAGGTTTATAGTTTTGGGCTTGTTTCCTTTTCATTATCACTAACTCATTTTCAAATATCTTAAGTAATGACTTTGCCTCATATAGATCATCTAAATGTGTAGGATTCAAAGCAGGTGTCTTTCTCATAGTGGGAATTAGAGTAAGTGAAGGTGGGGGAATCTGAGCTATTTATGTAAATAGAGGCATTGGTTGCCTTGGTGAATTTTTTTTAGATTGGATTAAAAAAATTTATGCCCTTATTGAAATATTGTAAGATGTAAGAAGTGTGGTGCCACGCATTGACTCAATCATTATATCTATATCACTATTGATGGATTTCAAGTAATATAAGATAGCCTTATTTCTAGTAGGTTTAACCAAGATTTGGATTCTATTCTAAGTCTTCTAAAAATGATAATTAAAGTTAGTCATTTGCTCATGAGGAGCTCGTTGAATAGTAGTTAACTATTCAACCAAGGAAATGGGTACACATCATAGTTCCTAACTCATCCCAAACTTGGATTAAGGTGGGATCAGGGCCTCTATTCCATTGTAAAGATTTCCCCTTGAAAGAGGAGACTACGAGTCTGATTGTAACATTGTCTTAAACTATGTTATGGATTGAATAGAGATTATAAATATCTTGTATGTGTTTTAAATAATTGGTAGAGGTTTCACCAGTAAAATATGGTAGGATTATTAAGGTTGATATTGGTATATCATCATGTTTGGACAAAATGAGTGGAATACCTATATTAAAAGCTAAAAATTTTGATTTCTAGCCATTATGGGAGGTATAACATTGATAGGAGTTACCAAAGGGGATGGGAATAAAAACTTATGATATACTCTAGGTTGAGGGGTCACTACTTTTGATCACTTTTTAGATGGAAATGAAAATTCTAAAAAATCAGCCCTCTTACCTTTAGTAGATGACCTTGTTTGTTTTCAAGGCATACATCACCTTGAAAATGTGAGTCTGTAAGCTAGTGGAGTCTCTAGGTGCTTTGATATTTGCACAAAAATTATACAACATTCACTGATAATTACACTAATCTCTACGTAATTTTTAGGTCCCACTGGGCATGCTAAAAATTGTTATCACATGGGATTTTACCTATCTTGATTTTTTAGATTATTGTGCAAGTGTCTAATGATACAATGGAAAAAAATCCAAATCCATGGTACCTTGGTAATTTGAGGTAAATATTTAGAGAAGCCTAGCTTCCTTTCACTAAAATGTGATGCAAACTAATAAAATTTCAATTTTGTGGAAATCTCACTCTTTAGTGATTTTTGGATACTAAACTAGGGTTTTGATGGGGAAAAGGGTTGAAAATTTTGAAATTTATAGAAAATTGAAAGTATGGTGATTGTACCAAATATTTTATAGTGGATCTAAATGATTTATTGACAAACATAATGGAGCAAAAAATAAATTGAATTTATTTTTAAACACAGACTCATGCAAATTTAGAATTCAGAGGTAGTATTTTAGCCATTCTTCAAAAAATGGAAAAGGTTCTTTATTCCAAACAATAGTTATCAAGAGGGTAATATACCACAAATGACTTTTCTTGAGACTAAAATAAAAGATAAATCTTCCACCAAAAATAAACTAAATTTGCACAACATAGAGATCTCAAAGACAAGAAAGGCAAATCTTCAACTTTATTTCTCTCCAAAGGTTACAGCTTGTAGTAAATGCATTCAAAATGTAGAAAAATATAACTCACAACAAAAAAGATAGATTGGGTCATGGGGTCTGCCCATAGTTATAAAAAATATGTCATAGAAGACATTTAGTTATTGAAACTTGAACACAATGTTTAGAAAATCATGTAGATCTAAAAATATTCATGCAAAAAGAGGTAATCTCTTCTATTTGTGGCATCTTAGACTTATAGAATAGCTAAAACATAACATGCATGAGCTTGGCATGATCTTGGGTGTAGCATGACATGGATAGAACTAAGGATATTCATGTAAGGCTTATCCATCTGATAGTTACTAAAAATAGCTCTCCATACAAGAAGTGGTGCCCAAAATAAAGCTTGGAATTTCTAAATAAAAGATAACATTGAAATAAATTTCAAGTTTATTTTCATGAAAACCCTAGAATTTAAAATCTAAAGTGAAACTTTTACAACTTTATAAGTATTTATCACTTTTTGCCAAAAGGAACCATGTAATTTATAGTTCATGACTTTACATCTTTCAAACAATTCACATTAATTAAAATAGAAAGTGCAATTTGCACTTGTCCTTTTGAAACCTCTACATCCAAAAAATATAAACTATAAAAATATGTCTTTTTCCTTCTCAAAAGAGCTATAAAAATAAAGTTGTACCTTTGAAATCATAATTTGCAATGTTTTTGAAATGAAATTACACATTATAGTAATGTTGAAAATATTGAAAAAGAGAGGGAAAATTAATTGATGTCCAGAATCTCCTTAGCTTGATTATCATTCTCTTTCCACCACCTCTATGTGTATGCATTAAAGGCCTTGAATATTTCTTGTATTCACTATGCATCTGGCTTGTAAAAATAAATGGTGGAGGCTATATAATCTACCTGTACATCGAATAACTCTCTTCTAAATGTCCTTATGCCTTGAATTTTAGTTTTCATCTGATCAATTTATTTCTAGTATTTGATCAACCTCTGAATGGAACTTAAGACAAAAATCATGTCTTTTGTACATTCCTTCTCAACTATTACCTTAAAATGATTCTAAACTTGTTCTACCTAAAGGATATTACTAACATCATCCATTGGTTATCATGACATTAAATTCATCATACAATCAATCTTGTATTACACATTAGTAGCCTTGTCATGAGCATCCTTGGCTCACTCCATAGACTCTATTAGTACTCTTATCCAAAATTGAGTAGCCATGTGTAGTTCTTCATACTCAGCATCATCCTTTAATATTTTGTTAACAATGAGGGTATTCATGTCAATTGATTTTATGGATTTTGATTTGGTATAATAAATATTTAAGAGTTGAATTTCTCCTTTATAACTATTAATATGTTCCTTTAAAATTTATTTCCTCTCCATGATGCCTCCATAATGCTCCATCATGGCTACAAGAATTTTTTTACCTTTTGTGATCAGTTCCTTAGATAATACTTTTGTAGCCCTTCCCATGTGAGTATTCTCTCATATAAAATAAATTTTAGCTTGATATAGACTAATTATATTCACTACCTATAATTGTTATGATGTTTCAATGGGATTTATGAACTAGTTGAGTAATTCAGTCAATTGATCAACCTTTCTTTTCAACTCATCCTTGGTGGCTTTATCATGATCAATTATATGGAAGAGAGAGTTGATTCTTGTTTACACATCATGATTGAGTCCCTCTCTTATCTTCCTACCAAGGTGTATATGAGAAACATAATAATATACCATCACAAGATCCTTTTTTTATTTTTTTGGTTGGAGAACTACAATCCTAACATATCTCTCTCCCTTATCATTAATGAATGTCCTCAAAAGGGTCCTTGGATTAGGTTTTGGCTTCTGACATGCTGAAGTCCAATGTGGTGGGATCAATCTTTGTTTTCCTCTTTTTACTCATTAATTGGGCTATCCAACTAGGGGTAGCCTTCTACTAATTGACACAGTCACCAAAGAATTTACAGTTGTTTTAGTTGCACTAAATAATACTATAATAAAGGGAGACTCTTGGAAAGATGATACCATTGCCTATTTAAGAGGTGCCTATAAGGGTTCACCCTCATCAATAGTTTGAAAATCAACATTTACACAAAGTGTCTAAGTTAATCTAGCCTTTATTGATGGTATAGATGAAACAGTGGAAATGGGGGAAGTGAAGGCAATGAAATTAGCTATCTTTATTGGGGGAGTGGAGGATGGAACAAACATTGTAAATGTGAATTAAAAATTGGTGGAAGGGTGAAATCCAAAGCATTAAATGTGTCAATTAGGTAAGACCACTTAGGGTTAGTGATGTGAAAATAGTGGGTTGAGATCAAGGGTAAATAATACTTACCCTAGGGGTTGAGGTGGCTTGTGGAAACCTAGTCAAGATGACTCACTCCATGGCAATGTAGTGTTGGTGGTATTGGGAATTAATTGTGATGAAATGGAAGGAATTGTAAATGGACTACAAAATAGGAGTGGATCAAATGGGGAAGGTGAAGTGGGAGGAAGGCAAAGTGAAGTGTAAACTTGAAATTCCACTTTAGGGGGACCCTAAGTGTCCACATGACTTATTTTTGCTGATTGCTTATTGAGTTGGGTGGAGTGGTAGATGAAGTGGGGACAAGTGGGAAGGTTGACACTTGAGGTGGAGGAGATAAAACTTGTGGAGTGATGGGAACGTGAGATGCTTGAGGAGTAGAGAGATATGGTGTAGGTGTTGAAACCTCCTATACAATATGTGTAAGAGAAGGTTGATTAATGGAAATAGGAGTCAAGGATACGGGATATGAAGCTATAGATCCCTGTGTTTCTATTGTGTCTTTTAAAAGATCAATAGGTTCATTTTTAACTTCTCCCTATCTATTGGATTCCCTATTTTTTGCCTTTGTCTTTATTTTATTCTTATTCTTAGATTCTTGTAAAGGTTCCTTAGGGCCCTCCTTTGATGAAGTAATATATTTTACCTTGAGCTTTAAAATCTTCTCCTTAACCCCTATGGTCTATTTTATGATTTTCACTCCCTTGCTCATTAGACAACTAATATTTATGTTGATCACTAGGGTTGTTTTATCAAATAGTGATAAATATTTAGGAATTGACCACTTCATTAGTGGTAAAGGCTTGGCAATGATCTATGAGAGGTAGATGGGATCTACTCTAGAGTTTTCATCCATCAAGTCATCATGGAATAGTGCCATATCATAGTCATTTAATATTTATAGGGACAACCTAGAATAGTCCCTCATTTTGACCATTTCTTCATCATCACAGTATTCACATAAATCCTCATAATATGGCACATGTTCATATGTTACCAATTCTAGTGTAGTAGTGACCTTACCATATGGATCAAAGTAAGGTCTAGATTTTAGTGTCCTCAATATTAATTAGAACATCTCCTCCTCCATATTTTTGGCCTTAAAAAGAGATTGGTATGTATAACAACCAATATAAATAGGGAATTCTATCCCTACCTTATGTCTATCCAAAAGTATTTTATGTGTATCCACTAGCTACCTAACCAAATCCAACAATACCTATTTGTCAATTACATACTACCTAAGGGTGTAAATACAACCACTGAATCTATTTGCCTAGATGTAGGAATAGGTGGGGAACTATATAGAAAAGAAACCCCATTTATTAATCTCATCTTTTACCATTTGGGAGAACCTTGTCTTCCTAAGCTCTTGATTAAACATGATGATGATGTTGTAAATGAAAGAATCATTAACTCTCCTAAATTTTTTTCTATTAGCCTATAATTTGAGATCAATGTAGTATTTATAGGCTATATTTATCTCTTCAATAACTATATTTAGGCTTTGTAACAATCTTCATTTGGTTAATATATAGATAGTATATGATGTCATATAAAACTTATTGGTCATTTGCACCTTCACCAACTGGTGATGGAGGGAATCAATTATTAGATAAGCCCAATATATATGTTGTTTATTCTCTCCAATGATCCAAATATATTGGTACATCCAATCTTGATAACACTTGACATCAAGATTACTATTGAATCTATGTAGAAGTGTTATAATGTCTCCCACCCCCTCTATAAAATTAGACCTATACATAGTATTGGGAAATCTAGTGGAGGAATGCTTGGGAGTATTGAGACATTTTTTTTAATTATATTTTGACATACATATTTCTTCTCCTTATAAAAATATGCATATGTTTTTGGAGTTATATCAAAATAACTCTCAAATTTAGGGATGGAAAACACTATGTTGATGAAATCAGGATCAAGATCTAGTAATTTCTCCCCTTTTTCAATGAATACTTGTCTCTTATTAGGGTCATAATGTTGATCCATTGTGATTAATAACTTAGGAATTTGAATATAAAGAGGAAAGGCTAAATCTTTTGGAAAAATAGATTCATAGATACTCTAGATCCAATCACTTTTGAAATCTACAACTATCCTAGCCAAAAACTCTACAAGGTCAATGTGACCTAAATTTGTATCTATTATCAATGCCATAATAGATTCCAAGTAATAAGTTACTTTGGGGCCCTTATATTTTAACTTTATTTCCTTGAGAGGCATGGAAACTAAAGTTACTGCTTGTGAGAAACCAACTATGAAAGTTTGTAAAACCTATAGGTGTCTGGAGAACTTGAATTCTCTGGTGGATCTTGGTGGTGCTTAGAGCATGTCCAGTGTCTACGATGCTTAAGGGATATGAAATATCTAATGGAGGTGTGATGTAATTATATTAGGTCCACTATCCATGATGCATTGGAAGTTAGTAGGGTTTGAAGGTGTTTGAGGCATGGGAGATCTCTGACAAAAGTTGGAGTTGATCAAAGCACACCCACTCTCCATCAAGGTGATAAGGAATATTGTAGGAAATATTCATTGTTTGAAAGGAATTATATGCTTGGGAATATTCATTAGCATTAGAAAATCCTTAGATTCTAAGTATGAAATCTTGGAAGGAAAATGAAAGGCTCTTCTTAGTTGATGATATTGCAAGGTTTGGAAAATCTTAAATTGAGGCTTTCAAAAATTAAAACCATAGACTACCCTAGACTTTCTTAGGCTGAGCCTAGAAATTAAAACACCAAACAACCTCTAATTTTACTTTTAATAGAAGAAACCCTAAATAGAATTTTTTCAATGAAAACCCTAAATTGGAAAGAAATCGTTGAGAATTCAAAATCCTTTTTAAGTAATAGAAACTTAAGGTAGAATGACACAAGGGAGGTACCATTTATGGTCACAAGTGATGTGGAGTGAATTTTTTTTCAATCATGGATTGAATTATAGGTTTGTATGTATGAGGTTCAAGGTCTAGTGGTGAGGGTATAGGTGACAAGATCTCCAAATCATGATTAACACTTAACAAATGATAATACGTTTGTAAAAATAACCTAGTTTTATATGAAAAAGCTTGAAATCAATGCAAGATCAAGTGGTTGGTTGTATATTTTGGACCTTATTGGATAAAGGTTGACTATTCACAAAAATGTTGGTCTTGGCAAGAAGCAGGACTCAACATGCACTTTACATGTTGAAAATGTGCAATGTGTACCTGAGGTTTTTCATCCTATGGGAATGGATTTGGTGGGTTGGTAGAATTTCGACCTACTTGAACTAGGTCCACTCATCATAGATGAGACGTTAGGCTTTATTATAATGTGGAACCCATATGGCATATTTCACATTTATATTATATAAAGTGCACTCAAGGTTTTGGGTCCCACCATGTATAAAGGTGAGTGTTTGGGGGAATGTGAGACTGTGGTGAACTTTTCATGTTTTAAAATGTGCAAAGTGCACTTCAAGTTTTTCATTTTATATAAGTGGGTTATTAAAGTCTTGGTGGAATTAGAGCCTATTGTGTACTCTACACATTGTGAAAACATGCAAAGTGCACACCAAGTTCTGGATTTCATCAGATGGGTGCATGGTAGGATCCAAAACCTACCATAAATTTTACACATTTGAGAATGTAAAAAATTCATGGTGAGTTATATATTATGTAGTTTTAGGTTTTGGTGCTAAGTGGGATCCAAAACCCATGAAGTAATTTGCACAACTAAAAATTGCATCTAGATTCCTAGATTCCACTATTTAGGGATTGGTTTCTTGAAGGATTTAAAAAAAATTCCAAAAAAAATGGGGTCTCATTTAGGGTGTTATATGTAGTGATATTTTTGGTCAAAAAATCTCAATAGGGTAATTATCCTTCTTAGATGATCTATTCAAATTCTGAAAATCAACATAAAGCTATATTTCTCCATTCTTTTTCTAGATTGGTACACGATTGACAACCCATGTCGAGTGATGTATAGGAAATATTATCATTTCATCAAGAAAATTCTTCACTTACTTTTAAATTAGAGGTTGTAATACTAGATTATTTATCCTTCCTCATTGCCTGAAAGGTTTATAGGCTTCCTTTAATGGGATAGTGTGAGTAATCAAACTAGTGTTGAAGATCTTGAGGTCATCATAAGACCAAGCAATGACATATTTGAATTTGGTTAGAAAGGCAGCCACTCTATTTAATTCTTCATCAATGTACGCTAATCCAATGTTAACATTATATTCATTATCAGGTTCTTCCTAGTTTACTTGCTTGTAATCCTTCCTGCATACTTTGGGCTACTTAGTTTCATTTCCTTGGTTATTTGGGTCAAACATCCTCTCCAAGGAAATCATGCCTTTGGGGATATAATTCTCTTTAATTTGGATTATTCCATCTTCATGGTTCTTCAAAATTTCTATATGACTTTCATCTTATTCATCAATAATGAAGGATTTGAACACACCAGCACTGCATAAGAAATCAATTATTTATCGTTTATCATCGAAGACTTAGAAGTGATTTATGTTATCTATCATAGATGGGCATGAGATTATCTCCATAGTAAATTCTTGCAATTTTAAGGCTTCTATAGGTACCAATTTTATTGTCATAAAAGATAGAGAATCTACTAACTAGTTCTATTCCCTGGGAAAGGAAACAATATTGAATGAGTCAAAGTATTTGATGAAGTCCAAAGCTCTAAATTTATACTTTTTAAACAAGAAAGTTTACACTGATAGATACTTCTAACTTGACTAACCACTAACTTAGAATCACCATAAAATATTAATTCTTTAGACTTATGCTTAGTCATAAATTAATGTCCTAAAATAAGAGCTTCATATTCTGCTAAGTTATTAGTGCAATATAACTGAAATCTATAAGAAGCCAAATATTGCTTCCCTAAAAGATTTTTTATAACAATTTTGATGCCTAAGCCTTTTTTATATCATGCACCATCAAAGTACAATGTCTAAGTGAATTTATTTTCTTCCTTCACACCATCATTTGCAATAATGTTAGTGGTATCCAAAGTATAGATGCCTAAATCAGAAGACTAGTAGTTTACCTTCTCATTAGTGGAATTGTATCTTTTAATCATATATTTCATATTGGGTTCCCTATAGATCCTAATCTGATTTGGGATCCCTCACCAAGGAAACCACATGTGGGAATAATCCATGAACATGTATACATTCAAGGGTTTAGTCTAGTCATAGCTAAGTAACAACCCATAGGCTTGAGGTATAGTGATGACATGAATGTCAATGAATTATTGTATATGAGGCTCTTGAGTTATCTACATGTGGATGTTCAATAATTCACCTATCATCTTTACTCTTGACTTATCCAAATGTACTAGTACCTTCTCAAATTTAATTGGATGTCACCCCAAATTTTCACATATTCTTAAGGCCATAATATTAGCCAAATCATCAAAATCAAGTTAGTATTTATGGAGATTTTTACCAAAAATTCTAATGTTTAACAAGAATGGTGGAACCTCATGCTTTCTCTTGTACATCACTATAGTGGCATGATCATGTTTAGATTTTCTAGAGCTAGGATTTTCATTTAAGGATTTCAACAACAAATCATGTTGTTTGGTGATTTGTGTGAGCTCCTACAATGTTATATTCACCTTAATCTTATTCATGTCTTCTAATATATTTTACCCACATTTTGATGTTGTACAGGGAACCTCTATTATTAGATGACTCTCCTTACCTTTGGGGTGTGGAGGTTTATTGTTTGTCCTATTATTAGGTGGTGTATCTAGATTATTAGGTGGATTGGAGGTTGCTAATGGTGGGTTCTGGCATTTTATTCTCAAGGTGTAGTTGTTTTTTTGGAACTATTGGAAAGCACATACCTCTTCAACATTATCTTCGGGTCCATTCTCATCAGGGCTAGGAAAATTTTAAGTCTCAACCATGGGGACTAATTTAGGTTCTATAGGGGTATAATTGGATTTATCAAAGCCTTTAGCATTTTTTTATCATTGGAATTCATGTCTAGTCTCTCCATTTAGCTCTAGATAGCTTAACTGCATGGTAAAACTTAACACAATCTAGGTCTCCATGTCTAGTGGTATTGTGTACTCAGTACTAATTAGTCAAGTCCATCTCATAAATGTTGATTTTAGGTAATTTACTTAAATGAGGATCATTGATGTTGTTATACCTACTGAAATGTCTATAGTATATTTGGAAATTATAGTTTTTGTTAGAGCTCTCTGTGGTGTTACCCATCTATTTCTTGAGATCTAGGAAATCATTGGCAAGCTTTTGGATAGTTCTTTGGATTGAGTCTAACTCTCCCTTTAGAGGTTCTAAGATTTTATTCTAAGTGGTATCTTGTATATTGGTGTTTTTTACATGCACCATTACTTTATTATTCTGAGGGTGTGCCTCTACATTTGCTTGGTTGAATAATCAATTATGTTGGTTAGGTATAACATGACTCAAAGGTAATTGTTTATGCATTGGTAATTGGTTCAAAGAGGTCTAGTTTTAATTCATGTTAGGGATGACATTTAGAGCAGACATAGTTGTATCAATGTTTGGAAAGGCAAAGATAGGGTATCCTTGTAGGTAAATTTACTCATCAATATGTATAGCCTCAACATAGGCTAAAGGCAATGTGTCAATTCCCATGACTCTCATTATAAAAATGGATATCATTGGATCCAAAGCATTCTTGTATATTTATAAGGCTAACTTATCTATAAGATTATATGGTGGGGATGTCAGTGTATATATTTTTTAAACTAGCATTGAATGCTTTTATTGGATCTTTTGAGTCCCTTTTGAGGGTGGTAACTTGTTGGGAAATAATCCCTAAGCTAACTACCATTCCAAATTGGGAAATAAATGTGTCATTGAAATTCCCCCATCTCATGATGGAATCTTTAGGTAAGTTAAGGAAATAATCATAGGTTTCATACCTAAAGGTGAAGGTAAAAAGCAACAAGCCACATCCTTATGAATTACATTGAGTAACCTTAAAGTTTCCTTGAATGATTTCATGTGTTCTTCAGTAGTGAATCTCCTTGTCAGGGAAAAGAGGGGAAAATACTTTTATACATTTCTTGGGAAATCATGTATAGGTCTAGGGACATTAATGGATGAACTATCTAACCATGCCATGGTTGGTAAGAGGGGTTGAAAATTTTGGTTATATGGAAAATTTGATTAAGTCTTAGAATTTTTGCATCTACCTTTGATATTTTTTTCTTATGGGTTTCTAGAGATGCTAAAGGGATTCTAGGCTCAAATCAGGATCTGGTTCTAATCCTAGGCAACTCTAGAATGTAGAATGGGTATTAAGAAATAAAAAACTAAAAATCTAGCCTCTACCAATGATAAATATCACAAACATTAATCAATATTTACAAAAATATTGAAGATTAAGCAATTTTGCCTTGATCTTTTAAGTTTTAAGCTATAAACCCTCAAATTCTCAAAATTTGCACAAATACTTATTAGCTCTACACATAAACCTACAAAGATTGATATAAAATAAATACTCTAGAGGATTTATATACCTTATTTTATGATCTAATAATGTTATTTGTCTTCAGTAAAAAGTAATGCCTAGATTCAATATATGCAACACCTTAGAGACTGATTTTTACACAGATTTACAAATTCTTTAACAAATTTATGCTATACTTTATAAATATGATTTAAATAGCCTATAATAGGAGTAAAGAGTGGGGTATTTCACCTATCTTCACACAAATTTGAATAAATATCTAGATTATTCTACCAAATTTTCATAAATGAACACTATCTTTGATAAAATCTTTAAGAGATGTGAAGATTCCTATAAATAATGCAAATATTAATGAAAATAATGTAGATCCTTAATGTTCTTTAAAAATCTTCATGTAATTTAAAATAGTTGAACATGTATACAATGAAGCACACTATAATTCAACAAAGATACATGAAAATAGTTGCATAATGGCTCTGCTTCTATCACCAGAGAACATCCTTACCTGTGAATGCATGCTTGGTGCTTCCTATGTCACTAAGAACAAAAGAGAAATTAAGAAACTGAATTTAAATTCCTATAATGACTTTGGGCTTGACTTATTTTTACAACTATTACTTGTAATAGGATAAATAGTATAGATGTGATTGCCACTTCAATTTTTTTTAGTAGACCCTGTTGTAGGAATAGTAGATGTTATGCAATGACACAATTTCTAGCTAATCTTTGTGAATTATATTAATGATTTCTAATTAGTTCCCAAAATTTAAATGAACAATGGATATATACAACATGATCTAAGCTAATTTGATTCATAGATGGATCCTAGAGAGAGTAGGGTAAGGTAGAAAAGAGATTGTGCTAAAGATGAATGAAGATTCCAAGTCTACTAACTCATGAGACAAATACATGAAACTAACATCTATTAGAACTAAAATGATTCTCAAGGATAAACAAATCCAATTAATGATTAAAGGTAAGAGAATTAATGTATATAAAAATATACGTTTCATACATATAACTCACTCATAGTAAATTACACAACACATCTAGTTGCAAATGAGAGAAAACCTTACAAATATAATATCAAACTAGTTAGCCTAATGTTAAGCTCAAACTAATAGATGCATGCATAAAATGTAATTGTAAGATTAATTTTAATAAAGAAAATAATAAAAAATTAAAATATTGAGGAACAATAACACAAAAACAAATAATTAAGAAGTACAGATAATCTCATGAATTCTTTGGCTCTCTTGTATTAATTCTTGCAAATAACTATTTTTCCCTTAAAAAATGAGGGGAGACCCTTATTTATAGGCTCAAATGCCTAATATGTGTTTGAGTGGGCCCAAAAACAACACCCAAACATATCCAAGTGGCTTAAACCCCCATAGTACAATGGAATATTCTACATTTGAAATCACAAAAAGACTACAAAATATTTCTAAGTGGTTGGAGGTTGTTATTGGCCAAATTGATATTGTTGTTATTATTTCTAATACTTCTCATTATCCTCCTAGGTCTATACTTCAACACATGCTTGATAATCTTTGTCTATTTGAGTAAAATCTAGTATTGCATACCTAAATAAATTAGGTATGTCCTGGATTAGCTTGCCATGCCTTTTTTATTTCCTCTACCTTATATAGTCTCTAATTGGTGAGTGCCATAATGTCCAATATTTGTGAAACTATCTTGGCACTTGATATATCCTATTAGAACCATGTAATGAGGATCTTCATTTGTGCCCCAAACTCTTGCTCTTCTATGAAGGAGCCATCAAGGTTGGTCACTTTGGTAATCATGGCATCCTTTAATAAGTGGGTTATTTTGAACTCAATTTTATCAAAATATGTGTTTTCATTCTTGAGTTTATCAAACCATGTCTTCAAAATTCTCCTCCTATTCATGAGGATGGTCTATGTAGGAAAAATGTCTTCAAGAGGCAAGACTTTGAGATTAAGGAATTTATTAATTTTTACCACTATTGCCAATTTTGCTAACTTGGTGTCATAATGGACAATACTTTGGTCAAACTTTGTGACCACCTTGGCTTGTTAGACCCCCTCTCCTCGTCTCTTCTTCATAACCTTGTAGACATTGAAAAATTGATTAAAACATTTAATATTGAAATCAAAGTGTTATCTAGCACTATAGTTAGTGTTTGTTATTTTAGCCTTTGTAATTCTTATTGTATTCATTTCATTATAGCAAAGGTGGATTTTTCCTATGCTTATACTAAAAACACCAGGTCTTTAGCATAATCTTGCACTTCCGTGGGGCCTACTTTTCTTTTTTTATTCAAAGTGAAGAGTGGTTCTTCACTTTCATATATCAAAACTGAGATAGACTATGGTTTTTCTATTTGTCTCTAAATAACCCTCTTAATGGTGTCAGTGGTGGGCTCAAACAGCATCATAATTTAGGTTGGAGCTTGGCTTTCCTGAGGCCTCCCCTAGCTTATTGTCTACATTACACTTCTCACCCAATTTAGGGTGATTGGTTAAATGAGAGGTGGTTATAGTGGGAGTACTTAAGAAGAGGAAGAAGTTAAGGCTATATCTAGGATATACAAATTAGTTGGGTCTAATTACCCCAATAGATCAAATAATGACTTAGCAGGGTCCATGTTGAGCACAAATGAGGTTAGTGTTTGGGGGTAATCATTTGGATTGTTGTGTTGAGGAAAAGTGGCTTCTACTAGGTGAATGATTTTGGAATAGGTTTGAGTTTTTTGATGGATCTAATGGATCCAAGGGTGAGTGATGCACTTGTAGTGATGGCTTGAGAAGGGGTACAGCCCATATATAACATTATTGCTTTGTGAACTTGGTGGAGGTGGAAAATTGGTAGTGGCATGAGAGATGAATTGTAATGGTGCCTCCAAAGGAAGTAGTGGTGGGATAAGTGAATAAGGAAGTGTGAAAAACTTAAAAATTAGGAGAAATTAAAAATATAGTAATGCCTAAAAAAATATGATGGTGGATTACTTATAGAGGGAGATTATGAGGCTAATGTAGGGGACACTGATCCTCTCACTGTGGCTCTAAGAGACTTCTTCCTTATGTATAATTTCTTAATGGTTATACTAGATAGTGCCTAAAGTCCTTATAATGTGATCTCAACTCCTTGTTGTTCTTCCTTAAGATTAATGATAGTGGGACCTGGCTAGCCCAAGTTTCCTATGGAAACTTCTTCATCATATACAATAGATGTTTTAAGTTATTATGAGGGGCTATGTTCACTACCTGAATCTCCTTAATCATAGTTTAAAGGCATGTCTTTCCCACTTAGAGTAGCCTAAATTAGGGGTCTAAAGGGCTTGTTTCTGATAAGAGGAACATTATCCTCTTCTTCTTCATCCTTCTCTTCATAATCTACATTGAACATGCTCACATTAGTTGGTGAGAGATTAGGCCTTATTATATCCTCATTTCTCCTTTATTGATTGAGCCTCATCTTGAGTGGTATATTATTCCTAATATCATTTCTCATGATTACCTCATCATCCATTTCATCAAGGTATATCTAATCATGTACCTCATCCTAATGTTTATACTCTACAACCACATCTCTTCTAAATTTGGTGAGGTGCTTGGAAATAACCTATTTTGGATCTCACATTTTGATATCATCCTTAGGAAATAGGTAAAAATCCATATTCCTTAATGCCACTATTACATATTTCCTTTATTTTACCTAAGCTCTCCTCATCTGATAAGTAGCATTATGGGGTTTGTCTTCTTTTTCCTCTTGAAGATGCCCTCAACTCCATGGATAATTTGGTATGTTATCTCTTCTTCTACTAGCTTCATTGACACATACCTTGGTAGACTAAGGGGAGATATCATTACCCCTTCTACTTAAATGATTATATAATTGAGGTAGAGGTAGAATTTGCCTATATCTTTTATTACCTACCTAAATTCGAATGGCACCCTTTGAATTTCACTTTTTGTGTTTGATTTTTAGACTGGGGGATAAAAATCCTTTGTTATTATTTTGATATTTTACCTAAAGTAGTGGATGTGTAATGAGAATAATGATTATGGAAAAACTTCTTAAATATTAGGAGACCATGTGATTGGCCCTAACTATGTAGTCACACATATGGCATTTAATAAATATCTCATCATATAAAATGGAGCCCTATTCTTACATGTGTCATTCATGGAAGTAACCATATTCTCACTAATAATGTCCCTAGGTGGGGGAATCTATTGATCTTTTAAAATCATTTACAATAGTGGGATAGTTTTATGTCTACATATGCAATATGTGCATTGCCAAATACTCTATTTAGTAAGGTTAGGCCAATCCTTACTCCTTTTTTGAACTGTTGAATAGCCATATCCCCCTGGTCATTCATGTATACAATCCCATTTGGTTTAGTTTCCCATGAGGCCAAGACCTTGTATATAGAGTGCATCTCATACTAGCTTTGGATAGTGCTCTGGTTATATTCCATCTATGGTAGAGGTAGGTCATATTACTTTTCAAAACTAGGCCTAATGATGAAGGAAATTGGGAACCCATAATTTAGGGACTTTATCATCCCATATTCACATTTTGACATCTTGAAAATGTTATTTAATAGGTTAATGCATTACATTACTTCTATTTTTACTACTATTTTTTGGAGACTGGTATCTTAGATTGCTATGATGTTAGAGGAAAGATGAATGACATAGAGAATAGTTTTAGAATCATCAAGGTTCTTTGGTTCCTTAACATTGTAAAATATATAGCTATAATGTATGTCTCTTATGTTTATGGCCTCAAGGAAGAACTCTTAGTCCTTAAAAACTATTGAATTACCATATTGAAATAAAAAATCATCATTTCCAAATGAAATACCCTTACTAGAAGTAGAAGGTCCTTCATGTTCCATTTTTATGGTATTTTAGGTAATAATTGATGCCTTCTATATTTTTTTGTAGCTTTGGAGTTCTAATGATAGTGTCCTAAGTGTAATCCATGAATATCTCAAGCTTGGTTGGACTTTGAAAATGTAGATAACAATGAGAGAAAACTCTTCAGACTTTCAAATGTAAGTAAAGGTAGTAATAATTGAGTTGGGGATCCTTTTTTAGATTGCTTTGATTAATGTAAGGTCTGATGGTGATCTTAGTCCATACCATATTAATGTTGAGATCATCACCTTTGAATTTGAAATCCTCTAAAATATTACTATTGGTAATTAATTACTTTATAATTCAAATTTAGCATTGATTTGCCTTTGATTCACCATTAATTTTAGCTTTAAATTTAAATATTTCCACCTTATGACACATGGCATGCCAATTAGGATCTATCTATGCACTTATGGGACCTAAAAATGACTTGGCTTCTCAATCAGCTCAAATCTAGATATGTGGTATTTTTTTATTACTCTCAAGCACTCTAGATATAGCTTAATGTGATAAATCACTTATACCCTACCACATGGGACTCCTCTATTCATGGTGCTCTTGGGTAGGGCCCTTTAGTTTTGAGTGGTTGTGGGAGTGCCATGTGTTACTTTTATAGACAATCAAGGCTCCTTCTTTTCTAGGTGGCTTTATAAAGGGTAATCATAGCCTCACTTGAATAGGTATCACCTTTAGAATGCCTGTCGATAGCTATCAGTATCTTATTTTGAATGTGTAGCTCATGTCGAGGCACATCTCATTATTAGAGATGATTTGGCTAGTTTTAGATGGAGCCTCATAAGAATGACATTCAAAATCATCTCAAGGGTCCATTGGGGACATGCATCATCTTGATGGTTCTTATAAGTGATCAATTGGTTCTTTAGATAGAATTAGTATGAACATTACAAATTTTAGCATCATGTGGGTCTAAAGGGGGCATGCATCATTCTCACAATCTCTTCTTCATTATTCTCCCACTTGTCATTATCCAAAGGGGTTTAGACAATTAGGTATAAGCAATCCTTAATTAAATGGTGAGGGTACATACACATGTTAGTTTTGGATGAATCTTTAGGGACACATGTCACTTCATAAGGTTTATTGGATTTGGATGGTTGTGTTTGGGACACATGATATTATCTCATGAGTTTATTCATTTTAGTGGGATGCATGACAACCTAGATCTATCAAGTTTTCTCAAATGGATTAGGATCTTGACATGTATCTTATGGATTTTAATTCCAATAATTAACTCTTTTGTGAGCTCTTGGGATGGTGTCACATGACTCATGGGATTCATAGATTTATTCCAAGTGTCATACATTTAGTAATGAGTTATTAAGGCATAATAAAGGTTAATGAGGTGGACATCTATCCTCTTTAGGTTGTGATCTTAAAATTGACATCCCATGAGATGTCTCAAACTACCAATTTAACTCTAATGTCTTATGAAGTCATGTAAGAAGTTAAATTAGACTTTGGGAAACATCAAATGTCAATCATAATAAAAATGAAACCAAATTAAAGTAAAAATATGTAATTAAATATTTTAAATAGAATTCAAGATTAGTTTGGTAGGATTTGGTGAAGTTTACTGTGTGTTCATGCCCATTTGAAGATTGGGTGGAATACTTTTGATGAAGACATGTCTACACATTTTAAATCAATTAGTGATTAATTATTCATTTAAACTTAGATAAAACATGAATTAACTTGTAATAATTAAGATATTTGCATATGCTAGTCTATATTACGAAATGAATATTTAACCAAGAAATTGCTAAGAAGTATTAAAGTAACTTTTTATGTGGACAAATGACTCAACAAGCTTGGATTTTAGGCATTTTTGAAAAATTAAATTAGGAGGGTCCCCATTCTATGAATAAGGGGTTATTTGAGCATCAATAAGTACTAATCAGAGTAATTGACACTCATAAACTTCATTTGCATAATAGAGATATGTCACAATGTAAGGTCTTGTGGGACCAATACTATGAGGAGAGTGCTACTTGGGAGGATTATGATGAGTTAAACAGGTGATTTACAAATTTATTTTCTTGATTTGATGCTTCATACTATGTTATTTTTATGCCAAATAATGTTTTTAATTCATAACTAATATTTGAATAAGTATCATCGGGACAATGACTATATTTAGGGGGAATGATGTCACATCCAGATTCCTTACTAAGAAAATTTACTTGATTATCTCTGGATTTTTATGGTTGGTAATTTTATATGATTATTATTAACTAGGTTTTAAGTCATATGTTATTATGGGATAGTTTATTATTAATTTGATTACTTGATTTCATTGTTATGAGTTTAGTTGTATGTTATATTCTTACATTATGATCATGTTGATTTGTTATTATAATATTATTTTATGATATATGTCACAATGTTATGGACTAACTACCTAATTATCATTAGTTGGATGCAAGAGATATTTATCCCTTGGATTATGATGGAGGGAGAGCATCATCTAAGAGGGTGACTTAGATGGAAGTGTTGGGGGATGGCAGAGGAATAGCTAGAAACCATGTGCACATCACATTAATGGAACTCATTTTATGCATAGTTTGAATTGTTAGTGTTAGTACACTTTTGGATGATGTCTAAATCTAGATAATTATTTATGCATATCAGTGGTGTGTTATCTCAATTTTATACTTTTGTTTAATTAATCTTATATGATTATGGTGTGGTTGTTATACGTAGATTTAGTGTATAATGTAGTAGTATGCTTATGTCATGTTATGGAATTTAGGATTGAATGTAAATTCACATGATTTGATTACTACCACATATAATTTAACCATTGTGTCTTAGTAATGTTTGAGAATATAAGCTAGTTATCTTTATGATACTTCAAGGATGACAATTACTATTGAAAAGACATAGATAGTCTATGTAACATCATTACCATATTTAGATAAAATAATATCATTGACTTTATATTAATCATATTGCTAGTAAGTAATTATGATTATTTATTATTATTTCATGTTATTAATAAGTAATTGCAAAATAAAAATAGGAAAAGTGAATAAAATAATTGTGTTATTAGTAAATGTATTGTATTATATTATAAAAAGGAAATAAAATAAATAAAATAATTGTATCATAATTAGTAAATGAATTTCATTATATTATTAGTTATAAAAAAAGAAAAAAAAAAACATTAAAAAGAAAAAATGGAAAACTTAAAAAAAAGGTTAAGCTTTAAATAAAAATAATGGAAAACAATCTTTCAAATAAGGGAAAGAAAGTTTGGGCAGTGTAGTAGAAGAATAAAAGGTAGAGTGAAGTTTAGTATAGAGAAGAATAAGAGAGGAAGTGGAGAATAGAAGTGTAGCACATTGCAGAAGAGGACTAAACTAAGAAAAAGTTTTATGGATAGTGCCATGTCAATTTAGAATCCTTACAAGGTAGGTGGCATATTGAATTTTGTTGTGAAGTTATTTATATATAATCCATGTATGAAATAACTGAGATTATTGTTAAATAAATACATGGAAAAATATGACTGTGTAATATAGAGATCTCAGTATTATTTAATTATATAGTGAACAATATATGTATATAGCAATCTATTTGGTGTATTTATATATATATAATAATCATATTCAATAGAAAACAACATCAAACTATCTATAAAAATTATAATAAATACCAAACTATGTATTCACTTGAATTAATATACATCGAATCAAAGCATTGATGGATATATATAGTTTTAAGTGAGTAAATAGTTTGATATAGTTATGTTGATAATGATAGAATTTTTAAATCTAGCATACATATATTATATTGAAGTTAATAATGATAGATTTGTTGAATCTAATAGTGATAGGAATGAATAACACATATAAAATTTTATCTCCCATTTAGGTACCTATTTTTTTTACATTGTAGTACTTTAGAGTTAAGGTATAATGTGATAAATATGGATACCACTGTGTGATAATGGATTTCACTAAATTTTATAACTTATAGCTAAATAAGGGTCATTTTATTTTAACTTATATACATCTTAGTTGTGACCCATGTATTCAATCATTTGAAATAGTAAGGATAAATAAAATTGGGCTATGCATTCTTACCTTCGAATGTGTGTGTGTGTGTGTGTGTGTGTGTGTGTGTGTGTGTGTGTGTGTGTGTGTGTGTGTGTGTGTGTGTGTGTGTGTGTGTGTGTGTGTGTGTGTGTGTGTGTGTGTGTGTGTGTGTGTGTGTGTGTGTGTGTGTGTGTGTGTGTGTGTGTGTGTGTGTGTAAGGAGTCTTTAAGTATGTAAGTGTAATTTAAAAGAAGTTGAATATGTCAAACTTTAAATAATAGATAAGAACTAGTTGTATTGTTCAAGCACTGATACAATGGTGTCAAGGTCAGAAAGTATTTGGTTCTCAATGAATTAGTTTTAGATTTGATCTTATAAATACTTAAGTATTATAAAAAAGAGTATAAATAACCAATTGAAAAACAAATGAATAGTTAGGTATGTATATATGTTTGCTTATTAACTCAGTTTTCAATAATTCAATATAATGTAATACAATCTAGGTACATAGATTAGGGGAAAAGAGGGAAACTAAATTGGAATGAATTTAACAATGGTTGAATTATATCCTCTATATAAGAATAAGTGAGTCACAATAAGGGTTTTGGAAATGTATAAAACTCTATATAGTTCACTTGATGCATTTTTACTTAAAGGTTAAATAGTTGTTAGAAGCATATAAGATTTCTTTAAGAAAAATAAAGAATATTGTTAGTATGGTAGAGCAATAATTATGTATTAGAAGATATGTATTATGTAATATATGTTATGCAAGGAGATTAAATATATGAAATATTGATAGGAGGACTTAGATACTTATGGGCACATACAACATATAGAGGTGTGCCCAAATCTGTTATAATTAATAATAAGTCATATGATTTTGAGGGATAAGAAACTATGACTATATGAATGTAGTCTACTAAAAATATAACAAGTTATTTAAATGAAATATCATATTTTCATGACTGGTTGTTTGTAATGGAGTGGTTAAACATATGAGCAATGGACTATGATATTATTTTTCTTCATAGAATGTACCATATATTTGTATCTAATTATGAAATTTAGAGGTATGCAATCTAACTATAGATTGTACCTAGTTGGTATGATCTATTATTGTATGCTTATTATTTATGTGACAAATAATATAGTAGAGATTCATTAATATGTTTAATGGAATAAATGTATGCATTTTAGTTATTCTTTTGTTTATCATGTTTTATGTTTGCTAATAGAGAGTAATCAGTATGAATATGTTGGTTATATTTATATTAATTGAATCTCTCATTATTTGTACTAAATAGTGAGACAGACTTTACTATCTTATCAGCATCACTAATACTAGATGAAGGTAATCTAATCAATTGGTGATTATGAATTTAACTAATCCTAGAGATCAATAACTATTGAAAAATTTTGCCAAAGAAATGTTAGTTAGACATTATCATTTCATATTTATGTTATACATGTTTGTGTAATATCATATGTTAGAATAGATATCTTTATGGTATAATTCATGTTCTTAGAAATCATACATCACACGGGTACTAGCTTGTCTCTCTATATTCCCACACCATCACTATCTACTCATCCATTAAGGGAGGGCCATTCCTTGATGGGGGATTATGTGTGGGATCAATGGTCTATGGTTGGTGTGAAAAATCACTTGGATGATGCTCTTCTTCCCTATAGCAATACTTATTTGGATAGTATACTTGAGATTATTATAGATACTAGAGTTCAGGAAGTCCATCTCCATTGAGCCATGTATCTTGTATCTTGTACCTTATATTTTATTTATTACTATTGAAACCTTATTTATAATGAAATGTATTTATTTACTCATTATAAATTAACAATAATGGTTGTATTATTATAGCAACCATGGCTGGATATTTGTCATTACTTTATATATTCAGTTATATTTTATTTCATCTAATGATAGTGATCAGTGACATATAGATGTTATGTGTTTATTATATAAATTACATACTTAAGAGTGTTTTATCTGAATCACTAATTATATTATTATGGTTAAATATAATGAATGAATACATTGATTAAATTTAAAAAAAATCATATTATTCTAAGTAGATCCTAGTGGGGATGTTATAATAGTATCCTAGTTTGTTGTGATATGTAGAAGTGGTTGAGGAGTCTTATGAGATATATCCACATTATTGTCATGATGTATCTACATTTAACCCATGTATGGTTGACTTAATATGTGTATCCAAGAGGGGTGTATGGAATAATAAGTATTTACATGTTCATCTACCATTTTTATTTTCCATTATCTTGATTTGGTTTCATATCATCAATAGATGAGTTTATGTTATATGTACCAAGTCCTTTAGGATTAAATAGGTTATGAAAAATATACTCAAGTGGATAAAAATTATTTTTTTTAAATGTCCAATTTTTCAAATCATGGTCTAAAGATTCATCACTATCATAATAATCTAAAACATAGATATCTTATTACTCAGTGTTGACCAATAAATAAAGATCAAATATTGGATGTACTTGTGATTTTTATATCATTGGGTCCTTTGGTATTATTTCTTATTTTTTAATTGCATCCATGTATATTTTAGTGTTTAATGCCTTATCTAGTTTTTTAGATAATGGAGCCATTGTACTTGACTCACCCACCTCATAAGTTTGGATATTATTAAGAGGTATACATTATGTAGGTGATACTACTATAGGAATGCCCTCTTTATTAGAATGTATCATTTTGTATAATTCAAAATACTCATCATCAACAATCATTATTGATAAAGTCCTATCAAGTATGAATTTTACACATCAATGTAAAGTAGATAGGGTAGCCTCCATTGTGTGTATCCAAGGTCTACCCAAAATTAAATTATAATGTAACTATTATGACATTACCTATAATGTGGTTATAACTATATTCAGCCCCAATGTTACATCTACATTTATTTTTCCAATCAGAGGGATATGTGAATTATCAAATCCCTTGATAAGTATCACTAATTTTTGTAAAAGGTCGGTGTTAATACCCATAATGGTTAAGAAATTTGTGTTATAAATGTTTAAGCTTGATCCATTATCAATTATCATAATTTTTATACCCTTACTATGCATAGTTACTTATATGAACAAAGGTAACTCTTGGTCAATAACATCTTTACACGTTAATTTTGTTGGATCAAAGGTTATTAGTTTTGCATTATTTTTGAAATCTTACAAGATATCTATAAAGTATGTTTGCTCAATATCACTCAAAACTTAAGTTTCATGTAGTTCCTCATATAGGATATCCTTATAGATATTAGATTTCTTTAGAATTTCAAGGATGGAAATCTTAGCATGTGGGTTTCTCAATCGATCATCAAGATCATATCCCTTATCACAAGCTTAGGCTTAGTAGGCACATGTTATATATTGATAAGTGGCATATTAGATTGAATACATTTACCTTTTTGAGCAATGTCAACCTAGACCATAAAATTAAATATAATTCATGGTTGAATAATGGGAGTGGAATGGTAACTGTCACTCGAATAAGATCTAGGTAGAACAAATGATTATGAACATGCATGTTTGCATCTAGATATCAACTCTATGGTACTATAAAATGAATTATGAAAATATATTAAGTATTATTTTATAATTAAAACCCTCTCATTATATTAATTTATCTCCACATTTCTTTGGATGGTACCTTAGAATAACATAGTATAATAGCATATTGATTCAAAATCTACAAAATGTAATACAAAATGAGCTACACATACATCCATATTAAACATATGGATATAAAAGGACATGTAATTTTTAAATTGTAAAATATTTTTAAATTAGACAGAGAACTAGGAAACCCTATATAATTATCTAGTGTTTTTAGGATGAAACCTTAGTTTCACCAAATGTTTAACCCTAAAATCTAAACATGGGAGAATATAGGGTTAAGGGGTAAGAGAAAGCCTAGGGTATAAGGATGGTAAAATATATCTAGATATTGCCAATTATTTTTGAAACTTAGATATAGCATATATAATATCATGTTGAGATGATGATGATGATAGAAAATACATCTATGTTGGCTATTTTGATAACAGTGAAAATAATATATTTAGCTAGTTATGATGTTAATATAGATCTAGATCCATAATATGAAAAAAGTGGAATAGATCTATACTCTATAATAGTTTTCTAATTCTATAAATTATGAATCTATAGTTACATATACTTACATCGACTTGGGATGGTTACATTGATGCTACTATCTAAATTGGATTTAGGTGTCTAGTACAAAATACCTACTAAAAATGGATATGACCACCTAGATGTTTCTAGATTCTGTCACCTTCACTCTTGTGCATTTATATCTAGGTCATGGACTATTTCTCCTTATCAAATATAAAAACCCTGGTTCTACATATTCATATTGATTGTGTGAAAAATGGGTTAAAGGTCACATAATATTGAGCTTCCCTAAATAATCCCCTATCAATCAACATTTCCTACATAGATATAATACTCTGAGTAAGGCCTTAGACTTATGTATTTCTCCCCTACATATTGAATTGTGTGTGTATCATGAAATGTGTGACAATCAGATCAATAATGACATATCTTGTAACTTATTAAATATAGCTCTTGGGTTGTTCTTTTAGTACTTTAGACATGTAGATGTGTTATATTTATGACTAATATGGAAATATTATAAAATAGGGAATATTTTCTCACTTGAGTGTTTAATATAATGATTTTGGTAATTTACCTTGGTCTCTAAAGGTATTTTCTATGTGAGTAATGAATGAGGGTTGATCTTATATTTATACCAATCCCTTTTTAGAATATCTCACAATAGATCACTTAGGTTGACCATAGGAATACATTTCATTTGAAAATTTGATTAATTTAGGGAAATAAACACTTGCATTTAAATAAGACACTTGCATTTGAGTAGGACACTTATATCTATGTAGGCATCTAACTAAGAGGGAAGTGTCCTAGTAGTTTAAAAATAGGTGCAGGTCAAAAACTTACATAGATGTAAGATAAGTAGGTTTATAACATTATGGGCAAGATATAAGTCCTAGGTCATTAGAATGGCATTGGTTAGACTAAGATATAAGTAACTAGGGACAGAGTGATAATATATGTGAGCCTTTTGGCAATGGGAAAGATCTATAAGTTGAAGGTATAACCATGATATGTATCTTATAAATGTATAATATTTAGGTGTTATATAATTCATAAATAGTATCTACATTAGGGTTTCCACTTATAATTCACTCCCTATTATTAAACATCTTTATCCTTATAACTATCCTCTGCACATGCCTATTATAGAAGATGAATTTGACCTTGATTATACCATCTAAATGATCATATTCATCAATTAAAACCCTCAACATAGGGGCAAGAATCTTATGGTATTATATAATATCATGATGTGACCCCACATAGGATGTCCCCCTTCAAATGCACATACCATTTATATAGGATTTAGATTAATTTAATTCATGACTTCTTCCCTTCCTTATTATTATATCATACCTAATATAGCCACTACCATGGTGGATCATTACTCTAATGGGCCTACTCAATCCACCCATATTAATACTTATGTCAACTCTACCATTAGTACATCTCAAAATGCCTCTACTAGTTAGTAAGCTCTCAATACTAATAAAATATGATTATAATACATAAATATAATGCATATTATAAAATCTGAAATTGACCCTGAGTATACATCTAAATAATCATCTTCATTAATTAAAAACCTCAACATAATGGCAAGGTGTGTTGAGAATTGGAGGATCCAATTCTGATTTAATTCATGAACAGAGAAGCTAAATACACAAAGATAATTATTTCAAAAAATATATATTTTTCTCTATTCTCATTAGTTCTCACATTTTAATTTATTCATCAATACAAACATAATACAAATATATAGGAGAATATTTTATATAACTGGGGATTCCTAAATCCCTATAATATCTTTCCTATAAAACCTCCAAATCTCCTATAATAGCTCATAGGTATTATATTGTTTTTACAAACAATTTATATAAAAAACTAATATAAAATCTATTATCATAATATTTATAATATAAAAATATTCCAATTAATCAAACTAACTATATTTACCTCTTGTTAAATATCAACATGTTAGTATTTACCTTTCCATAAATACTTATTTTCACACAATGTGAAAACTAATCCCAACATCCCCCCCCCATAGTTTTTACATGGTATAATATATCTCATTTTCTTATTGTAACATGTTCCACCTTCATGTGTTCATGATATTCTCCACATACATGTTCCATCACACATCTCTTCCTTCATACTCATCTGCAATTGGTTTTCTAGATTCACTAATAACCTTCCAAAATGGTTTTCATAGGTTCACTAATAAACTTACAAAATTGTTTTCTCATGTTCACCACTAACCTTATACAATGGTTTTCTCAAGTTCACCACTAACCATAAAACATGATTTTCACATGTTTACCACTAACCTTTCATCATGCTTGTTCTAATGCTTTTTTAGATCAATATTCTCCAATGTAAATATACAAAATGGTTACATGGGAATATCATTCACAAGTGAACAGGGATAATTGTTCTTCTTTTTCACACATGCTAAAAAATAAATGTAACTGTCACACTAAAAAAAATAAAAATAACACACCACACAAAATGTCATCACGTCATTGGTGTATCCCCATCATTGGTGATTGACAAAAGGTCATTGAAAGACATTCTTCCTCTATGTATCCTCTAGCCTCTAGTATGTGAATCTCTTTAATTATATGGTATGTTGATGTAGTTAAGGTGTATGAATTTTCCAAGTAAAATCCCCCCCCTACAATGTGGACATCACGTACAATAAAAAATGTGTCCATGACTCTAAGCCTAAACAACTTTGACTTTTTCAACATATCTCTATTTGATGATTTTTGAATCTTGATAAAATGACAAATTTTTGACAATGGACCCAATAAAAATATTTGACACTTTTGAATTTTTACTTTTGACAATAATGAATTTTGTAACTTAACTCTAATAACTACTAACATTTGACTCATTATGATGATAATGACTTTCACGAATATTTTTGAAAATGACTGAATGACTCACTCTTAATATTTAAATCAACATTTAAATAATTAAAAATTATATAAATGCTAATAACCAATAAAAACCACAACTATAACTTATCCAAACTTTTTAAAAAAAAACTTAAATAATTTATAACAATAACCCATACCTAAAAAAAACCAAACCACAATGCGTAAACAAAAAACTAAATATAGACCTAAATAGCTAAGTCACAAATTTTGTTACATGATTTCCATCTTTGCTTGTTAATGCCACCTAGATTACTACCCAAATTATGGAAGAGAGCTTAGGTGGACCAAGATGGGGGCACCTAGATTGATCTATAATAAATCTTCACCAAATAGCTCATGAAGAGAGCTTACATAGAGATAATTTATGTAGTCATTCCTATTGGATCTCATGAAATCCATCGATTGTCACATTTTCAAGTAGTGGTAGAAACATGTGGAGTGCAACCTTTCCAATGGTTCTTTGATCAAAAATATACATGATATTCCCCTAGATTACATCCAATGGTAGTTGTAGATTTTGAGGGACCAATAGAATATTTGCTCCTAATGGTTTGATACAAAAGGTAATATTTTTCACTGTATGAGGAAATAACACAACCAACCAATGCCTCTTGAATGACTTTAAACCTCCATAAATTTCACAACTCATATTAAGAGGCTCAGATCTATATGTATGTCTATTTAGAATAACCAAATATTTAGTGATTGGTGATGCAAAATAGATAAATGGAAATGCATTTAAAAAATGAGATAGATTTTCTAGATATCATGTGAAAATGATGTCATTTCTACATCTTATTCAAACATCTATTGTGACTGAGATGAAGGCATCTATATGTCAATGTATGGACTATGGCCATTATATAGTTATGTCAAATATATGCACGAAATTTCAACAAAAATTCATTATATAGACATGGAAAAATTAATTTATAGACATAAGCACAAATATGATGTAGAAAAAATGGTGAATAAGATTTACTTATAAGACTCACAACTAGACATGATGCCAGAAGATTCCATGCTTCTTTATTCAATTATTTTTGGACTAATCACTTGAAAAAAGTACATGCTTATATCTTTTGGTTGAGGAATAACTTTGAGATCCATGATCATTAAATTATTTTCTACTCCATCATAGGTACAAGTCTAAACTAATCAGATACCACTATTGAGATTTAGAGGAGCCAATTCTGATTTAATTCATGCACAAAAAAGCCAAATACACAAAGATAATTATTTCAAAAATATATATTCTTCTCTATTCTCATTAAATCTCACACTCTGATTAATTCATCAATATGGACATAATACAAATATATAGGAGAATATTTTTTATAACTAGGGATTCCTAAATCCCTACAATACCTTTCCTATAAAACCTCCAAATCTCCTATAATAGCTCATAGATATTATATTGTTGTTACCAACAATATATATAACAACTAAATATTAAATTTATTATTGTAATATTGTTAATATAATAATATTCCAATTAACCAAACTAACTATATTTACCTCTTGGTAAATATCAACCTATTACTATTTACCTTTTTGTAAATACATATTTTCACACAATGTGAAAACTAATCCCAACAAGGAGATTATGATAGTCTATAATCTCATTATGGGACCCCACATAGGATGTCACCCTTCACCTACACATACCATTTCCATAGGATTTATAAAAATTCAATACATGACTTCTTCCCTTCTTTATTTTTATACCATGTCTGGTATAGCCACTACCATGGCAAGTCATCCCTCTAATGGGTAACCACCCATATTAATACTCATGTCAATTCCATCACTAGTGCATCTTAATATGCCTCTACTAGTAAACAAGCTCTCAATAATAATAATATATTATTACAAACCATAAATATAATAAATCTAATAGTATTTCTAGTTTAGAAGACTTAGCCAATGCCTTTCTTCAATAATTTCAAACTAATGATCTCTTTGAAAATAGTGCAACACTAACTGTTAAGAACCCATGGAAGCACAATTGATTACCATATACAAGCAACTAAAGATGCAGAATTAAACCAGAAGTAACAAGTAACTAGAAACCAAAAACAACACAGAATATGAGAGATAATACACAACTTGTATTAATACTCATCTAGAAAAGAATACAATAAAGAAGATGCCACTTCTTCTTCACCACCTCTCAGAGGCTTCCCACACCTCAAGTGTACAGTACTTCTTTCCTCAAAGCTCTCTCTCTTACAGTCCCAACACACAACTCAAACACAGAGTTGGTGTTCACCTCCAACCAATCAGTATCCACTACTGCCAGTACACCAGTGTTCCACGCACTCAAAGTACACAATCATACTTCAAGTATATCTCCCCTAAACTACAAAAACCTACAACACAAATGATCTTACTTATGGAAGGAACTACATTGCCTTCCTCTCTTGCTCTAGACCGAGTACACACCATACTCCAAGTAGATCCTGCCTGATACTGCTCCCTGTTGTGTTGTTGTCCTCCTTGATCTTGCACACCTGCAAATCAATCTAGTTCTACACACCTGCAAACCTAGATCCCGCACCCACATACACCTGTAGATCAATGATCTTACTTACCATGCAGATATCCTAACGTAGCCATGCACACCTGCTGACCAAGATCATACATACATGAAGAACCCTTCTGATTCTCCAAACCAGCACCCACACTTGGCACTGTGGCACTAGGAGGAACACACCATGCTCTCTTCTCACACAGAAGGAGCTTATTTTACTCTCTTACTCTCTAGCACACTCTACAATACAGCCTATGAGTCTCTTAAATATATCTCATGCAAACAATAATTAGACACCTAATTACAATAATTAGATCCACAGCTTTGAGTCTAAAATTGGCTCTTAACATGCAAACACTTGGTTCATTAACGAACTATCCGTAACACTTGCAGTTCCAAACCACACAGGCGATTGACATCGGTCCTTGTCTGCCTGGAGGTGACTGACGCTGGCTGATCCATGACTGACATTGATTGATCTTCCTATCTAATCCTACCGACATCAGTTGGCCTGACCGATGTCAACATCTGTGACACTTCAGCAACCTCCTCCAATGACCTCCTCCATGTCTACATTAGTGAAGATTTTAGCTCCACAACCTAACAATCTCCCACTTGGAGATAAATAGTTGCACTGTACCTATACATGTACCCCATCTAATATGTTTCCTGGCTTGTATCCCTCTTCAACCTCAACCCTGAAGACCACCCACCACATAACCTATGGTGCACCTCCTATCATCTGAGTAACCTACCAAATCTGAACCTACAAACCCATGTAGTGAAGTCTTGATCCTGCATAGCATGAATCCTTGCTACTGATCCCTCTCAAATACCTGAGAACCCACTTCCCCGAATTGGCTCGTAACTCTCTGATAGCACCCACTGCTTGGGCAAACTCAAGTCTATACCAGACCTCATGTGATTTCAGACACTAAATTGTCCAGCCCTTGGTGTGCTTTGATTTTGCATCCTGCATAATGAACCTCGCCAACACCTGATTCACATCAGCTCCCACTGGAGACAAAATCAACCTGTGATCTTCCATGCCTCTCATGCCAAAGAATTTCACTGTTCCAAATTCCTCATGACATGCCACTGAACTAACCTTACCTTTAGCTTAGCAAAACCCTGTATGTCTAAACCTGTAACTAGTATACCATCCACATATAGTAACAAGATAATGTTGCAATCATCATCCACTTGGTAAGACAAACACAATGGTTACACTGACATTGACTAAAGCCCTGCTTTGTCCTCCACCTATCAAACCCTATACCACTGTCCTATAGCTTTCTCAAGACCATATGACCTGGCATTTCGTCTCATGTATCCATTCTCTCTATTCTTTAACCAAGGTATCCATTCATCTCAGTGCTTTCATACCAGCTGGCAACCCTACCAAATCTCCCGTTTGGTTTTGCATCATATTCTTGCCATGCTCCCATTGTTTCCTGAATCCTTCCTACTCTATAGTGAGCAACGAGTATAAATAAGAAGAACAATGAATTTAAGGCTTACTTACCACTTTTATTCCTCCATATGGGCGTTTGAGACTCCTTGACAGCTTGTTGTCCACCCAAAATCTGTTACAGTGACCAACCTTGATCACCACACAGTCTGCATCTGACTGATGTCGATTCCATGTGCCTATCCTAACTACCAACCCCATTGATGTTGGTGTCTACCTACTATTGACATCGGTCATCATGACCGATGTTGGTTAAGCTTACTCTCACTGACGTCAGTCCTCCTGACTGACATCAGTCTTACCCTGCCTGACACCATTGGCTCTGGTCTACACATGACTGACATTGGCACCTGTTTGTTCGATCCCAGTTCCTCCTGACCAATGCTGGTACCTATGTTCACCTGTGAGTGATGAATTTTTACTCGCAAGCTCCTTTGAATCAAAACCCATGTCCAAACTGCCTTGCTCAAAAGTATCCAGCCTCATCCAATGGTCTCTGTCTGTCATCTCCTCCAAGAACACCAAGGCTTTCAAATTCTTAAGTCTATCAAACACATCTATCTTCTACTTAAGAACATGCATCTCCTTCTTACTCATGTGACCAAGCCTACAAAGCCACATCCTTGCAATAGAAGAAGAATCAGTAATATAAGTAGATAGATAAAGGATACCTACTTTCTTACCACCTGCTAATTCAAGTGCATCCGCTGTGAGAGTTCTTGTGCATCTCTCATCACCCAACTTTCCTAAAGTAATTAGCCACATCTCCAAGAATGAGACCTGCATGACCTTCTTCAACACCCATGTGTTGGCCACCTACAATTTCAGCAACACTTTCCCTTTGCCAATAATTTGACAAGGCTCACCAACCCCTCTACTTGGGGCTGCATGGAAAGAGGCAACAGAATCTGTAAAACAATATTCAACTTTATCCAGAGCATCCTGTGCAACAACACCTACAACATCTACTTCTTCATGTTGATCTACTACTAACCAACAATCTTTATTTACCTGCTCTTTCTTTCCATAACACTATAAGTGACCATTTGTGCTATTCAGTTTCTCCATTCATAGCTTACTTTCTTCTACCATTGCTATACTCCCACTCAATCAAAAACCCCTGAGAGTGACCTGTAACCAAACACAAACATGTTCCCTGCAACCTGGCTCTGATACCAACTATTAGGAACCCATGAAAGCACAATTGATTACCATATACAAGCAACTAAAGATGCGGAATTAAACCAAAAGTAACAAGTAACTAGAAACCAGAAACAACACAGAATATGAGAGACAATACACAACTTGTATTAATACTCATCCAAAAAAGAATACAATAAAGAAGATGCCACTTCTTCTTCACCACCTCTCAGAGGCTTCCCACACCTCAAGTGTATAGTACTTCTTTCCTCAAAGCTCTCTCTCTTATGGTCCCAATACACAACTCAAACACAGAGTTGGTGTTCATCTCCAACCAGTCAGTATCCACTACTGCCAGTACACCAGTGTTCCACACACTCCACAAGTGCTCCATGTACTCCAAATACAAAATCATACTTCAAGTAGATATCCCTTAAATTTCAACAACCTACAACCCAAATGATCTTACTTATGGAAGGAACTGCCTCACTTTCCTCTCTTGCTCTAGACCGAGTACACACCGTACTCCAAGTAGATCCTGCCTGATACTACTCCCTATTGTGTTGATGTCCTCCCTGATCTTGCACACCTACAAATCAATCTAGTTTTACACACCTATAAACCTGGATCCCGCACCCACATACACCTACAGATTAATGATCTTACTTACCATGTACATCTCCTAACGTAGCCATGCACACCTACTGACCAAGATCATACATACATGAAGAACCCTTCTGATTCTCCAAACCAACACCCACACTTAGCACTGTGGCACTAGGAGTAACACACCATGCTCTCTTCTCACATAGAAGGAGCTTGTTTTGCTCTCTTACTCTCTAGCACACTTTACAATATAGCCTATGAGTCTCTTAAATAGATCTCATGCAAACAATAATTAGACACCTAATTACAATAATTAGATCCATAGCTTTGAGTCTAAAATTGGCTCTTAACATGTAAACACTTAGTTTGTTAATGAACTATCTGTAACACTCACAGTTCTAAACCACACAGGTGATCAACGTCGGTCCCTGTCTGTCTGGAGGTGACCGACACCCCCGGCTGATCCATGACCGACATCGGTTGATCTTCCTATCTAATCCTACTGATGTCGGTTGGCCTGACTAATGCCGGCATCTGTGATACTTCAGCAACCTCCTCCAATGACCTTCTCCATGTCTGCATCAGTGAAGCTTTTAGCTCCACAACCTAACACCATTCAATTCCATCACTAGTGCATCTTAAGATGCCTCTACTAGTAAACAAGCTCTCAATAATAATAATATATTATTACAAACCATAAATATAATAAATCTAATAGTATTTCTAGTTTATAAGACTTATCCAATGCCTTGCTTCAATAATTTCAAACTAATGATCTCTTTGAAAATAGTGCAACACTTTTCCTTAATTCTAAATAGGTAGAACTCTAACTTTAATTAAATGTTGAAAATATTTATATAACAAATATAAACACATGTCAAAAGATAACCTCTTCCATTTATTCACTAATACTCTTCATCCTAAACTCAAATATAAAGTCGGGACTCTCTCTAAAATCTTTGGAAGCATCCCTTGATCAAGCTAAATTGAAATATTTCCTCATGAGATAGTTTGAGCCTTCCCAAAATACATTGGTAATTTATATTCTTATGATATTTAAAAATAAACATACTACCAATGATGGTTTTATTTATATATTATTGATTCTATAGATGCCATCCATGATATCCATCTTGATGGATCCAATGAGTCAATTATTTCCCAACCTCTTGTAGAAAGTTTCTTCTAGCCTCCTCCCTCTTCATCATCATATGTAAACAATATTGATATTAATAAACCTTTATCCCTAGTGGAAATATAAGAATGTATTCCTAAAAATTAGCAAAATATTTTTACCCTACTTTCCATACCAAACATCAGTATGATCTACAAAAGTTTTTTTGGTATCACATAAGTTGGGGACATTCTCATGAAACATGTATACAACTTATGAATTTTTCTCTTGAGTTTCTCCTTGATATCAATTTTGATCATGAATCCATGATTCATGAAATTTAACAAGTCTATGACAAGGTATCTAAATCCCATGAGTCTAAAGTTAATCATGATGCTCTCAATAAGGCTAATTCTCACCTTGCCATTTATAAATACCCACTTCAAAATCATCAATCTACTATAACTCAAACTCATTAGTCCAATATTTTGGAAAATTTAATGGACCCTAACTCCTAATTAATAATAAAATGTGGTGAACATGAACAAAATGAGGTATGTAGTATCTTAAATTAATCCTTATCCACATTTCACTTATAACAATTTTCCCACTTACCAAATTTTTCAATACACATATCCATCTCATTTTATAGATGCTTAATACATAAATTTTACTACTATCTCATCTCTTGTGGCTACATTGAATATATTTTTTATATCACCCATTTAAATTTTTTTGACCACATTGTTATAGTCTATAGTTCATTTCCAAACTATCTTAGCTAGCCTAATATAATATGTTAGATTTCATCCTTTTATTATTATTGCATTGTCTAACCCAATACAATTAGACAAACCCTAACCAACTATAACAACCAATTTGATCCTTTGAAATATTCCCAAATATAAACTACTTACATTGGCTAGCTCAATACAATTATTTAGATATAAACTAACTACATCGAACAGCTTGATGTAGTAAACTATTTATAGATCTAACTCAACCACATTGCCTAGCTCAAATAAATTTATTTGTTTTCTTAGTTCTAATACTACTACATTGATCAGCTCAATGTAGATAATTTATAAAACTTGTATGCAACAAACTACACCCGGAAACTTGATGCATTTTGATCCCCTTAGCCTAACTACATTGTCCAAACTAAAAAAACATAGTTCTATCTATACTTAGTTTAATTTTACTTTAACACCTCCCTCATCTAAATTGCTTCAATATTATGCACCTTCATCTCAGTCTAGGTCAGTTCCCTCAAAATATTATGAGTGGTACCACATCATATAACTCTCTTAAATCCCATCTCAAATTCACTTTCTTAATCTCATGAGGACTTACACTCATCATCATAATCACTTGTTGTAATTTTATATGAAATGAAAATCCCTTGACCTTTACTTATAGGATAAGTATCCACTTTATGTGTCTAAGGATAGTATTCTCCAACAATGTGAAGAAATGTCCATCCAAGTTGATAAAACCTTGGATGCCTATATTTTACCTAACTTTCCTATTGTTTATATGAATCCTAATAGAATATTACTTTGTGTGGATGATCCTCCTTTGTTAATTAGTGTTCAAGTAGGTACTATTCAAACTAATCATGCCTTCATTGATGAAGGATTAGGCACTTCTATCACCTCCATTAATTTCATTGATAATCTTGGATTATATAAATGTAACCTTAAATATACCCAAAACACGTGTCATGGCTATGATCAAAGATGAATTCCTCCTCATGGTTATGTTAGGATCCCCATCATGGTTCAAGTTAAATTTGTATTTTTTAACTTTCCACTACCATACAATATTTTACGTAGATGACCCTAGACATATTACATGAGAACCATTTCCTCTTCCACATGTTAATGTGTCAAATTTCCTCACAATGGTTCTATATACAAGATTTAAGGAGATACAAACCCTTATAATTTGAACAATTCCAAGAACATGGTATCCTTAAAATCCCTACCTTTGAACCTTTGCCTATCCATTCCCTTTCATGAATATCAATGATTTAACTATCTAATCAATTTTAGCAAAGGCTACAATGGACACACAAGACTTGTGGATAGCATATGTCATAACCTACTAGATTATGATGATGATGAGCCCAATAAGATGAATCTTAAGATCAAAATGTCATATCTCCCTTCTAATATTGTTACTTAGTTACCTCATTATTTATGACCTCATTTTCACTAAAATTTAGATTATGAAATTCTAGCTTTGTTACTCATACTTTAACATTCATCTCCTCATTCTTACTTCACTACAAGAGTGATCTATGTCTTCTATATTGATCTTAATACACCTGATTATGATGATGGTTATTCTCTAGATGACCCATTATTGGTTATTCTCAAGCCAAAGATGTATAAATTATTTTTTATTCTCAAGCCAAGGATGTATAAATTATTTCTTATCGATATTATTTAAAACATTGAGTCTACCTTATATTTACATAGAATTCATTTAGTACATGTCATTCTTTCTATTACTACACTTGACATTTATTATTATTCTATTTATGTTCACAGGTTTGAGATGGAGTAAGTACCATCTTATTCCCATTATAATTTAGTAAATTATGAGCATCTTTAGAGTATGATCCTTGATTATGCCATGACAGGACCATATTGATTTACTATATTTTCTTATCCTTTAAGCAACCATCCCCCCGATATGTCAGCCAAATTAATCTAATCCATGTCAAGGCTATATCTTATAGGTTTAGGGCTTACTTAGGAACTTAATCATAAATAATGGATCATTATGATATGTTTAATGAATTCTTACCCATGTTGAAGCTTAACTCTCCACCTAGATGATGGGTAAATGAGCCATATTTTGAGTTTCATAATATACATGGTCATTGGGACACATATTATTAAGAATAGTAGATATTCTTATCATAAAAACATTAGATAGAGATATTTATTCCTACAATATATAATATACCTATATAATAATCTAATTCTATGTGAATTTATTATTTTCATGGCATGACTACACATACATACACACACTACTGACAACTTTAATAGTATATTGGTGTGCTTCATCTTAAATCAATAATGCCTTCTAGTGATAATATTTGTACACCTCCTAAGATATATCTAGAGTATATCCCCAAGCACAAGGAAGTCTATTACCTTTGAAATTAGTGTGTTACACATCATATATAAAGATTCAAAGTAATCTAGTAGAATTTTTGTGACTTTTGAAGGCCAACACCTTCACTTTCATAACAATCTTATCAAGATCATTTTTAGATGAAGGATCACCCTTATTCTTAACCTATAAATCCTCACAAATTATATTATATTGGCCACACACTATTTCAGTTTCCTCACTCCTCACCAGAGACATCACGCACTCCTCTTTATTCTTCTCATGTTCCTAATTTATCCATATAGATCATGTGTCAATAATTCCTCACATAACTCTAAAAAAATTGACAAAAATATGATCAAAGCTATATTTTAGTTAAAAAAAGAATATATGATGTTATTTATGATATACATTAAAATATATATCAAAAAAATTGAGCACACATTTATGTCATATCATATTATTCTTCACATTATCATATGATTGAATATTATATCTATATTTCATTATAAGAATTTATAATGCCTTGTTGTTTATATCTTTCTTGTATTATGGTTCTCATTAATTTTCAACACTTTACTTTACATTTATGATATTTTTCTTACATCATGGTTTACTTGATTCAAACCTTTGATATTTACTTTCAAACCTTGTTTTAACATCAGAACTCGGGTAACACCTTTAGGTCTTCTTTATGATGTCTTGATTTTGTATTTTTGTGCTACTTTAAATAATCATTTATATTCACCCTCTCTTAGGATGATTACTACTTTCAGTATTACTTATGTTACATTTTTTAGAGATTAGTAAAAATTCAAAGTGGCTTAGATATCATAACATATCCCATACCACTTTCATAATACTAGTAGACACCTTTTTTAATAGCTATAAGTATATCCATCATTGTACCACTTATTACATGGATGATTATTTTATGATCCCCATCTTCCCTTTATTTCCCTTCATTTGAGGCACACATAGGTTAATTTTGAGACTACACCCATTTTTATGGACAAGCCTATGAATTTTTAGACACCACGATCTTTTGGTACTCTTATTGAATGATCAAGCGTAAGCTCTCTTTTGATTATCACTTATTTCATTAATGATTGGTTTTAAAAATCCATATGGAGGAGTAACAAAAATATCCATAAAAAATTAAACTCCATATCATAAAATAAATAAAATTCAATGATAAAAATTCAATTACAACATTAAAAGTTGGATCACACCAAAAGACATGATCTTCAATTCAAACATATCTTATCTTAATTGAATCTCAAAATCCACAGTAGGCCTCATGATATATACAAGGTCCATTTCAATGTGATAGGCTAGTATACTAGGACAGGAGGTCTCATTATATCATATATTATATCATGTAACCTAATTTATTAAATAAGTACTCAATATTCAAGTAGATCGATGGCTCTATAAGGGGTCCTAAGGAATTGGTAAAATGTTGTGGGAAGGTATGACCATTTTAATTTTAACTCATATATACTTCATTGAATGATTTATGTACTTCACTTGTTATCCCAAGCTTTATGTTTAATAGTTAAAGTGTCTCAGGTCCTTGATGTCAACAATTTTTAATACTTGTTACTTGTTTAGTATGTTTCATTATTTCTAAGGACCTCCACATCACCCATTATAGATAATAAATTTGAATTATATAATACCTTAGTCTCTTATACTTAGAAAGTACTTCTAATGGTTTTACCCTTCATTTTTTAGACCTTCTTACTCCCAAAAGGCTTGCATCTACTATATTTTATGACTATTACTTATATATTTGTTAAAACATAAGTTATTATAATGACCAGACCTTATATGCTACTCAAAATTTTACAAACCTACTTTTTATAATCATGTTTTGTGTTGGTACCTATTTTCCAACTTCCTAGACACTTGTGTCCTAGATAGACACTTACATCGACATTAGTCTCATATTCCAAACTAAGTGTGTAGTGCACTAAAGTCATAAAATTTATAATTTTAATGTGTCCCTATGGTCAACGTAAGTGATTTAATGTGAGATATTTCTATAGGGGATTGGTATATATAATATCAATCTTCATTCATTCCTCACCTAGTAAAGACATAACAACTCACAATGTAGCTTATTAAAATAATTCAATCAAGATTGTAAGTGAGGAAGGCTTCCCAATTCTTTATTATTTCAATATCAATCATAAGAAAAACTCATCTATAGGTATAAATTATTGAAGGATCATTCTATGAGGTATATTTTCTAAGTTATAAGTTAGGTCACTATATGTACTTGCTTATCACACATTACATATTTATCCACACATAATCTAACATGTAAGGGATAAATAAATAATTCTAAGGCCATACTTAAAATATTATATATTTAAAAAACACCCATTAATAGAGGGTTCCTAGGGGAATATTGACACCATTGCCCACTAACCCATTTTCCCACAATCAGTATAAGGGTGAGGAAGCTAGGGTTTGATCATTTGATAAAGATCAAAAGTTTGTACATTATAAATGAACACACTAGAGAAAAAGTAACAAAAACCTAGAATTTTCCAAGTGGTTTCATCTAGATCTAGTCACTATTCCATTATGGACACTTACATCCAACTCAAACCCCAGTGTCAACATAACTATCTAGGTCTGACATAATGTCTAAGGCCATAGAATGAAAATTTCTAGAATATAATGGTTGATCTAAAATATATATCCAATATATTTCTATGATGTGCCATAAAAATCTACACATGTATAATAAACTGGATAAGTACTCTTATTTTTAATTTATTATAATATCAATCAATACTTGTACTTTTTATTTTTTAGCATATCTCAGCATTTAAATTTAAAAATATTGTTTATCTAAGTTTAAAAATTAATTAGACTACTATATATTTATTTATCACCCTTGTACTTATTCATTTATATATTATTAACCCTATACTACATTCACCCATCTCAATTTAGGGTTAAAATTTTGGTGAACCTAAACTCTATGTCTTTATATGCAAACCCTAATTTAGCTTGGAGTTTATTTTTTTATAATAATTATAATTTGTTTATATATACACTATTTATGAATTATATATAACCTTAGTATTGTACACTTGTAAAATACATATCATGTATGTACCTTCATCTTTGAGACCTTTCTCACTACCAAAAGGATCACATACATTATCTATATCTATTTATTGATTATATCTTAGTCTAACCAATATCATTATGATGACCCAGGACTTCTACCTTGCCTAAAATGTTTCAAACTACTTATCTTCCATATTTTGAAATTATAAACATGCACCTATATTTTAACTACTTTGATAGTTGTATCTCAGTCATGCACTTGCATCAATGCAAGTGCCCTATCCCAACACAAGTATCTAGTTCCCTAAAGTCATATAATTTTCAAATGAAACATATTTATAAGGTTGAACTAAGTGATTCAATATGATATATTCTTCAAAGGTATTGATATAAATACAATATCAACCCTCATTCATTCCTCACCTAAAAAATATCAAGGCAACTTACCAAAAGCACTCAATCAAGCACTCAAGAGGATAAAGCTTCCCTATTTTTTATATTTACATATCAATCATAGGGAAAATATATCTACATGTCTAAAGTACTGAAGGATCATTCCATGATCCATATTTTCCAATTTACAAGCTAGGTCACTATTGTACTTGTTTATCACACATTGCATGATTCAAACATAGGCCAACACATAGGGGATAACTACATAATTCTCTAGTATTATTTAGAGTATTAGCTATGTAGGTAGTGCTCATTAATATATAGGTCTTTGGGTTAATTTGAAATTGTATGCCCACTATCCCATTTTTCCCTTAGCCACTATAAATATGAAGAGCTAGGGTTACAAGGAGAAATAATCCATGACCCATATTTAAATGCATCAAAGTGAAAGAGACATAGAAACTAGAAGAATATAGGTGACTGCAACTATTTTTATAAGATATTATTTACTAAACACTTGTATTTGAGTCATTCAGTATCACCAATGCAACTGTCCCAAGATGATGCAAGTGTTTATAGCTATAGAGGTTAAATTTTGAGGGTTAAGTGACTGTTATAAAATATAGATCAAGTCCACTTTATAGCTATTCAAGATACATACATGCATTGGTATTATAATTATCTAAGTATATTATTTTCCTTATCATTAAAATATATAGAATAGTTATACTTTCTATCTTTATCATCTTAGCATAATAAATTTATTATATATTTTATCTAAGTTTTGCAAGAAATTGGCCTACTTTAGAGATATTCTACCATCTTTGTGCCCTAGGATATCTCTACCACTTTAACCTTAGACTCCCTATAATCTATGTTTTATGCTAAAACATTGGTGAACCTAATATTTGAACATCACTCTTTCCTAAGCATGACATTTAGGATGTTTCTTACCTGCTTTTTCCTAATCTTTATGTTTTTTATCTCTTTTGTCATAGATGATATTAATTGATTTAATGACTATGATTATGAAACTCTCCAACTTTCTATCAAATAAGGGGTAAAAATTAACTACTCTTGTATTCTTCCAAATGCTAAAACATATAATCTCAAATATTTTAATGGTGGTAGATACCTTCCCTCTAATCATATCCATGCTCCCATCATTTCAAGATATGAGTTGATTTATCTTACAGAAGATAAAGATACTTTAGTCATAATTCCTACACCACCATCATATTTTCTTATCCTTTAACATTTTTTTAAATGTGGATACAAAGGAAAATGATTGCACAAAAGTGAACAAGGTATAACCCAACCTATATCTCTAAAAAATAATACAACTAGGCAAGGCTTGGAATTTTCAAAATTATCCATGAGTCACCAGTGAGTTAAGTCTTTTAATCATGCCTTTCATGAAACTTTTACCATGAAAAAATACATATATGAGTAATATGTTCCTTCATATGATCATCAAAAGTTATAATATTTATATAAGGAAATTATGACTAATTTACCAATTTCTTATAAGTATATATTCATTCAAATAAATTAATTAAAGCCCCCATAATTCCAATATTTACAAATAATGTCCCCCTTATAAAGGATGATGATTATATTTTCCCTTAATTTGACATTTATTATCTTCAAAAGGTTAGCCAATAAGAATGAAGTATTGCACACCTAAAGTTTTAAATGATCCTAATGTTCCAAATATTGCAATTGAGGTATTCAAACTAAGGGATCCTTTATCTCCTAAAATAATCATTCATGTAAAAGGCTTATACCATACCAAAATAGGATCCTTTACGAAATTTCCCTCTAATACTAGTTGTTATACATCTACCAAATGTGAATAAACCAATCTCTTCAAATGATATACCAAGGGTATCATAATTAAAAGTTTCAATATCATTACCAAAGTATCCTAAATTTATTGATTCAAAACTTGCACTTATTATCCATGACAATGATGATACTCATATGCCTATATTCAATATATGTGGTGGATTAGAATAAATGATAACACATTCAAATTACCACCACACCCATGGAATATCATATTTCTATGATGATCACTGTTGGTCATTTTTAGTCCATATATGAAGATCTTGCATGGTTTTATGAAGCAATGGATCAAAGGATTAGAAATGAGTCCAATAATGCAAATGGAGGGATCCAAGTAGGTTCTCATATGTTTCAAGAATTTAGAACATAAACCAAGTTGAAAAAATATTATAAAACCATTAAAACCTTGAAAGATTGATCAAAGGATGAATTGTGAAAAGATTATGAATCTGACCATCATTAAGACATCACATGGATACTAGATTAGAATAGCATACTTGTGAAATTTATAAATATGCTAAAAAATCCTCATGTGACCATAAAACCATGTGTGATCAATGTCCTTAGTGAAAAAATCATGCTCTACATGTTTCGTTTCTTGATGAGCCTTTTATCTCAAGATCTAAGCCTTCAAAGTTTACCTTGTCAAGTATAAGGAGTCAAGCCATCCATGACATCTTCTATAAATGAATGAACTATATCATTTGTACATTTTTTTATCTTCACTCAAAAAGCTACATGAGCCAAAATATTACATTACCATGGATTTTTTCATGCTAAGACCATTATCTAAAAATTTCAAGTCCATGAGATCTTTCTTCCTCAAGATATGAAGCTTCAAATATGAACTAGCAGAGTAAGATGTCTACGCAAATGTAAAAATAAATATGGAGAAAAAAAACCTTTTGAGATTAAATTTTATGGTTGGATAAATGTAAATACTGGTCATGTGAACATCATTTTATGAGAATGTGGATGTCAAATTTGATATCATAAAGTAATCATTAGATTTCAAATAGTGGGTTCTAATAGATCCAATAATCAATACTACTTCATACATTATGATCTAATAGTGTGAGATGAGTCAAAATATAAAGGAGATCAAGAGGCCACCACATGGCACAAGCATGTAAGCTAACATATTGATAGCAATATCATAAAATTAAAGCGTGTTTGAAATGTAGCATAAGCATGGAAGTTGACAGACTGACAATGGATCCTAAGTGCAAATATGAGCTTGGAAAGTGACACCAAATTGGATAAGTTTGAAAAATTAAGGCTAGGAATAATGACTCATGGTCATTCATATTGAGAAAGATTGATAGTGCTATCAAAGGTTAATATTTCAATTGTTTGAGTCATAGTCGACAACTAATAAGTAAAGGATCAAGCTTTAGACATTTCAATGAAATACAATAGGTCATTACTCAACTTGGTAAAGGAAAATATAAAGGAACCTAGCTCAAGCATGGTCCCACTTGAACCAAATGGACATTATAGGATCTAGCATTTCCATGAAAGCTCCATAGAGATAAAGGGTTGATAGATTAAATAATGAAATGGGACCAAGCATTGCCAGAATAGTTCTATAGAGGTAAAATAGGTGTTTTAAACATAATATATACCAAGGGGGTCCTAGATTATTTTAAAATTAATATCATGCACCTGTGAACTTCTTTTATTGATTAAAACTATAGGAAAACCAATAACCTTAGATTGGTTTTTTACCTATAGATGAACCTATGATCTAGCTATGGAAATAGAGAAAATGTGTGATTAATGAAAAGGGTATCATCTGTTGACATGGCTTCATCATCTACAAAGAAGGTACTAACTATTTCATGGAATGACACTTCCATTTTTAGGATTCAGAGAATTGATCCTCAGGAACACATCAAGTAGACTTAGGGTCTCAAGGTGGTGAAATAATAGTTGAAAAAGTAGCTAAGAAAATTCTATTCAAATGGGCCTATTCACTATGCATAATAAGCCCTTGTCTTCTAGTGGAATCTCTCAACCAATAAGAAGAGATCAAAGGTTATTAGAGAAAGAAAGGTCTAGTTCATTACAAGAAAGAACAAGTATAAAATTCAATCATTGAGCTACCACCACATGACTAAGACCCTATCTCCACTCTTTCATGCATGTTACCATCTCTCTTTCTCTCTTTTAGATATATATAGAAGATTTTGAGCCAAAAATGCATCATCTTGATATCCCTCTACTCCCTCTCTTGGGCATGACCAAACTCTACCAAAATGGATCTTATAACCTATTAAAATGAATAAAAGTTTGTTCTTTAGATTTCATTATTCTAGTATAGTGTGTATATATCATATTTGCATATGTCGTAGAACCATCTCCCTTGTCAAATAATTATATCACCTAGTTACTAGTTCATCTTATTATTCAAGTCATGTTTAGTGTTCTACATCATTTGATTGAAGCCTACATGTAGATATTTTTACTAGTTAGTGTCTTAAATTAGACCTCTCCATCATTTCCCTCAAAATTTGATCATTTGGTGAACCTCTTCATGAAATATTGATGTATGACAAATGTTTGGAATCCTAGAGCTAGTCTTTTCCTTATTTCATTAGTGTTTAAGAGTTGATCAGAGTGGATAAACCATAATTTAGGTTCATCACCATGTTTATCTTAGGTTTCCCTTTCATGTTGTCTTTCTCTCCTTTTTCCCTGGTCATTAGTAGGTTTTACTAGTGGGAATGAGCTCAAATGATGCATCAAAGGAGCTAGCCTCATTAGAAATCCTAGAGGTCTATACCCATTATAGGATACCCAAAGCCTAGGTTCAATGCCATGTTGACCCAAATTTTTAACTAGGACCTAAACACTCCTACGTCTATCTAGGATACAATCTCGATCCCTAATAATTTTGGCATCCCTGGTGGGATAAGGTCCAAAAGAGTGGAACCATTTTGGTGTGTCTTTCCTCTAATTATATTTTAGAAGCAAGAAAATTAATACAAATGGTAACTCTAAATCAAATATTTTGATTATGAGTAGACTAGGTATGTCTCATTAAATTTGAATCAACTCCTACATCTCATTAAATATATGAGGTCAATATGAATAGATATGGTTAATATCCCTACTACCCACCTCCTTATCAGTAGCCCTAATATGATCCTCATGATCTATATGAGCCTAATCAGCCTTACCAAGATTTTATTCAAAGTTATGAGGAGCCTTTTCAAGTTTCTCAGGATCCTTATTATCAAATAAATAACTCTTACCTTCCTCATGATCCTCACCAACAATATAGGGACCAATATTAGTCATATATACAATAATATTTCCTAATCCTTCTTATAGACAACAAGCCCATCATAATTCTCCTCATCAACCCTATCATGAGCCATCCATATGATTACTTAAGTGAAATTTAATAAGCCTTAGCAAACATGAACTACTATTGTGCTCACAAAAGCATTATGGCCAAGATTTCCATACTCACCTAATTCATCATGTGAGAGATTCATTTCAATAAATGAAATAAAAATGGACATGTGTTGAGAGAGAAAATTAGAACAATATCACAAGTGAGATGATGGATGTAGGTGGTTACATTCAAATAATTGAGGATAAGCTAAAAATCCTTGGATAGTAGTAGGTTCAACTATCCAAACTTATATGCCTTCACATACACCACCTCAACCTACATATGTGCCACCTATTCTTCCCCAAAGATCCATCCCAAGTGATCCTTCAAGTGTTCTAAGTTATTCATATGTTTATTATACCTTTCCTTCCTATAAATCTATCTAAGAAATTTGTCAAAGAAAGAAGGAGATTGATATCAAATAGCCTACTATTGAGATCTAAGACTCCATCCTTCCTTAAGAACTCCTTATGAATTCCTTAATTTTTCTAAGCTATAATTAAGTGGTGAAGTCATGGGGTGGATAAAGTGAGACAAATCTAGATTTTAAAACCCAAGTTAAAGGAGGATATGAACCTATACAAGTCCCTCTCACCCCCCCCCCCATTAAGAATCCTCTTGTGTTACTTATCTTCATGAAGATACTAACCACTTAAGGAGAATCTATTACAAGAGAATATAGATAGATATATCAAAGAGTTAGAGCTAAATATAAGGAAGGAATAAGATAAATTGAATCAAAAGGTTAAATAAAGACCTTTATCTTTCCCATCTTAGAGGTATATCCAAGGATGTTCTCAAAATAAGAATGAAACTTTAGTTGTGAAGGTTGAAGATCAGTTTTCAACTATTGAAGAATCTCAAGGAGACCATCATTAAAATGAATATCTGGTAAAAGAAGGTACTCCTATTTCCTAACTTAATTTTCTTTCCCTAAAAAATTTCTTTCAAGAGTAAACCATTTCCAATTTTCCAAATTGCAAAAATATTCCCTTCATTCCTAGATCCATCCATGAACCATCCATAACATCTCTATGTTCATCACTAGTTTATCATCCCTCCATCACATCTTACTCTACACCTTAAACCCATGAGCTTATCCATAAACCCTCTACCCCACCCTTTCTTAAGAAGGAACCTATCTTAAAATAAGTAAGTAAAGAGGATCAAATCCAAGCTATGACTGATCAAGAGGATGTAGTGAGTGAATATGAATATAAAATCACCATAAGGACTTCATTTGATGAAAGCAAGGACATATTAACCCCTTTTAATGAGGAGAGACATATTTAAGACTCTTCTACATCTATACATGAATAATATGACCAAGACTTGAAGGAAGAGGTATTTGAAGAAGACTCCATATCTGATCATGAAATAGTGGATGATCATTCCAAGTATGAAATGGAGTGTACCATCAAGGATGAAGTTTAGGAAACTCCTCAAGAAGTTATAGCTCTAAAATAGTCTTATGAGACAAAGGTAGAATGCATAGTTATTGGATATGACTCAATACCTCTATTTGGTTTTGAATCACCCCTAAATTCATTTCAATATGAATAACACTAGCTTGATGACCTCATACATCAAGGATAAAAGACTAAAAAATCAATTATTGTAGATGACAAGGACGACAAAGATGATTGGTTGCTAAAAATGAATTCTTTCAATAAATTGAAGATCTTTGATAAGTTGAGAATCAAATGCTTGAGAAGATGGACAAAGATCTTCCCATGGAGGATAATGACCAAGACTGGGAAGAATATGTAGAGATCCTTGATGAGCTTGAAGAACTTGTAGATGAAGAAAAACCAAATATTATTGAAGACACCATGGAGAAAAAAGAGTTATGAATTGTTAAAACACCTTTGGAGGTCATATTTGAGGATCCATATGAAGAATTTGAAATTATCTAGATGCACATATCTAACCTATTTGGAGTGCTTGGTTCTCATTTAAAATCATGCTAAAGAGGTTAACAAATGCAAAAAAATAGAATTAAACATCAAGACCAAGGGTCAAGGAGTTGCATGCCTCATATAATTCCTCATTATATGATGCAATAAGGTTATAAAACTTTCATTTGATCCTACATGAAGGGTACATATAGTTTTAAGTTGTATATATTAGGATAGTTTTGTTTAAAGTCCTCTAAGTGTAGTTTTTGGTAATTTTGCTTGTTGTCCCTATTTTATTATTGGTTAGTTTCCCTTTAATAAGTGCCTTGGGAACTTTTCTTTTGTTTATCTCCTTTTATTTTTTATTTTTTTAAAAATAGGATAGAATAAGATTGGCTTCCAATTATATCTAGGTTAATGTGTTTTACCAGAGAAGAGACTCCATGCCCAATAGACTAGATAAGGCAACATTATTTTGGTTCTCTTGCATAGATATGCATGAAACCCCTATGAGTCACCAAATATTTTAGCCATTTTTGGCCCACATATGAAGCTCTTGCATGGCTTGATGAAGTAGTGGATTAAAGGCTTAGAAATGAGTCCAATAATGCAAATAGAAGGATCTAAGGAGGTTACCATATGTTTCAAGAATTTGAAACATGAAACAGGTTGAAAAAATATTATAAATTCATCAAAACCTTGAATGATTGATCAAAATATGAATTATGCAAATTTTATGAACTAGAACATTAGGATATCACATAGAAACCAAAATAGAATATCTTGATTATGAAATTTATAAATATGCTAAAAAATCCTTACATGACCATCAAACCATACATTATCAATGTCTTTAGTGCCAATATCATTATATATAGGTTTCATATCTTGATGAGCCTTTTATCTCAAGATATAAGCATTTAAAGTTTAGCTTACTTAGTTTAAGGAGTCAGGCCATTTAGGATGTCATCTAGAAATGAATGAATGACCTCATTTTTGAATTTTTTATCTTCACTAAAAAATCCATACAAGCCAAATGATTATATCATCATGGATTTTTTCATGCCAAAATCATCATTTGAAATTTCAAGTCCATGCAATTATTCTATCTCAAGTTATGAAGCTTCAAAGATGAACTAATATAGTAAGACATTTGCATAAACATCAAAACAAAGCTCAAGAAAAAATAGACCCTTTTGAGTTTAAATTTGATGATTATGATAATGTAAATGATGACCATGTGAACATCATTTGAGGGATCATGAATGCCAATTTTTTTCTCATGAAGTAGTCATTAGATTTAAAATAGCAGGTCCAAATAGATTTGATGATCAACATTGCTTTGTATATTATGATCTAATGGTGAAATATGAGTCAAAAGGTCAAGGATCTAAAGATTCTACCATTGTAGCACAAGTACATAAGCTAACATAATTATATTAGGATCTTAAAATCAATTCATGTTTGACATGTGGCATAAACATGGAAGCTGATAGACTGATAGTAGATCCTAAGTGAAAATGCAAGGCTACTAAATGGCACTAGGTTAGATAAGGTTGACAAGTCAAGGGTAAGATTGATTGCTCATGTTCATTCATACTGATTAGGATCAATAGTGTGAGTAAGGGCCAATATTTCAATAGTCTGAGTCATGGTTGACAACCAATAAGTAAAGGATCAAACCTAGGATATTTTGGCAAAAGTTGATAGGGCATATTGTACTCGATAAAGGAAAATAGGAAGGAACCTAGCTCAATCATAGTCTAGTCTGAAATAGGTGGACATTATAGGATCTAGCATTTCCATGAAAGATCTATAGGGACAAAATAGGTCTTTTAGACCTAATACAGATAAAGGGTTGATAGTCTAAATAGAAAAATAAGACCAAGAATTATCATCAAAGCTCTATGGAGGTAAAATAGGTCTTTTAGACCTAATATAGACCAAGGAGGTGGTAGCTTATTACCAAATTAAAAAAATGCACCTTTGAACTTCTTTTGTTGATTGAAACTATAGGAAAACCAATAACCTTAGATTGGTTTTGCTCCTATAGATGAACCTATGATCTAGATATGGAAATGGAGTAATGTGTGATTAATTCAAAGGGTCTTTATTTTCAATTAGATTTTCACCATTTGAGGAGATGTCTAATCTCACCTCATCTAAGTGGTATAATGGAAACACCTCTAGTCTTGTGGGTAGCCTAAGGATGAGGTGAATCTCTAAATAAGGTTAGTTCCCTTGATATACCACTTTGGATCATAACTACACCTAAAATTTTGGGGGTAAAGGGAGAGAGATAATTTTTAAAAACTATTCTAAGGGAACTTATACACCAAATAAGATGATGACTCCTAACCAGCAACATGTTACACATGAGAACAAATGACTAACCAAACATACACTCCTTCAATCTACATCTTCTCACATAAATGTTACATTATGAGGTTATGGATGAATGTGTAAAGCTAGGAGGACTAGACAAGAGTCCTTGAATGACACTTGTGAATATACTAACTCACTCAATCATTGACATTTAATAAAACACTTCACATGCCCTATAAGAAGAAGCTTTCCAATTACAAAAAGGATGAAAGAATGAGATAGCATGTTAAGGAATCCATATTCTTCACTAAGCAAGATCCAACATTCAAGTAGAACACACTATTATTAGTCATGAAGAGGTAAAAAATTAGTATTATTATTGATCAAATGGTATGCAAATGAGTAGGGTTTCACCATACTCAAGTGGAGCATAAGTTATAATTTCCAAAATGGCTAGTTCTTATAGAACTTGATAGGGAGAGGAGAAGAGATAAGTACAAGGTTCATAAAATAACTTTTAAAAATGATAAAATTAGTTATTTGTATATGAAAAGAGGATATGGTATGAACCATGTAAGTTTAGGAATCAAAAATCTCAATCAAGTCATAAAACTCATGAAAAGAGGCATGAAACTCCTCATTCTAGATTAGAAAACTACCTTCATGATTTGGACCTATTTGAAAGGGATAGGTCTAATGATTTTAATGAAGGGGAAGGTTTTCAATCATGCCTCTTCATGCATTAGTTATAGGCCTAGTCATGTAGAATCATCCAAAAATGAGCATCATCTACAGTCCAAAAAACTCCTCCATGCACCCTACACACTTAGATTCCAAAAAGGCATCATTTTTCCATGAAATGGAGTGTATGACACCTTTCAAGACCCTCCATGGCCTTATAAAAATGAGACACACCTTAAAATCATCTCACTTGAAGTTTTCCACCCTTCTCACCAGCTTGTCCATTGTGCCAATTTTGATTGGTTGAGATGAAGCTATTGGTTGAGGTACTTAGAAGGTTTAAACACATGAAATTTATATGGGGAGTTATATTAAGTCCTAATTTTTCCCTTCATGTTATTAGCACCTCTTAAAACCTTATAAAACCTAAAAAACACATTAAAATGTCAAAAAAATCCTATTTTACATGTCTTTATAGTTTAGTACAACTCAAATGGGGAGGATCTTTAGAGATTCCTCTACAATGTCCAATAACTTTCATGAGAAAACTATTTCATTAGGGGGGCTATTTAACATCATTTTCCTAATTGAGTCCTTATCTAAGGGTTTGCAAGGGTTTTGACCTCATTCTACTCTTAATCTTTGTTCATGAAGGTTGAACATTGGATTTTCAAAATAATTCTAAAAATTTGAACCTAAGGACACCTTATAACTCCTCCAAACTTCCCTAACCTCCATGCATATCCTTCTTAAAGATGTGAGCATTTGAAACTACCTATTCGAGACCTTTTCCTTTCCTGTAAGCTTGAGTTGGTTTGAGCCCCAAAATGACCTTATTATGTTTTATTATGCACTCCAAGAGCTATAAAACCTTTTAATTCATTCTACAAACATTTTTTAATTCATTATAATGATCATCTAAGGCTATACCTAAAGTTGACCCCCCTTTTAAATTCTAGGCCTAGTCATGTTTAGTAGGCCTATCTGCATCTTAAATCCCAAGATGAGTTTTCATGGTTCTCCCTACATCTCAATATCCTATAAACCTCTATTGTGACCTATTAAACATTTCATAATAGGTTATAATGTTCACCTCATGTGGAAATTAATGGTGAATATTCATTTAGCTTTTAGGCCAAAACCTTGCCCTTAAACCTGACTACAACTCTTGTAGATTTGGTCTACTTTTTAGGTTTTATCCTAATTTGAGATGTTATTCAAAAAAAAATTATGTATTTCAACTTCTCAAAACATATTTGAGGGTCCCATGTGGTTTTTGTCCACCATTTCATCCTCTTTCCTCAACCTATCAGTCTATGTTTAAGGGGAAGTACCCTCTGTCTGAGACAAAATAGATGGTAATTTCACTATTTTCCTAGAATAATTTAAAGTTTTAAAATATTATACAAGTTTTATATATTATATACACAAAAATCCATCCCTTTTTGAGTTAATTTTGCTCTAAAACCCAAAATAGACCATGACAAAAGAGTATTATGTATGCAAGATTTTCATCAAGACTATGTATTGCATTTGAAAGTGTCCTCTCTCTAATTTTATTTAATAAATAATATATTATAGATAAATTCATGGTCATAATTATTGTTTTATATTTCCATTTAATACTTAAACTCCCTCCATACTTCTTCCAATACCCTAACTAGTCAAGACTATGTGCATAAAATCATGATTGTGTCCTGCTCTTTCACACCATGCCTATAGATGAAATTTGTGTATGCATTATTTGATAGTGTCATGATACTCTTGAGATATCCTAAAAGAACTTTGAAATTTTTTTGACCTACTAATTCCATATTGAGTTGAGTCCATGCCAATAATCTCAACCTTTTTCTCTCTGCCCCCACAGTCAACTATAGTTGACTGTGTGGGCCCTGTATGTGCCTTACATCTATGAAAATTATGTTATATATTATTTATAAACTAACTTATACACTTTCAATAATTTTTATTTCTCCTTCAACTACAAATATTATTTATCCATCCTTCAATTTCACTTTATGAATGGGCTAAAAAATAGGATCTATTATAGGTAAATGCTGAAAAAGTGGATACCTGTAGATGTACATGGGAGGTAAGACACATTATATCACATCATACTAATGATATATTAGCTCAAAAAAATTATTTTCAACCATTATAACCCACTAACCATGGATACAAGGTCTAAATTACAACCTTGATGAAAAATGTCTCTTTTAGGATCAAGCTTGTACATGTCACTGCATGTTTTCAGTGTTTTTATAGGAAAATTTAGGCCTCTCAATCACCATCCTCCACTAACCCTATGTCCTTAAAAATTTTAAATTTAATTTTATATGTTATAGGATAAAAATATAACCTATATATATTCCTTGAAAATCTTTTCAACCATGTTAAATGTTATTCCAAAAACACCCCTAAACCTCTATTTTCTCAATTTAGGGCCTATGTTCCTACACATAGTCATTGAATTCTAGAAAGTGATGAATGTTGAAATTTTCCATATATTAATTTCATTTAAGACTTATATTATTTTATTAATTCATTATAACTCTAATTAAGGTCTCACCTTATTCCATAACACTCTAAAAATGACACTATAACTCTCTACCAAGTCACATGTAGATGTTGACTTTTAGTATATACAAGTAATGGGTAGAATATGGATAATATGAATTGATTTAGACATATCATTAATTTTATATCAATCCAAAATAATTAAAATTCATTCCTCAAACATAAAATATATTTAAACCACTATAGAGGCTCTCATCATGGCTTGACATCATCCTCTAAGACTTCTGTAAGTGAATATTTAAATTGTAGCAGGCAGATTATGTGCTTAGCCAGTGGCAATTAAGTCTCACTTTCAAGGATCATGTAAATTATTAAAATTTTAAAATTAAATCCATTAAACTTTTTATTATTTTAAAAAAACCAAAATATCTTCATTTTAACATGATTTTCCTTTTCAAACACCTAGTTGACTGGTATGATAGTCATATAGCAAATTGATTGTATGGTGTTCTATGACTGAATTCTCATGGAGATTACTTGGATAATGGAATTTAAAGGTAAAGGTAATAAAAATATAATTTTAAAAAATTTAAATAAATCTAAAACAACCCTCTCAAGTCACCATCAAATCATGAAAGTATTGAGGATGGTGAAAACCTACCTATTACACAAAAAAGTGCTTCCTCCTACAACCTAAGATGATTAGCATATAAAAACACATTTAAATGATTAAAAAACATGGATAAAATTATATAAGGAATCCAAAATCATCTTTAATCAACCTAATAAATTGGTTTGTATGGACTTGCCTAAAATGGATCAAAACCTATAGGTTGCATGAAACAACAACCAAAAAGTATAGTCAACTTCATGAGGATGATTCATAAATCATAGGAAACCATTCTTAAAATTATTATAATTTAAATAAATTTATCTGATTATAATACCACCTCCCAAAATCATTTGTCCTGAAACCTCTTCATCTATCCATAATAAGCATGAACCTAAAGACTGATTTTACTTGCCAAGAAGGGTAAAAAAGGAGTAGAATGGTTTTAGCTCAAAAATGGCACTTATAGAGAATTTAAAATATGTATTTGAGATTAATAAATATTAATAGACATTACATGATCTTATTCCAAGTTGCACACTTCCCCATGGACCATATAAGTGCTAAACTCTTCTCTTTTCCCAAGAAAATTGCCCTATCTTCTGAAGAACCTACCACTTTTTAGTTATGATAGTTGATTAAGACCTCTTAGGAAACATTTCACATGAAATCACCTTTTTTAACCTTAACACTTCCCAATAAATATGTACAAATATTAAATGCTTCTTTTTTAACTCCAAAATGACTCTTCGAATTAAAAGGATTAAAAATACTAAGGACCAAGGCTAATATAACATTAAATGACATAAATTAACCTATAATAAACCTTTATAAATAATATATTAGACCCCCAAACACTTAAAAATCAATTTTTTACCTATAGGGGTCCCAATTTGACCTATAGGGTCCAATTTGGTCAACAAATTAGTGACTCATAGGGTTAGTATTCCCGCTATACTAGACCAGAAGCCTTATCAATCCATTGGGCTTAGGGAGTCATATAAAATTTGAATAAAAACAAGGAGAGATTTGACCAAAATATTTGATCAAGAAAAGACCACTTGATTACCTCAACCACACAAAATAAAAGACACACACAAATGAAGCAAACACACTGACAAGACACACATGTGTTAAAAAAACTTAGGAAAAATAAGAAGCAAACAACTATATACAACTAAAAACTACGCATACCTCCTTCTCTAGGATCAAAATGAATTTTTTTTTCATCTCCTTCTTTATGATATGAATCATGGTGCTAAGCATGTTGTTCTTTGTATTGAACACTTGATAGATCAGACTTACTTCTTGGCACCTCAATTATTATTCTCTCAAGTTGACCATCTTAAAATAGGTCTCCAATATAAAAGTATTCCTCTTATCCTAGTACACATACTTCATATTGCTGCCCACTCTTCATCTCATAATCAACTTTCATCTTCTTTTTAGGCATGACTTTAAGAGGAATGGTTTCTTGTTCCTTGGAAGGCTGAGGAAAATAGAAACTTGTATTGACCTCCAAAGGCTGACGTGAAATTTTCTCTTTCTCTTTTATGACATGATGGATAATTTCATCTTTCTCATATATGACATGTTGGACAATCTCATCTTGCTCATCATCACTTGTAATTATCTCTAATGAAATAGTAAACCCATTATGAGACTCAAACTCATTGTAAATGTTTTAAAAATATTACCACAAGTCCTAATTTTCCTTTTGATCAGTATCATTAATGGGAAAAATAAGAAAGGATCCTTCATCCTCTTCCTTATAATCTAAAAATAATTCATCTAAGACTTCTTCTTCAACACAAAGAAGACATTATTCATCATCACCCAAATAAGAAGACTCAACATAAGGGCTCAATTTTTCATCACAATTTGGGAACTATTGAGGAGTCTCAATTTTTATCTAAATTTTCATGATATGATCTTTATTCTCAAGGTATCCAAGATCTTCCATCTCCTTCTTTTTTTTGGTGATGCCAAGACTAGACATCTTGAAATCCAGTGACCTAGCCTAATAAGTCTGCTAAGGAGATGTATTTTCCTCAAGTAAGATTTCTAAGTTTTCCTCAACCAATTTTCCTCTTTAGGTTCCCATACCATAGTTCCATCAAGGTAAAGGGTGATGGGGTGAGGAAAAGATGAACTAGTTGGTGAAGGTGGAACATAGGGCTCAAAATCATATTGAGAATGCATTCTATGGGATTCTTTTGGGAGCTATTGAGGAAGGGTAGTAGACCTTTGGATAATATGGATTTGTTATCTTCTTTCCACTTAATAATAACATCATTCACATCTGATTCAACTTGGGAACTCTATTTAGGGATGTTATATGGGGTGTGTTTATGCATAGGATCTTCTTATGGGTCTAAACCTTCCATCACACCTTGACTTAACAACTTCATCTTTGACTCCAACTCTTCAATTTACTTTTCTAGGTTATCTTGGAAAAATATTTATTTAAGTTCATAGGAATAATCATGAGGATAAATAATGTAAGAGGGATGACATTGAAGACAAGAGGTCTCGTCTTGAGGAAGTGTGGGAGGGGCTTGCAAGGGATCAGCTTCATTATAGACTTCACACTCCTTATCAATGATTATATCCTTTTTTTTTCCCATGATTCCAAAATCTTACTCTAGATTAGGATATTAGGATTATAAGTCTTCTGTTGAGGTGGTGATGTAATTTGAGGAGTGGGTGAAGTGTTCAAGGAAATTGGAATCTTTTAAGCCTTGGATTTTCCAACTTAGAATCTCATATCTAGGGGTTACTCCTTGAGATGGGGATGTAATGTGAGAGGTAAATTAGGACTTGAAATCATATTCCTTTGATTATTACATAGAATATTTCATATTCATATTAGAAAACTCAATCTACCTATTAATATTAGCTTCAAACACAAGGTTTCTCTTCTCAAATTTCTCTTCCAAATGATTGGGAATATGATGACTTTGACAATATTGATTGGGCTCATTAGTAGGGGTCAAGTAGTATTGTTAGAAATATTTTTGAATTGGATATAAATTTTTATAGGTTTGGTGAGGTTTCCTTTCATGAACTCTTAGTCTATCCTCTAAGGAAGAAATCAAGCCACTCACATCTAACATCTCACTTATGAACCTTTGCTAATTGGGTCTGTCAATAGGTGCCCAATCTCTTTTGAATAGATCAAATGCATCTCTCAACTTATTAATAAGATTAATAGGAACCTCTTTTCCACATATATTTAAATTATCAAGATCCAACATGTACCTCTCATATCCCAAAAGAGTTTTCTTGAAAGTGGAAATGGATTGACTAAAGAAATGACTAGGTTGACTAGGAGCAAGATATGGAGACAGATGATTGTAGGTCTAATAAACATCATGAAATATTGAAAAGGGTAATATTTGAGCTAATCAAGGTCATATTTAATCTAGTAAGGATCATGATAAGGCTGATTAAAAAATTTTCTTATTGATAGTGAATGTCATAAGCTTGAAATGTCTCACCAATTTATGTAAAATAAAAATCAACACCAAAGTGAGCCATGAAACTTCATTAAAAAAAAGTAACATATAAATATATTACTATAAATATTCAAAATGAAACCTGGGATACTTGACTATTTGATGTATCTTTGGAGTCATCATTGATGCTTTGATAGATGCCTCCAAAGGTTGATTGTTGAAAGACAACACCAAAAATCTTTCAACTTCTTGGACCAAGAGTCCCACCAAGCATGCCAAAAACTATTTTCACTTGGATTTTCACCCTTTAAGGATATTAATAATCTCTCCTCATCCAACTGGTGTAATGGAAACACCTCTAGACTTGTGGGTAGCTTAAGGATGAGGTGAATCTATAGATAGGACTAGTTCCCTTTATAGACCACTTTGAATCACAACTACACCTAAAATTTGGGGTGAAAAAGGGAGAGAGATAATTGAAATCAAACTATTCTAAAGTATTTAATAAACAAAATAAGATGATTACTTCCAACCAATATCATGTTACACATGAGAACAAAGGACTAACCAAACATACACTCCTTCAATCTGCATCTTCTCACATCAATATTACATTATGAGGTTATGGATGAATGTACAAAGACATGAAGACTATAAAATAGGCCATTAATGTCACTACTGAATATAATAACTCACTAAATCCTTGAAATTTCCTTAAAAACTTCACATGTCCTGCAAGAAGAACCTTTCCAACTGCAAACAGGATGAAAGAATGAGACAACATGCTAAGGAATCCATAGTCTTCACTAAGCAAGATCTAACATTCAAGTAGGAAACACCATAAATAGTCATGATGAGGTAAAAAATTATTAGTCTTATTTATAAAATGGTATACAAATGAGTATGACTTTGCCATACTCAGATGGAGCATAAGTTACAATGGCCAAAATGGCTAGTTATTATAAGACTTGATAGAGAGAGGAGAAGAGAGAAGTCCAAATGACACAAGGAAACTAGTCAAGATGATAAAATCAGTTAATTATACATGATAAGAAGATATGGTATGAAACATGCAAGGTTAGGAAGCACAAGTGTCCATCCAAGTCATAAAACTCATGAAAAGTGGCATGAAACTTCTCATTCTAGCTCAAAAAATTGCCTTCATGATTTGGACCTATTTGAACATCCCAAAACTGATTATGGATATGTTTGATGATTTTAATAAAGTGGAATTGTTTTATTCATGCCTCTTAATGCATTGGTTATAGGCTTGGTCATCTAGAATCATCTAGGAATGAGCCATCATCATTTGTAGTCCAAAAAACACCTCCTGCATGTACCCTATACAACTATATTCCAAAAATGCATCAAGTTTCCATGAAAATTAATGGGAGGGAGTTTATTATACCTATAAATACCCTCCATGGCCTTATAATAATCAATAACACCTTAAAATCATCTCACTTTAAGTTTTCCACCCTTCTCTGTAGCTTGTGTATTATGATAGTTTTGATTGGATAAGATGAAGCAGTTGGTTGAGGTAATTATAAGTTATTTAAAGGAATTAAATTGATATGGATAGTTATCTTAAGGCCTAATATTTCCTTCCATGTGATTTTAACCTCTTTAAACCTTTTTTAACCTAAAAAAAACATAAAAAGGTCAAAAACCCATATTTCACACCTTGTCTATATAGTTCCATACAACTCAAAAGGGTGGGGAGGAGCTTGGGAAAGTCCTATGCAAGGTCAAAAAACTTTCATGAGAAAAATATGTCATTAGAGTATCTATTCAACTTCATTTTCCCAATCGGGTCCTTATCCAAGGGTTTTAACCTCATTATCATCTTAAGCATTATTCATGAAGGTTGGACATTATATTTTAAAAATAATTCCATAAATGTGAGCCTAAATACCCCTGATAACTCCTCTGTGCAAATCCTTCTAAAAGACATGAGCATTTGAAACTACCTATTTGAACCCTTCTTTTCCTTTCTTGCAATCTTGAGTTGGTTTTAGCCCCAAAATGACCTTATTATGGTTTATTATTCACTAAAATATCTTTAAAACCTATAAATTAACTCCATAAACATGTTTCAATTCATTAGAGTAATCATCTAAGGCTATGCCTGAAGTTGACCCCCCTTTTAGATTCTAGGCCTAGTCATGTTTAGTAGGCATGTCTACATCATAAAGCCCAAGATGAGTTTTTATGGTTATATCTACATCCCAATAGCATATAAACCTTTATTTTTACCTCATAAAAATTTCATAATAGGTTATAATTTTCACCTCATGTGGAAAGTGAGATTGACTATTCATTTGATTTTTAGGCCAAAACCCTACCCTTAAGCCTGACTGCAACTCTTGTAGGTTTGGTCTACTCATTAGGTTTCATCATTATTTGATATTTTATTCATATTTTTTTATAGTTATTTTGAATTATAATACCCTCTTTAATGGTATCATTTTATTATAGTGCAAAATTTCATCCTCCTTCCTCCACCTCCCTATCTATGCTTAAGGAGAAGTACCCTCTATCTGAGACAAAATAGAGGGTACTTCCCCTATTTTCCTATAATAATTTAAATTTTGAAAATATTATACAAGTGGTATAGATTATTTACACAAAATACATCCATTGGTTAGGTAATTTTACTCTCAAAAGGATCTAAAACCCAAAATAGACCATGCCAAAAGAGTATTGTGTATGCAAGATTTTCATCAAGACTATGTATTAAATTTGAGAGGGTCCTCTCTCTATTTTTATTTCATCATTAATAGATTATAGATAGATTAATGGTCATTATTATTGTTTTATGTGTCCCTTTAAAACTTAAATTCCCTCTATAATTCTTACAATACCCTAACCAGTCAAGACTATGTGCATACAATCTTGATTATGTCCTGCTCTTTGACACTATGCCTGTTGATGAAATTTGGTTAGGTGTTTTTTGATAGTTTCATGAGAATATTGATATATATTTAGGTAACTTGGTTAATTTTTGTACCTAATCATTCCATATTGATTTTAATCCATGTCAATGATCTCAACCTTTCTACTCTCTACCCCCCATAGTCAACTATAGTTGACTGTTTGGGGCCTGTATGTGTTTTACATCTATGAAAATAATGTTATATATTATTTATAAACTCAATTATACCCTTTAAATAATTTTTATTTATCCTTAAAATACCAATATTATGTCTCCATATTTTAATTTCACTTCATGAATGGGATAAAAAACAAGATCTATTATAGGTGAATGCTCAAAAAGTGGATACTTGTAGGTGTACATGAGAGGTAAGACACATTATATCACGTCTTACTAATGATATCTTAGCTAAAAAATTTTAATTTAAACCATTATAACCAACTAACCATGGAGGCAAGGTCTAATTTTCAATCTTGATGAAAAAATGTCTCTTTTAAGATCAAGCTTGTAGATGTCACTGCCTATTTTTGGTGTTTTTATAAGCAACATTAGGCCTCTCAATCACCATCCTCCACTAACCCTATGTCATTAAAGATTTTAAAGGTAATTTTATATTCTATAGGATAAAAATATAACCTATATATATTCCTTAAAAATCTTTTCAACCATGTTGTATGTTATTCCAAAAACACCCCTAGACCTCTCTTTTCTCAATTTAGGACCTGTGTTCCTAAACATAGTCATTGAATTCTAAAAAGTGATCAATACTACCATTTTCTAGATTTTCCTTTCATTTATGCCTTATATGATTTTATAAATTAATTATAACCCTAATTAATGTCTCACCTTATTCCACAACACTCCAAAATGACACTATAACTCTCTGCTAAGTCACTTGTAGATGTTGATTTTTAGTATATACAAGTAATGGGTAGAATATGGATAATATACATTGATTTAGACCTCTCATTAATTATATATCCATCCCAAAAAATTAAAATTAATTATTCACACCTAAAATAAATTTAAACCACTACAAAGGATCTCATCATGGCTTGATGTCATCCTCCAAGACTCCTATAAGTAAATATTTGAATTGTAGCAGGCAGACTGTGTGCTTAGGTAGTGGAGATTGAGTCTCACTTTCAAGGATCATGTAATTTATTAAAATTTTGAAATAAAATCCATTAAAATTATTCTTGTAAATAAACCAAAATATCCTCATTTAGCATGATTTTCCTTTTCAGTCACCTAGCTGACTGGTATGATAGTCATATAGCAGATTGATTGTATGGTGTTCTATGACTGCACTCTCATGGAGATTACTTGGAGAATTGAATTTAAAGGTAAATTTAATCATAATATAATTTTAAACATTCAAATAAAACTAACACAACCCCATAAAGTCACCATAAAATCATGAAATTCTTGAGGATGGTGAAAATCTACATATTGCATAGAAAAGTGCTTCCTCCTACAACCTAAGATGATTAGCATATCAAAACACATTTAAATAATAAAAAAAACATGGATATAATTATATAATTAATAAAAAATCATATATAATAAACCTTAAAAACTATTTTGTATGGACTTTCCCAAAATGGATTAAAACCTATAGGGTCCATGAAATAATAAGCAAGAAAACATAGTCAACTTCATGAGGATGGTTCATAAAGAAAAAGACACTATTATTAAAAATATTTTAATTTAAATTAAGGTATATTATTATAATACCACCTTAAAAATTATTTTTTCTTGAAACCTTTTCAACTATCCATACTAAGCATGAACTTGAAGACTACTTTTGCTTGCCAAAAAGGGTGAAAAAGGAGAAAAATGGTTTTAACTCAAAAATGGAACTTACAAATAATTTAAAACATGTATTTAATATAATTAATCAAAATATACATTCAATGATCTTATTCCATGTGGCACACTTCCCCACGGGCTGTATAAGTGCCAAACTCTTCTCCTTTCCGAAGAAAACTACATTTTCTTCTGAAGAAACTACTAATTTTTAGTTATAACAATTTATTAAGACCTATTAGGACACATTTAATGTTAAATAACAATTTATAACCTTCACACTTTATAATAAATCTATAAAAGTCATTAAATGCCCCATTTTTTGACTCCAAAATGACTCCTAGAACTAAAAGGATTAAAAAGACTAAGGGCCAAGGCCAATATATCATTAAATGACATCAATTAACCTATAATACACCTTTATGAATAATATATTAGACCCCAAAACACCTAAAAATTAATTTTTGACCTATAGGGGTCCCAATTTAACTTATAGGGTCAAATTTGGTCAATAATCTCATCTATTGATGTGGCTCCATCATCAAAAAAGTAGGTACTAACCATCATTCATGGCATGCCACTATCAATTTTAGGATTTAATCTTCATGAACATATCAAGTGTGCTTAGGGTCTCAAGGTGGTGAATTAGTATTTGGAGAAATAATTAAGAGCATTGATTCTACTCAAATAGACTTGTTCACTATGCATATCAATCCCTTGTCTTCTAGTGGGATCTATAGGCCAATGAGAGGAGGTCAAAGGTTATTGGAAAAATAAAGGGATAATTAATTGGAAGAAGGAACAAGTGCAAAAAGTAGTCAATGAGCTACCACCACATGACTAAGACCCTTTCTCCACTCTTCCATGCATGTTCCCATCTCTCTTCCTCTCTTTTTGCTATATATAGAGGCTTTTGGGATAACAAATGCATCCTCTCAATATCCATCTACTCCCTCTCTTGATAATGACCAAATCTACCAAGATGGAGCTTGTAACCTCTTGAAATGAATACAACATTATTCTTCAAATTTCATTATTCTGATATAGTGTGTACATGTTAGATTTACATATGTGCTAGAAGTCTCTCAATTTTCAAGTCGTGATAACACATAGTTACTTCTTCATCTTGTTATGAAAGTCATGTTTAGTGTTCTACATCTTCTGATTGAAACCCACATGTGTATATTATGACTAGCTAGTGTCTTGCATTATACCTCTCCATCATTTTCCTCAGTGTTTGATCATTTGGTCAACCTCTTCATGAAATAATTATGTATGACAAATGTTTTGAATCCTAGATCTAGTATTTTCCTTGTTTCATTAGTGTTTAAGAGTTGAGTATAGTGGATCAACCATAATTTAGGTACATCACCATCTTTAGCTTAGGTTTCCCTTTCATCTTATCTTTCTCTCTCTTTTCCTTGGTCATTAGTAGGTTTTATTAGTGGGAATGAGCTGAAATGATGCATCAGAGGAGATATCCTTGTTTAAAATCCTATAGGTCTAACCCCATTATAGGATACCCACAACCTGGGGTTAGTCCTATGGTGATCTAGATTTGGAAGTAGGACCTGAACACTCCTACCCCCAACTAGGGTGCAATCTAGACCCATAACAATAACTATTGGGGATTTTGAATATCCTTGAATATCCTTATCCACAAGATTTTGAATTACCTTATTTATCTCTCTTTTGAGTCATAAGGACCCATTCAACCACATGATTAACTTTGTATGTTCTCTTGTTTAATGGGAAAAATATGAAAAACTATAGCTAAAATTATTCCATATGAGAATTTTTGATGAGGCTCAAAATTAGTTATATTGCCTAACAAAAGTTTCCTTAACCATGTTTTCACAATTAGAAGATGTATTCTTCATGTATTTCAATATCCATAAAGTATTTAAACTTAAATTATAAAATTTTCAAATTTTCAAAAAACATGATGATGAATTCATTTAAGATTATACCATTTGATTTAAAAGTACATAATATGAGCTAGTATTTAGACCTTTAGATTTGAAGTCAGAATTCATTTTTAGTAGAGTTCTTCATCCATTGAAATAAAAAGCACTGTATAAATAATATGAGTCATTTACCCATTTATATGTGGGTGTGCATATATAATCTTCATTCATACTAACTCATCCAAAGGATATTAACATATCCTATTTTAAATACCAAAGTTTTATTCTTCACACAAAGGAGGGAGATGAATTATCAAATCAACATTATGAATAAAAGTGTTGTGTTCCTTCTTTATATGGGAGCTTTATAAATTTTACTCAATATGGAACCAATCCAAGGTCCACATCCTTTAAAAAAACCCAAGGTGAAAAACACAAAAAAAAAATCACACTAAAAATATTTGATAATCAAATTACTCATGGGTAGTGCTTATTTTTGGAATAACCATATTGAACCTACACAAATAAAAACTACTTGAAATATAAGACATTTACAATAGGTTGGATGTGATTTAAAAGACTTAGAAATTTAAGGAGTTTGGAAAGACTCCTTCGGCAACATAAGACTACCAATTATTTGTGGTCTGAAAGTGATCACATGGGTTTGGGTTATGCCACAAACCTATATATATGCATTTACATTGGGCACTCTTTGGTAATATCAAATGGAAGCAAAAATTGACCAAAATAAATAAGGTATTTATTTTTCTCATGAAGAAAAATTGATCCATATTTAAAATGATAATATTGATTATTCTACTATGTATGTAAAAGATGAGGAACATTCTATGTACCATTTACAATTAACCAAGCATGATTCAAAAAATTTAAGGAATATAACTTAAGGTTAAAAGGTCTCAGATATTCTAAAAACACCAAAAATATCAAAAAAGGTTTAAAAACCCAATAATATTTTCAATATTTACATATATTACTATCTCCTTGGAATATATGGTGTTAGCTCCATGTTGGTATATGGAATATCAGTATTTTATATATACATATATATTTCACATATATTTTGAGTGTGATTCAGGCATACGCAATAACATGATCCATGAACTTTTGGATGTTATATTTTCCCTCTACTCACATCACCAAGATGTTGGAGGCATCCACCTTATGATCATGATACATGTAGGCTATATCATTTCTATGGTCACTTCACAATATCATGTTTAATATCATATATGTACTTACACATGCATTTATCCATGCTTATATCTTTCATAGTGTACTAGATATGCTCTAGTGTTTTTGCTAACATATATCTAGGGATTAATATGATATGTTTATACTTTCATTTATGCACTTCCTTGAATGTCTTGAGTTGTTATTGTCTTAATTGTTTGAGCATTTGAATATGCTCCATTGTTTATGGCCCCTTGCCTTTGTTTTCCTTTTTGACATTTAAATATGGCATTATTTTTTGTATGTTGACTTTTAAGTATGTCATTTATTTGACTTTTGAATATGTCATTTATTTTTTTGAGGACATTTGACTAAGTCATGTCCCTTCGATTATGTGTAAATTAAACATGCCCCTTGTTTGAGATCTCCTTGGACTAGTATTTTGATTTTATTTTGAGTTCTCTTTTTGGTGTGATTTATTGATTTTTGATCTTGAACTATTACTATCTAGATGTTGCCATGATCTACATCATGCATTTTAAGACTTGGTGTGATCATATTCTTTGTGTTGAAATGATATATCTACCTATACATGTTATCTTTATATGTTAAATGGTAAATTCATAGTTTTCATGGTTATCTTATCATTTTGAGGTAAGATAACTACCATTTTTTTCTTCTCGTCACCTCAAATGGTTGACATATCAGTGGGGACATGTCATAAAGGCATGATTTCCATATTAATTCATAAATTTAATTATGGTGGGTGTTTTTTATGAAAACATGTTCTCAACATTTGTCACAATTTCAAATTTAGTGGAGGCATATTTTAGGAACATGTCCTCCACATTGGAATTTACACTAGTTCTCAGATTTAGATTATAGTGGGGGCATGTTTTGTAAACATGTTTTCCACACTTACATATCTAATTTTATACATTGTATAATTATTATACAAATTTTTAGAAAGATACATATCTAAGGTGCATATGTTTTGTAATGTGTGCCTAATAATTCAAAATCAAATTAGTTTCATATTTCAGACACTTTCAGGGATTGTCATCAACCACTAGGTCAAAATTTTATGAACTATGTTGATCCAATCTAATGTATTAGTTGGTTCACTTTTTGTTATGGTTGAGGTGATATAATCACTCAAAATTTCCGAGTTTATAGGTTCAAATTGATTACATAATCCATACTCACCAGTTTTACAATGTGATTTGAATTGGTTCACTCACACTCACCAAGCTATAAGTATGACTGGGTTACATAGTTGAGTTAATCTCAGTTGTTGGGTAAAAATTCATATTTTCCCCAAGGTTTGGGGTATGTGTCCTCAAATATCTCTCTATCTCTTTAGATATATTCACTTTATATATTTTATATTTTGTCATAAAGATACATCTTTCAAATCAAATTTCTGAAAGGCAATATGGTTTCATCGATACATAGGTGTACTACTAAACCTTGATCTCCTTCAATTTCAATCATTTTAATTATTTAAATTTCAAATAATATTTACTAATTATACATTGTAACATGTTATTTTTTTCAAGTAAGTCACAATAAAATCACTCAAATTGGATTCAAAGCACTCAAATTGGACCCAATTACACATTCATTATCCTTTAAACTAGTAATTTCATTACTAGATTAAAGGGGGGAATGTAGAAACTATTTTTAAATTATATAACACCTAAATGTTGTACACTTGTAAAATACATATCATGGATGTAACTTCAAATTTTAGACATTTCCCACTACCAAAAGGACACACACTATTTATTTATGTTTATTGCTTATCTCTTAATCCAACCAATGTAATTATGATGACATAGGCCTTCTATATTTCCCAAAATGTTGTAAACCTAATTATCTTCCATCTCTACAATTTTTTTACCTACACCTATTTTAAAATTTCTTAAACACTTGCATCCTAGTTAGACACCTACATTGACGCATGTGCCATATCCAAACACAAGTGTTTAGTTCCCTAAACTCATCTAATTTACAAATAAAATATATAACTATGGTTTGTATAAGTCCTTTAAGGTGATATATTCTCCAAATATATTGGTATAAATACACGATCAACCATAATTTATTCCTCACCTATAAAATACTAAGGTAGCTTACCTAAATCACTTCATCAAGCACTCAAGTGGGCAAAGATTCCATATTTTCTACTATTTCCATATCAATCATAGGGATACCATATTAATATGTCTAAATTACTAAAGGAATATTCCATGAGCCACATTTTCCAAGTTAAAAGTTAGGTCATTGGTGTACTTACTTTTCACATATGGAATTATTCACAAACAAGCCAAACACATAGGGGAGAACTAAAAAAGTATGAGGCCCTCTCCATAGTGTTGTCTATGTAGGTAGTTTTTATTTATAGAGAGGTATTTGGGGTAGATCAACACTATGTACCCACTAACCCATTTTTCCAATAACCACTATGAATATGAAGAAATAAGTTTTTTCTATTTGACAAAAAGTGAAAGTTCGTGACCCAGATATGAATGTACTAGAGTGAAGGTGACACAAAATCTAGAAGCATCCAAGTGGTCACATCCAATTTAGTAGGTATTCCATATTGGACACTTGCATCTGAGTTAGATAGTAGCATTGACATAACTATCCCAAGACAATGCAAGTGTGTGTGGATATAGAGGTTAAATTAATATAACTAGGGAATTTATACAAAATATAGATCGAGTCCACTTTATACCTATTATAGACTTAGATATGTAATATTTTAAAAATCAGCTAAGTATATTATTTTCCTTATCATTACAATATCTAGCATAGTTATGATTTTTATCTTTAACATCTCAGTATAATAAATTTAGTGTATGTTTTATCTAAGTTTTTAAAATAATTGGAATATTTTAGAGATAGTCTACCATCCTTATTCCCTAGGCTATCTTTACCCCTTTAACCTTAAATTCCCCACATCTAGTTAGGGTTAAATAGTTTTAAATTTGGAATTTTTTATTTATAATCAATGGAAAATGTTAATCAACTTTTTTTCAAATAGAAGATAAACTATAATTAGTTACTCGTATTAATAACAAGGGATTAATAGATTAAAAAAAATTATGTTAGAAGAGATGATATTAGTAAGAATGCTAAGGCTAAGGCTTTCTCATGTAGTGATGTTGAATCCATAAGAGCTACTATAACTGATTCTATAATAATAACCCTCCCCTTGGGTACATCACCATTTCATATTTCTAATGGGGTCATAAGGTATGTGTTTACACCTTTGTTCCCAAAAAAAATTCTACTATTGCTACATATTACATGGAAAACATTAATACTTCAACCTAATTACTAGTTTCAATTCCTATATCCACTCAAACTATGGATACACCTCCTTTGGTGACTTCCCAAGATTCAAACATTAATTATCAAGAGGTCTAGGATTGGGTCCAAACTATAAAAAAATTTCAAGCTAAGGTTACAAATATTGAAAAAAATTATATGAAATTACCTTATGCTATTGATTCACAAGAGGTGTTGCATAACCCTCTTACACCTAGGAAATCTTTTCACCCCTTTCCAACTAGTTTTTCTCATCTACTCACATTTATGGTTGAAAGGGTGATCCTAAATAAAATATTTGATCTTTATATGTAGTATGCCTTGATTATGCCTCCAATGATAAACTTTTGACTAAACTATTTCCAAAGAACCTCAAGATCTATGATATAAGTTCATTCTATGATTTCTAATCCAATCAGTAAAATCATTCAAACCTATTATAGATTAGTTTTTTGAACACTTCTCTATCAATATTACCTAAAAAAATTCCTATGCCCAAATTTCAAAAGTTAAACAAGAAACCAATGACCCAATCAATGAATGTTTTAAGATACAAGACAATGTTAGATAAAATGACCAATCTATATACACATAATATTTTCAAACTTTCTTTGATTTCTGATACTTTGTATCTTGTAGGAACCCATTCAGTATCAATCTATTTGAGTGTACACCTTGAGGGGTGCACCAATAAAGTGGTGGGTAGACCATTGGTGATTCGTATGATTCTTATCCCTTTTTTCCACTTGTTATCTACACACTTGTCTCCTAAAACCATTATCCCTAAGCTTTTTCTTCTCTGTTGTACCCTTTCTAGTTGTTTGCTACATTTTATCCTTATTTTTCTCACCTTAATCCCTTTTTGTAGGTTGGTTGTGCTAGGTCAATTAGTTCAACCTTGTATGGTTTCAGGTTATTTTCACTTAGGAATTAGTTTGTCCTTTGATAGACCTATTTCATGACCTAGTGAATAATTTTATGAAATTGTGCTAGGTCCATTGGGTCAACCCTATCACTCAAGATTTTTAGAAAGGTCAAGGTCTAAATCCACCTATATATAAAATTTAATTTACATCATTTATTATGAGAAGAAGAAGAAGTAAGAGTGAAAGAACATCTGATTATTAACCATTCTACTTGAGAAGCAAAGCTTAGGGTTTCATACATTTTTTGGAGATACCGATCTTGTCTTATGGTGAAGTCTTTTGGATGCATTAATAGGTTGTGTAGTTTATAGATTATTTTCTTTTTTCATCCTTACATACCACAACAAACTCTTTCAAAACACCTTGTCCAAGGGAGAGATTGAGGCTCATTGGTTTTATCGTCAAAGGTAAGTATTCTTAACTTTGTTTCTCCATTGTAAGAGTAGATAGATATGCATTTGTACTTCTCTTCCATGAATTAGGATTATGTATACATTGATGTGAGTATATTTCTTCTATAAATGTTTAGTTTAATATTTTCTAACCCTAACTTTATGCCACAAGCTTTGGTGAGCACTAGATTAGATTTACTTTACTTGTTATTAGTTCTCATGAATTATCAAAATGTAGGACCCCCTTAGGGTTATTGTGTGATTATGTTAGACTAGATACTTTAGAACCCTCCTTAGCATGGTGTATTTTATTAAGAGATACCCTAATCAGGTCTAAAATATCATAATATTTGTCATGTTCCCACTTAAAAAATGTATCCCCAATCAGAAGTGTATGGTATGATCTATCTTCTCTGAGTTAGGATTGATTTATAGACATGATATATTTCTAATTACATACATTCTAGTGAATATGACGTGAATCTAACCTTTGTAGGTTTTTATTCATTTATTTCATCATTTTATTTTTCACATATTTATGATGTTATTATATTGACACAATACTAACTTTTGTTCACAAGTTTAACATAGTCACATTAAAATGACTATATTCTATTTTTTTTAGGTTTTCCATACTTCTAATTTAGACTACTAGGTTGACCCAATTGACCTTGTACACTTTTAGGCATCAGGTTGAAACTAAAGAGTTAACCCAATCAACCTTGTACAATTTTAGGCTATCAAAAATAGGTTTTTGCAAATCATGGTCAACCTAGTCAACATAGTTAGTAGAATTTACAAGTACAAAGTAAGGTTCTTCAATAACAATCTCACTTCTCTACATCTTTCAACCCACTAAGGTTCCTTTTTATCCTTCTCTATCATTTATAGTATTTATTATAGTTCTATTTTTCATAGTTTGTAGTCTTCAAAATTGACCCTGTATAGTCAACTAGGTTGACCTTATCGACATAGTTTTGTATTTTATGTGCAGTCTAGAAATCTAGGTCAAATATGTTGACATAGTTTACTTTTAGAATTTTTTTTACATAGTATAGAGGTGATCCTATCAACATTATTCTATATTCTTTGCATACATTATCAACTTAATTGACACTGTACTATGTTTCAAAGTTGGAATTAACCCTTATATGCTAATAATTATCTCACACTTTCATTTCGTATTGTTTGCATTCTTAGAATAGATCACATAGTCTAATTAAGTAGTTTTTAATATACCATTTAGTTACACTATTTTATATTTTATTCACAAACTACTAAATCACAAAATTTTAAAATGCATTTTAATAATTGTCTACCCAAGCCCAACCTACTTGGATTTCATCATCAAGGGGGAAATTGACTTGGATTTTTGGCCAAGTATAAACATGTGGTTAATGGTATATTTTGGATAATAAATTGACACCATTATCATTATGATTTGTGAATTAAGGGGGTAAGCCCAAATACCAAACCTAAACCATTGTTAATACAGATCTTTTTTATTTCAAATGTCCTGAAAACATCCTTAGATTACTTTCTAGCTCCTTATAGCTAACTTCATATCACATATAAAACTATACTATAATACTCTAACAACATTTAAATTGACCACTTAGTTATAATTTACTTTCTAATTTGATTGTTTTATCCTTGCTCAATTATATGTTATATTGTAAAAACTTGCATTAGCCAACATTGGTGTAAGGTTTTATGTTATGTTTCCCAATTGGATCAACCTCATTAATCCAATTGATTATGTGTTTCCCTTCATTTCTTACTTTAATAAGTACTTGTAAAAAATTCTATTTTTTAGTACACAGTCATTTCTATCGACATAGTCTCTTATAGACTATATATTTCCCCCTGTCTATTATGCTAGGTTAACCCAGTCAACCATGTATACTTTTTTAGCCTCTATCTATTGTGTTAGGTCAACCCCATCAACTTTATATACTTTTTAGGCCCTATCTATTATTCTAGGTTAACTAGTCAACTTTATATAGTTTATTATGACTTCCTATCTCCCTATTTTTACATCTCTCTTACCTTGTTTAGTCTTTCCCCTTCATCATGAACTTTCTATTTGATGATACTACTAAGTTAAATTCAATAGACATGATGAGTTTTACCAAACCTCATAGGGTATCTCATAAATAGAGTATGGATCCTCTCTTAGATGATAGCAATGTTTATTTATATATCCACTCTCAAAATGAACTATGGGACCCCTCCTCATTCCTCTTCATAGAATAATCATGTCTTCTCACTTTAAGATCAACCCAAATTAGAGTATACGCCTAAAATTATCTTATTTATCTTTTAATTTCCTCAACATAGAGGAAAGGATCCTTATACCATTTACCATCTCATGATTAGTGGTCGAATTGAAGATCCTCATTCACCTTATCCCACATTCTCACATGGATTTGAAGGTATTACTTTCTTTGATTCTCATAATCTTCCCTCTATTATGACCCCTTTTCATACCATGACCTCTTCTTATTTAAATTATTCTACCTCCACTCCTAGTATATCCACTAATATGGAAAGTTATACATCTAGTGGACCTCTCTTAAGACCCACTATGGTTCATCCTTCCACTAGTGCATCATTTGATACCCAAGGTAATCAATATTCTAGTGTTTTATCTTCTCATCCCTTCACTAGTCCATTTCTTTTCCATACAATCATATTTTACCACTAGCACCTCACATTATAATAGTTCCTCTCAATATCCTATCAATACTAATAGTGGTACCCAAGCCACTCCTTCAAACACTAATAATTCAAATAATGCAAACAATGCCAATCAAACCCACCAAATTTTATTACAAACACTTAATCAAATGAATAATTTTCAAAATCATAATAAAAATCAAATGATGAGAATGAAAAATAACCTTCTCCATCTTCAAACTCATCCTCAACCAATGTCTCGGGTCATGCATAATCAAAATGTTCCCCCACCTCCTCTTTAAGATTCCCATGGCAATCTCATCCCTGAACCTCTTCTTGTCAACAAAACAATTAATCATCTTCAAAATGAGCCTCTTACAACTCAAATTTATATTATTGATATAGGTGGTATCACCCCTACCATTTCTTATAATAGATCAACTGATCCTACTCTTCATCTCAAAACATTTATAAATCTCTATAAAGATTTGGTCAAATTAAACACCCTTTTTACTATGAAGCTATTAGACAAAACCCTCACAAGTGATGATTTAGATTGGTACAACCAACTTAAAACTCATTATATTACTAGTTTGGAATATTTAATGAACACTTTATTCCAAGACTTCTAAAATAGTGATCAACATAAAAACACTTTGGCCCACTTTATAAATTCTAAATAACTTGAAAATGAAACTACCCAAGCTTTTTTAAAAAGATGGAAAAAAAATTTCAAAAAATGTGAGCATAGCATGGCCAATGATAAAATTTTCCATATATTTACCAATTCTCTTTTCCCAAGTCATAATATCGAGTCTGCACTCTCTCTCTCTCTCCACTTGCCTTGGAAGAGGCCATTGATAAAGCTAAACATCAAGATTTCCTTATGAATCAATTGAAGCCACCCTAACATTTTTTGGATCCTTACATCCTATTGAATAAAAAATATTTTAATGCTACCAATGATGGTTTCATAGACTCTTATGATACCATTCACACTATTCAAGTTGTTGTTCCTAACCAATCTTTAGAACCAGCTCCCCCTTCTTAATAATATACCAATCCTCATTTATCTTCACCTAATACCATTAATGTTCACAAACCTTTATGTTGTATCATTTTAAATGATGTAATTATGATGTCATAGAGGTGTTTAGTTGAGTATATTAAGTGATTTAATAGTTTATGTGACAATGACAAAGTGTGTAATATGTTTATCCTAGTTGGCTTGGTTGATCTTCTATTCTGGCATGGTTGTAAATGTTAAGGGATAAGTATGGAGTAGTGAGCATGTGAAAAAAGTTTCTAATATGTTCCCTAATATTTAATATCTTGTCTACATGAGTGTATTTCATTTGATTGATCATTTTTGTCATCTACATAGTTTGGGTCTAGTGATAGAAAATCTGAGTAGGTAGTTTGATGACATCACCATTACCATGTGTGGATGAGTTAGGAGGAAATTTTCACATGGGTTTATTTAGTATTTTTCCTAGTCATTATGAACTAAATCCTAGGTCATGCACCTAAGTACATCAAAATAAATGTAAGTGTAAAGATGGGCTCCCAAGAATTTTTGTAGTGTTTTACAATACTTAGCCAAATTTGCATAAGGTAAGAAAGATCCAAGTAAGTATTTTGATGGTGGAATATATTGCACTATGTGAATTTCAAGAAAAGGTGATCATATGGGTTTGTTTAGTTTTTTTCCTATTTCATTTTCCCTAAATTTTAGATCATGCACCAAAGCACATCAAAAGTTATGTATGTTCAAAGTTGGCCTCTTAGACAAGTTTTTGACATTGACTCTATTACAAAAAATATGAATGAGAATTTTATTTTCATTATATATCACATGTGTGAGATTTATAGGATTATTTTGTCACATGGTTGGATTCTCCTATGTAAGGAGATCATATGGTCCAAATTTTAGATCATGCATCTAAGTGTAGAAGTTTTTGAGGTTCAAAGTTGGCTACTAAAATAGATTGCAATGGTCCCCATACTTGGTCAAATTTTCATAAGGTAATTTTAAAGAAACTATTAAAGAGATTTATGATTCATGTTTGCTCCAAGATGTTAGGAAGTAACAAAATGGTAGGAAGTTCTAGAGGTTTAACACTGCACAGAGATAAACATTGAGCTTCTTCCAAGGATCAACTATGAGAAGGAGATCATACATATAGAGATAAATAGTGTGTATTAAATTAAATAGGTCAAAGTGATATTTTTTAGCATTGTTAACGAGTGAGGTATGGATAAGTGATTGACAGAGCACATTGAGTCAAAGTTTATAGATTACACAAGATGAGGTCAACTGTCAGACATTTAATTTTTGAGTGTTAACACCTATGAATTAAATTTTGGATAGGATCATGGTGTGATATTGATTTTATCATCAATTACATGAGATTAAATCATAATGTTTAAGGTTTAACTATGACCATTTGCTTTTGACTATTTGAATTTGCAAAGGAAAAATAAGTGCTCTGTATTTTTGCTATAAATTTTGATCAAGGATGAATTTGCTCATGTTTTAAAAATAAAAGATGAAGAATAATCCATGACCCATCTAATGAACCTATTTTTAATATTTGTAAATGTGTAAATTCAAATATATTAAGGTTCAAATATGACTGTGTGTTCATGCATGGACTATAAGTGACCGAATAAGATTGTTCAAGCATGTTTTGATATTGTCTCAATATGTCTTGATGATTTAGCTTTGGGGAGTGTTTTAAACTCCATGATAATGTTATATATGTATTATGAAGGATTGACCAGTTATATGAAGTATGAACAAAGGTTTAGAAGTTGACTATGTATTTTTTTTAATAGTGACTGTGTGCATAGAATGTTGATTAAGCTTGCATAAAAGAGTGAAATGATGTCTATAAGCATTTAAGGATGACTAAAGGTTCATGTAGTGTAGACCAATGATTTTTTAAGTGGTCCTATGTTCTTGTTTTTTTAATTGATGTGTTAAATGGGTGAATAGGTCTCCATGAGACATATAAGAGCTATAAGGGCCTTAGTAAAAGGTGTAGTTACTTAAGTGTGACCCATAGATACAAAGGCTGACCTATGAAGATTTTATTAAGTTATGTCTTTGTATGAGAAATGAATTAATATTTAAGGCATGCCTAATGGCTGACCAAGGTGTTGATTATCAAGACTGCTCTATAAATAGTGAAACTAAAGATGTTCGTTTTTAGACTTTGATGAAAATATTTTTTGTGAGAGACTTGGAATAAATTTGAGAGAGACTTGTGTGTGTGAATAATGGAGTGAAGGAGGGGTAGAGTGACCTATAGATGATTTTATTATTATAATATATTTAGGACTATTTATATGACTTATAGGTCATAATTCTATTGGTAAAATAATGCTCTTGTATATTGAGTTTGAGTGAAGTTAAAGAGTGATAAGCAAAGGTCCATCATCAGGTGTTTGAAGAAATCAGTTCATAGGTGTTGTTGTGGTAGCTTAGTATCTAAGGTGTTTTTATCCTCCTTTCAAGGTGAAACTTACTAAAAGTCTAGTTGTTATTGTAGCTTAGCTAGATAGGTGTGGTAGCACCTTGTGGGATTGTAGTCTCACTAAATAGGGATGGTAGTTCCTTGATCAATGGCATCTTGTCTCAATTAAATCTTGTTTTTATATAATCTTAGTTAAATTTTAGTTTACATTAGGTTTTATTCCCCAAGAGGGTTTCCCACGTATGTTATGTGCTTGATCTTGCATTGTCTTTCTTATTCATTGATATAAATGATGTGTATGCCTCATGAATGTATGTATTGATTGATTAAGAGTTTGAAAGGATTGGAACTAAATTGAAATATTTAGGCTCACTTACTCACCCCCCCTCTTAGTGATTATACCTCTAATAATTGGTATTAAATTAGGTCCTTTAGTAAAGGCTTAACACGTTTAAGGTGATCCAAGGTACAATATGGGTAGTCATCAAGTAGGTTTCTCTACTAAGCAAACACCAATGTTCAATGGATCCAATTATGATTTTTAGAGTGTAAGGATGAGGACAAACATTATGTCCCTAGGGTTTGATGTAAGTCAATCTATTCTAGATGGTTATGTTTCTCCTACTACTCCTTTATCTAGTGCTACAAATAAAAAGTTGTTAAGAATAACTCTAAAGTAATAAATGCCATCTCTTATGGGCTTATAGAGACTAAGTTCACCAAATTAATCCATTATAAATCTAATAAAGAGATATGGGAAAAAATGTAGATAATTTATGAAGGGGATTCAAAGGTCAAGATTGCTAAGTTGTAGACTCATAGAAGGTAATTTGAAAGTTTTAAGACGAAGGATGAAGATTATGTGGCATCCTTTTTGTAGAGAGTTGATGAGACTGTTAACATTATGAGTGGTATTAGAGAGAATATTGAAGAGGCTAGTGTATCCCAAAAGGTATTAAGGTCTCTATCTCTCAAGTTTGATCCAAAAGTATTTGATATATAAGAGAGTCATGATCTTACTCAATTGAAGATGGATCAATTGCATGGTACCCTTACTACATATGAGATGAGAGTAAATAATGATATACCACCAAAGAAGGAAGTTACATTAAATTAAAATATGAAGCATAAGAAAAAATTCCAAGGTAATATATCCAAATAGGATGACATATCTAATATTGATGAGGGTGAACTAATTACTTTGATTACTAGGAAATTGAACATAGGTTCAAGGAATTATAAGGATAAAATACCCTTCAAATATTTCAATTAGGGAGAGATAATACATTTTTCTCATAAGTTCCCTCATAAACATGAAAATAGTGATGATGACATTCATGATGAAGGTCAAGATGAAAATAAGTAGACTTAGAAGAAGAAAGGATTCATAAAGTATAAAAACAAGAATATTTACTTCAAGAACAAGAAGAGTACACCAAATAATATTGTAGCTCATCAGATAAAAGTGAAGAAAGTGACTTAGAATGTGATCATGAAGATGATGGTCTTGTTGAAGTTGAATCCCTATTCATGGTTGAGGAAGGAATTTTCTCATATTAGATGGAGTCTAATTGGAATGATTTAGATGATGATGAAGTTGAGGTGGACTGTGAGACTATGTTGATCAATGCTCTTGAAGAATTAAAGATTGAGAACAAGATCAATAAGAAGATGAAATATAAACTTAAGGACTATGAGGAGAAATTTAGTGTGTATGAGGTAATAATTAATGAAGACACTAAGAAACATGAATATATGATTAAGAATCTCAATTATCAATTGGAAATTCTTTATACAAGCCTAAAAGCTAAAGAAGATGAATGTCTAAGGTATGTTTCTGAAAATAAGGCTTTAAAATTTGAGTTAGAAAAGACATCTAGTAAGGTGAAGACATTTATGATATTTGAAAAGAGCTCACATGATCTTGATAATATTCTAAGTGGTTAAAAGCATGTTAATGATATAACTGGTCTTAGATATGAAGAAGAACAAATGAATGTAACTCAAGACAAGATGAAGACTAATGTGAACCAGGACAAACATACTTTGAATCCAAATCATTAGATAAATAATGAAGGTGTTGGCAGAATAAAGACAAATCAGATAAGATAACCTAATGCCATGAGGTATGCAATATTCTATTCTTATTATTACACATGTAATCAATGTAGTAATAGGTCTAGAGAATGCAAAGAAATGAGTTTGCATGGGACTATGATGGGGGTCATCAGTCAAAAGGTGTGAATATAATTAAGTGATTTAATTGTCATGACATAGGACATATTGAAGAAATTTGTCCAAATACGGTAAGGCAAGATATGTTTCTTGTAAAAGGTATGGTGTGCTCCAATTTTGAATAGATAGGTGCATTGCTAGGTTCTGTAAGTAAAGGTCTATAAGTTAGAATAGAATTAATCAAGATCTTAGAGTGCAAGAAAGAAGACATGTTAACACATGAAATAAAAAGGTGAAAAGTGTGATTAATGATGAGGCTATAGGTCTAAGTAATATATTTGTGATGGTGGAGAAAGCTACAAAGGTTGAAGAGTGACAAGAGGTTTCATTGTCTGCTCATGTTGAGAATGAAGAGATCATGCTCAAGGAGAAGACCAACGTGATGATTAAAGCTACTCCTAAGGTATCCATGGATCTAATTGAACATCCTAATTTTTTTATCATGTATCATGCAAATAACATCAATTTTTGGTGCCTAATAATGAGGTTCCAATCTACAAGGAAGATTCTTCAAATGAAAAGGTATGTCATGAATTTATGTTATCTCCATGTATTGTCAATCCAATCATAGAAGAAAAGGAGAATGTTTTAGTGGATGAGCAAATTGTTTCTCTTAAGACAAAGAAGAAGAAGAAGAACTATAAGTATCAAATGACCAAGGAGTAGAAGGAATATGAAGAGTTATGGGCAACTCTTGGTTTCACATCATGGTAGAGCATTGTGGTGTAGAGGATGTCTCTACCTATGCTTCTTAGGAGAAATTTTTATTGCAGATAATCAATATTATATGCTCAATATTATTATTAAAATTAGATAAGGTCTTTGGTTAAGGGGGATCTATAATTTCATGAGCTTATTCTAGAGATTCGTGAAGGAGCTATAATACAGGGTCAAAATGGGTGTTTCCAGATGGCATAATGAGTTTGTTTCAATGTCATATATATTTTTATGCTCATAAAGGTATATACACTTATTTTTGATGTGATATAGGTGATTTTATAGTTTGAAGGTATGTATTGTGTCAATTGAATATTTTTTAGTGCTCTCAATTTTCTCAGTTTTTGGCTTAAGTGCAAGCAAGCTTAAAATGGGTTATAGGAAGTCTAAATTCACAAAGGTATGGTGGATCAATTTTTGGTATAAAAATGTGTGATGGGTGTCCCAAGTGTATAATAAGTTCTAAAGGTGGACGTTCACCAAAAAGAGGTTTCGTTGGCTCTAGTTATTTTGAGATTTTAGGTTTTTAAGCTACGCTATTAAAGTGGTATGCCTTATGAGTTGAGGTCTAAGGATTCTTAATAAGTTTAATGGGCCAAATGGGTTGTCAAATCATGCTTCACAAATATTTTAAGGTTTGTGTTTTTAAAATTATTCATGTTTTTGTCAAGATGGATGCATAATTGGCAAGTTGGTTTTTGAAGGAAGTATGTTTTAGAGTATGATCTTGATGATTCAAATTGGTGTGCTTAAGGGGGAAGATGAGAGTACTCTATAAATGAGTTTTTAGGTCTTGAAGATTTGTCTACTAAAAATTTTGGGCTCTATAAGTTTCAAGTAGGGATCTAAGGAGGCCTAAAGAGGCCTAGTGTGAAAAAGAGTGGTTTTTTATCAAATTATCTAAAAGAGAAAGGCATGAGTATTTCAAGGTGATTTTCCAATTTGGTTGATAGCATGTTCCCTATTTGGTGAGTGCATGAAGTTCTATTGGTGGTCCTTATGTTATATTTGAGAGAAGGCTAGTAAGCATGTGTGGTGGTTCTTCATGGTGTGTAGAGATCTGAAGATTCTCAAAATGTGTAACAACTTATAAATATTAGATGGAGTCCATCTCAAATTATTCTTAGTGAGTTCTATTAGATTCTAGTGTTTTTTTGTGTTCTTTCATCATTGGTTACAGTGCTTGGTTGAAGAGAGTGTTGGCATCAAATGAGAGGAAGTTGTCAAGACAAGCAAAAATAGGCTCAAGGTAAGGGGGACTTTGTATAATATTTATAAGATGGTCCTTTCTTATTAATAGTATTTATAGGTCCTCAAGATTAGTTGGATCCCACTTTCTCATTTTTTCAAAGGGGGATAAATTTCTTATTGTGGGAGTGCTTGAAGAGAGAGAAGTAAGGTGAGTTATATATTACTATATATGATGGTTTTTGACATCAATGACAAAGGGATATTATTAGAGAATTGTTAATGATTTCATGATGATGTCATTTAGGTGTCAAAGTGAGTGCATGAAGTGCCTTGATATTCTATGTGACAATGATAAAGTGTGCAATATACTTGTCCTAGTTGGTTTGGTTGATCTTCTATTTTGGCATGGTTAGAGATGTTCAAGGATGAGTATGGAGTGTTGAGTATGTGAAAAAGGTTCCTAATATTTTTATTAATATTTTAGTGCTTATGTGTATGAGTGTATTTCATTTGGTTGATCATTATTGTCATCTAGATAGTTTGGGTCAAGTGGTAGAAAATTTGAGTAGTTAGTTTGATGACATCACCATTGCCACGTGTAGATGAGTCAGGAGGAAATGGTCACATGGGTTTGTTTAGTATTATGCATAGTTATTATGTGCTAAATCTCATTTCATGCACATAATCATGTCAAAATATATTCAAGTGAAAAGTTGGACTCCTAGGTATTTTGATAGTGTTTTCTTATACTTAGCCAAACTTGCATAAGGCAAGAAAGAACCAAGTAAGAAGTTTTATGGTGGCATATCTCGTATGTGTGGAAGTTTTAAAAGAAGGTGATAATTTGTGTTTGTTTAGTTTTGTGTCTATTTAATTTTTGATAAATTTAAAATCATGCACTGAAGCGCAATAAAAGTTATGCATGTTCAAAGTTGGCATCCTAGAAATTTTTTTGACATATTAGCTCTGTGGAAAAAAAAATTAAACAAAAATTTTAATGTCATTATATCTCACATGTGTGAGGGTTCTAGGAGTATTTTGTTAAATGGTTGAATTCTCCAATATAAGGGGATCATATGGTCCAAATTTTAGAGCATGCATCTGAGTGTATAAAAAGTTATTGAGGTTCAAAGATGGTTATTCAAATAGATTGCAATAGTCCCCATAGTCAATTTTGCACAAGGTAATGTTTGAGAAACTCTCAAAGAGATCAATGATGTGTGTTTGCTCCAAGATGTCAGGAAGTAGCAAGATGGTAGGAATTGATTGAGGTTTAATGCTGAGTAGAGATAAATATCAAGCTTATTCCAAATATCAATGGTGAGTGGGATATCATATAAATAGAGATCAATTATGTGTATTAAATTCAAGAGGTCAAAGTGACTGTTGTTTAGCATTATTAAAGACTGAGCTATGAACAAGTGATTAATGGATCATGTTCAGTCAAAGCTTCTAGATTGCATGAGATAAGGTCAACTGTCAGATATTTAACATTTGAGCATTGGTGCCTATGTGTTAAATTTCATAGAAGATCAATGGTGTGAGATTGATCTAAGTAATAAGGACATGAGATGTGAGTATAGTGTTTGAGGTTTAACTGTGACTATTTTCTTTTGAATATTTGAATTTGCAAAGGAAAAACTAGTGCTCTATATTTTGGCTATAACTTTTAATCTAGGATGAATTTTCTCATGTTGTAAAAATCAAAGATGAAGAAGACTCTATGGTACATCTAGTGAACCTATTTTTAAGATCTGAAAGTGTGTGTAGTCAAAAATATTATGTTTAAAAGTTTATTATGCGTTCGTGCATGAACTATAAGTGACCCAAGAGGATTGTTAGAGATTGTTTTGATATCTCTTGATGATTTAGATATTGGGGAGTATTTTAAACTTCATGAAAATTCTTTCTGTGAATTCTAAAGGATTGACCAATTGTATGAAGTATGAACAAAGGTTTAGAATTTGAGTATTTATTTTTTCATGGTGATTATGTGCAAAAAAATTTGATAAAGCTTGAATAGAAGAGTGAAATGATGTTTGTAAGCATTTGAGGATGACTAAGGTGTCATGTAGTGTATACCTATGCTTTTATAAGTGGTCTTATGTTTTTTTTTGTTTGTTAATGTGATAAATGGGTGAATAGGTCTCCATGAGACCTATAAGAGCTACAAGGACTTTACTAAAAGGTGTACCTACTTAAGGGTGAGCCATGGATGCTATGGCTAACCTATTAATATTTTATTGAGTTGTGTATTCATATGAGAGATGACTTAAGGGATAAGGCATGTCTAATGGTAGACCTAGGTGTTGATTATCAAGTATTCTCTATAAATAGTGGAATTAAATATGTTGGTTTCTAGACTTTGATGAAGATATTTTGTGTGAGAGACTTGGGAGAGATTTGAGAGAGACTTGTGTGTGTGAATCATGGAACAAATTAGGGGTAGAGTTACCTTTAAATGAGTTGAATATTAGAACAAATTGACTATTTTTATGACCTATAAATCTTAATTATATTGGAAAAATAGTGTTCTTATAGATTGAGTGTGAGTGAAGGTGAAGATTGATAAGCATAGGTTTATCATTAAGTGTTTGAATAAATAAACTCATAGGTGGATTTGTTCATAGGTTTTCTTATGGTATCTCAACATCTAAGGTGGTTTCAGCCTCCTTGTAAGGTGAAACTTGCTAAAAGTCTATTTATTATTGTAACTCAGCTAGACAAGTGTGGTAGCACTTTATGGGATTGTAGTCTCACTAAATAGGGATGGTAGTTCCTTGATCAATTTTAGCTGGTCTAAATTAGATCTTGCTTTTATATGATAGTATTCCAATTATAGGTTCTAGTGGTTTATATTCCCCAAGAGGGTTTCCCATGTATGTCATGTATTATGTTCTTGATCTTTCATTGTCTTTCTTGTTCACTACTATTAATGATGTGTATGCCTCATGAATATATGTATTAACTGATTAAGAGTTTGAAAGGATTGGAACTAAAGTTGAAATATCTAGGCTCACTGATTCACCCCCCCTCTTAGTGATTTTACATCTAACACTTTATCCTCAGTTGAATTACTTAAGCATCTACCTAGGCCTCTAAGATGAGAACTTGATCCCACTCATCCTATGAAATCTTGGTATGATCCAAATTTATGAGGCCAAGATATGACCAATAAATTTATAATAAAGGACCTCATCTTACTCTCTCTTTCTATTAAGTTTGATTGCATTTTGTAACTTTTATTTTGATCTGAGATGAGTTAGGATGTGATTATCCATCTTTTGTTGATTGTGATTATAATGTTTTAAAAGACCTGTAATTCCTAACAAGTGTGTTGGAAAATTATAGTTTTGCAATAAAATAGGTCATCATCAGGATAAATAAAAAATATGAAGTGGATTGCATGTTTTTGGAAGCATTGGACTCAATTTAGATTAGTTCCAAAACCTGCAAAATTTGTTCTGGAATCATCACAGTTAGTTCTAAACTTGCAAAATTTGTTCCAAAACTATCACAATTAGTTCCAAACCTCCACCATACTATTTCAATTTGTCTCATTGTTTGACTTAGCTCTGAAACTCTATATTTATCTTTGGTACTCCTACAGATAAGCTGTAGAAATTTTGTAGCTAGATATGGAACTAATGAGGATCTATTCCAAATGGCTGACGATCTGTCGAATCAATGATCCCATTAAATTATAAACATATTCCTAATTTTTTGAACTTGTAAAATCAATAAATTTATCACATAGTTAGACATCTAACTACATCTTGATTCAGCATCTATTCTAGGCATGATTGAGTTCAATCATATCTATGAAATAGTTACAACCATCAAAGCATCTATATATACAGACCTGGGAATTTAGTAAAAGAGAGATATAGAATATAGAAGATAGAGAAAATAATTAAAGAATAGAGAGATAAAAGATAGATTAGTACATTTGTAATATAGAACATTTTATCAATAAAATAGCCATTTATATTTTGAAAGCAAATTAAATTGTTCAAATCATGTTCTTAGCGGAGCAAGGGCCCACTCCTCCAAAGAACTAAGATCTTCATTTTTGTCGGTATTTATATTTCTATTCACAAAACTAAATAGGTAACTCTGTTAAATTTAAAATGCTTCCAACTCCTTAAAGTTAATATTTGTTGTAAATTTGTTCCTGCAAGCATTTTAGATTAAATTTTCATTTCTGCAATGTGTGTTTATTTCCAACAATCTATTTCATTTATGCAATGTGTGCTTGCTTCTAGTAATCTATTTCATTTCTATAACGTGTGTTTGTTTCTATCAATCTATTTCATTTCTATAACATGTGTTTATTTCCAACAATCTATTTCATTTCTGTAAAGTGTGTTTATTTCTAACAGATTTGCATAGTTTGATTCCAATAAGGTTTTAACCAAGAAATCCTTAAGACATGAAAAACCCCTCAAAACAAAAAAATATACAAATACCTCTATTCAATTACTAAATCACTATCATTCCTCTTGTTGCATATAGCTTTAGACATAGCTCTGGTTAAACATGACATCAATAGAAAGTTGATTAAATGAAGGGGATGATGACACCCATCATTTTTGGTATCATTGTCAAGGAACACTAGTTAGAATTTTCTAATTAGGTGTCAACAAGAGCAACAATCATTCATTTAGTAATTAAAGAAATTTTCCCTAATTTATGAGTAGACCATGAGATTCTAAGGGTAGATTTCTCCCTAAAATATCTGAACAAGAATTTCCATCATCCTCTAGTTTAGAAAAGGACATTGAGCAAGAATTGGAGGCACCATTATCTCCTACAAGACAAGAAGAAAAATTACATCTTTGGAATTTTTTGATCAGTCACCAGAACCAAGTAAAACCTTAGGGAGGAGGATTATTTCTCAAGATATATTGAGGGAAAGTTCTGATTCTCAATTGAGTAGTCAACCCCCTACTCCTAACTTTTCACCATCCCAAAAACAAACCACATACCACATTGATTGGGAAAAGGGATTAGAAAATACCAGAGAGATAGAATGAGAAGCTGGAAGAGAACTTGAGAGAACCTTTACCTATCCCATTCATATTGAGGATGATGAAACCACTATGAAAAACATTTCACTTGCACACTTGCCCATATTTAGAGGAATGTCATCTAAGGATCCTGACCAATTTATGTTTGAATTTAAAGTACTATGTCAAATTTATGATTACAAGATAGATAATCAAAAACTAAAGTTGTTTCCGTCTACCTTGAAGGACACAATAATAAGGTGGTTTATGGGATTAACATCTAATTATATTACAAATTGGGAATAAATGGAAACTGACTTCCTAGACAAATATCAAGATTATTGTAGAGGAAGAAATTGAAAGGAAGAATTCTTAAAAATCAAACAAGAAGATGAAAATATGAAAGATTATTTGGACATATTCCTCTTTGTGAGTAAAAGATGTGGATTTGTACTTCAAGAAGATTTAAATAAAACCATTTTTCTCAAAGGTCTAGATGATGAATCTATGGAAAACCTTGATTTAATTGGCGGAGGAAACATTGATCAATTAAGAATGGACAAAATCATAGAAATTTGTAGAAACTATTCAAAAACAAGGGGTAGACCTAGAAAAGGGAAAAAGGTTAAAAATTTGAATCCAGATATGAACAAATTGATGGATGAATTGGAAAACTTTAAAATAGACATATTAGTTCAATTAACCTCCACCATGGATGGATTGAAAGCTAAAGAGAATGCCCAACTTGAACCATTAGCCATGTATTGTCCTAGATGCAAGAAGAAACATGCATTAAGGGAATGTCCTTTAGATAAAATAGAAGTATATCTTTCTATGAATCTAAAGAACATGATATTCACGCTTGTTCTCTTCTTCCACTCATAAAAAATTAGCTCAAACAAACCAATACATCATCCACCATAGAAGAGTTAAATTTTATTCAGAGATAACCTAACCAAGGATAGTTTATGCCAAGACCAGCTCTTAATCCTTGGATGATGCCATGGGCAGCTCAAATAATACCACAAAGTTGGGGATAACCACCTTAGGCCCCTCAACCCACATGGCATCCTTAGGATTGGGCAAGTAAATCTTGGTATACTCAAGGACATCAACAATCTTGGACTAGTCAAGGAAATCCTTATGATTGGCCACAATCTAGATGGAGCCCTAGCAATTATGTGCAAGGAAAAACATATCCAAATCAGAACCAACAAGCCATAATGGGACCTCTATCAAAAAATCCACAGATTGAAAACATAGTCCAAACCTAAATGCCAACATAACCAGTAGAAAACCCAAGAAATAAACAAATAACTCCTATATATGAAACAAAACCAAAAAAAATAGTTGATTTAAATATAATGGATTGTAAAAACATTCAAACAAGATCTGGAAAAATAGATAATAGTCTACCTATTATAATCACTGAGATGATAGAAGAAGCTAAAACCCCTAGCATAGTTACACCTAAGGAAGCTGACAAAGAAAAAGATAAGGAACCAGAAAGAAATTCTATCGAGATTCCATTTCTAGAAAGACTTTAAGAAACCATAGAACTTAAGGAATCTGAATTGGTGTAGGAACTAAGAAGATTGAATATTGAAATACCATTGTTACAAGCAATTAAGGATATTCCAAAGTTGAACAAGTTAATCAAATTGTTATGTTTTAAAAAACTTGGAAGAAAGAATCAGTACCCCAGGACTATTTAGGTAAATGGGAAACTTGTTGATTTATTAGTAGGAAAACTCTTACTACCTAAATATGGATATCCTAGGAGCTGTGTTATTTTTGTTTCTATATGTAATAAGGATATACATAACATTTTGATTGATTTGGGTGCAGCTATCAATGTAATGGAAGTGGACACTTTGAAAACATTACCATTAATAGGCATACAACCTACTAATACCATATTGCAAATGGCATATCAGTTTGTAGCAAAACCAGAAGGAGTTATTGAAGATGTGGTAGTAATGGTGGAATCATGGGAATATCCAGTTGACTTTCTTATATTGCATCCAAAAGGTAAAACACTTGGTTATCCCATTATATTGGGGCGACCATGGTTAGCTACAGTCGTTACCTTAATTGATTGCAAGTTAGGAGATATGACTATTTCAAATGGTAAGAATTGTAAGAAAATTTCATTATATCCATCTGCATGACCTTTTATTGATAATAAAGCAAAATTATGGGTTGATAATCCTGATATTAATGAGCAAAATCTATCTTCTTTGGCTATGATAACATTGTAGGATCATGTATGAAAAATAGATGATATGGTTAATCCTTCATTAAATGAATGTCAATCATCATTAGAGTAGTCAAGATTAGTTCCAGAACCATCATAGTTAATTCTGGAACCATCACAGTTAGTTCTAGAACCATCACAGTTAGTTTTGGAACCATCACATTTAGTTCCAGAACTGTCACAATTAATTTTGGAACCACACCAACTCTTTGCAAGTGAAGATAACTTCACTCTGGAGGAACATGATTTCTCTTGGAGAGAGGAATGATTTGTAGCATCAACTTTATAGATATCAAGAGATGGTGAATTTTTTTTGTAAAATAGCAGTAATGAGGAGTTCGACCACAACAAGACATGTGTCATAACTCTTCCTATTGTCCTTTGTCCAACATTCTACCTCTAGGAACTTTCAAAGATGTTGTTAGATATCATATATTGTTACCACATGCTTGTCCACTAAACACCTTAATGGAACCCTTTCAACAAATTAGTTCATGATATCCTAGAACCAAACATGTTGAGATTCAACCAGGAAATTATTTGAATATTAATAGCTGGTTAAAAATGATGAAGTCAAATTTTTTGATGTTTATAAAGATCATACTAAAGCATTTTCTTGGGACTATAGAGATGTGAAGGGAATTCATCAAAGTATCTTCACCTGTCACATTGATACTAAAAATATTAGACCATTTAGGCAACCTCAGAGAAGGATTAATACAGCCTTAAGGGATATAGTCAAACAAGAAATTAAAAAACTATTACAAGTAGGTTTTATCTACCCTATCTCAGATAGCCAGTGGGTGTCTCCTCTTGTAATTATCCCTAAAAAGAATATAAAATGGAGAATTTGTGTTGACTATAGGGAACTGAACAAAGTCACCCTGAGAGATTATTTTCCCTTACCATTCATAGATCAAGTCTTAGACAACATTTCAAGTAAACAGTACTTTTCCTTCTTGGATAGATTTAGTGGATACAATCAAATCAAAATAACTACTAAGGATCAGGACAAAACTACATTTACCTATCCATAGGGTACCTTTACTTACAGGGTATTGCCATTTGGACTATGTAATGCTCCAACAACCTTTCAAATAGTTGTATTAGCAATTTTTGTAGACTTAACAAATTACTGTGTGGAGGTATACATGGATGACTTTACTATGTATGGAGATACATATGATTATGCCTTAAAAAAATTGGACAGAGTATTAACAAGATGTGAACAACATCACTTATCTCTTAGTCATGAGAAATGTTTGATGATGGTTGATGAAGGGATCATATTAGGGCACCATATTTTAAAAAGATGAATTGAAGTTAACCAAAAAAAAATCAAGATTATTTTAGACTTGCCTATTACTCAAACTCCCACAGATATCAAATCATTTTTAGGACATGCTGGATACTATAGGCATTTTATCAAGGATTTTAGTAAAATTTCTACCCCCATGTTTAAATTTCTTGCCAAAGACTGTGAATTTCTTTGGGATGAACAGTGTCAACATGCTTTTGAAGAAATTAAAGAGAAATTAGTAACTGCCCCAATATTGCAAGGACCTAATTGGGAGAAACCTTTTCACATCCAAACTAATGCCTCAAATACCTCAATTGGTATAGTTTTTAGATATAGAGATGAAGAAGGAATAATGTATGCTATTTACTATCTTATTAAAAATCTTACTCTCACTGAAATAAATTACACTACCACTAAAAAAGAATTTTTGGTTGTGATCTATGCAATCAATAAATTTAGACATTACATTACAGGGTACAAAATATTTATACATATAGATCACTCAGCAATTAAATATTTAATGAAAAAACTAGTGGTTGGAGGTAGAATAATTAGATGGTCATTACTTCTACAAGAATTTTATATTACCATTATGGACAATCTAGGCAAATCTAATGTGGTGGCTGATTTCTTGTCAAGATTGACCAGTACAAGGGAGCAGGATCCAGTCAAGGATAAATTTTTAGATGAACAATTGTTTGCTATTTCAGCTAACACACCATGGTTTGATGACATAGAAAGTTATCTTACAATAGGGAATTTTCTTCCTTCTTTCACTAAAAAACAAATAAAAAATTAATTAAAACCAATGCACAATTCAAACGGTTAAATGGAATGTTATTTAAATGTGGTCCTGATTTGGTTATACATAGATGTGTAAGAGAAGATGAAATTTTTGACATCTTCTGGGCATGTCATGATGAACCAAGTGGAGGAAACTATTCAGTGAAAAGAATATCTCACAAGATACTTGGCACTGGTTATTATTGGCCATCTCTGTATAAAGATGTGAAGAGATGTATTAGGCGGTGTGATCATTGTCAAAGGATGGGATAGCCAACCATTACCAATGAAATGCCTCTACAACAACAAGTAGTAATTGAACCATTTGAGAGATGGGGATTGGATTTTGTTGGAATTGTTAATCCTCCTTCACAAGGAAAAGAGCACATTCTTGTGTGTACTGATTATGTAACAAAATGGGTAGAAGTGAAGGATTTAACAAATGCCACTGAAGAAGCAGTTGTTGATTTCCTTTGGCACAAAATTATGGTAAAGTTTGGAGCACCAAGAAGCCTAATTTCGGACTAGGGACCACAATTTATGTCCAATATGATCTAGGATTTCACAATGTATTAACAGATCAATCATAAGAAGTCATCTCCCTATCACCCACAAGCAAATGGATAAGTTGAAGTAACAAATAGAGAATTAGAAAACATCCTCACTAAAATAGTTGAATCTAAAAGAAGAGATTGGGTAAAAAGACTACCTGAAGCTATCTGGGCTTACAATACAACTTGGAAAACCACAACAAGGTTTTCACCATATGAGTTAGTCTATGGGAAAAAGCCCTTATTGCTTATTGAGTTTGAACTATAGACATTGAGGACAATAACTAAGGTGGGAATTGAATTGGATGTAGCTCAAAAGGAGTGAATCCTTTAACTCAATGAATTAGATGAATTCAGAATGGAAGCACTTCACCAGATAGAGATAATCCAAGGTTAAAGGAAGTAATGGCATGATTCACATATCAAGGAAAGACAATTCAAAGTAGGAGACTAGGCATTGTTGTTTGATTCTAAGTACCAACAATTTAAAGGTAAATTAAGAACTAGATGGTTGTGACCTTATCAGATCAAGTAGATATTTGACAATGGTTCTATCCAGTTACTTCCCATTGATGGTAGTAGAAGAATACTCTTGGTCAATGGACACAGGCTAAAACTTTATAGGAAGCCTCCTACTAAGAATGAATTCTTGAAGCAAATTGAAGCAAACAAAGAATTTGATCATATGGAAGAACCTAGTTCTTCCAAAATGATCAAATAATTAGATGAAAATATCCATAATAAAGGGAAGATAATGAAAACCAGTAAATGGTGTTCTCTTCTCATAAAAAATTAGAGATCAACTAAAAATCAGTGATGATGGTTGATCTTCTCAAATAAATGGCTAATTCAAATAAAACTTTTTTGAATTCTAACTATTTTATAGCCATTTTTTAGGGATGATGTGTTAGCATGATGGAGGGATTACATCATCAAGGATGGTAATTATGTTTTTAACTTGTTAAAGGTTAAATGGAAAGTGTGCATGTGTGATTAGACTTGATTTAGAAAGATTAGTATGATGAGTCATCTATTATACATCATGGTTAAATGTGCAAAATCATACGAAGGATATTGATGATGGAATGAGTTGGTGGATAACCATAAAGAATCATTCTTATGATTAAAGCAACTGAATCTAGTAGTTCCACAACTGAAATTGATAAGTTCCATAATTGAGTACAGTAATTCCACAACTAAATTCACCAAATTAGCAACCGAATTCACTAGTTACATAGCCAAAATCATCAGTTGCACCAATATGAGAAGCAATTTTCATCTAACCTATGAAATATTCAAAAAAAGAATGAATCATGGGAATCAAAAAGAAGTCAAAACCAGATAATGATACACAAATCCTTTCAGACAAAGAAGTAGCAAATATCTTTCAACAAGCAGGATGGTTGGAGTTTCTGAGGAAATTTTCCAAATACAATGATGAACTAGTAAAAAAAATTATTTTCAATTTAGATCAAACAAGGACAAAGATTAGGAAGGTTTTCATTCCTTTTTCTATGAATATCATAAGTGAGATGTCTGGAATACTGATAATGCATGTCCCAAACCTTGTCAAAGGGACATTGATAGACCTGGCTAAAACCATGTTGAAAGAAGGGGAAGCTAAACCCCAATATATTTATAATACAAAGAAAATCATCGAAGGAGTTAAGAGGGCCAGCTTACCCAAACCCTTTGATAGAGTAGCATTATGGATAGTTAAATATTTAACCTGTGATGGACAATTTGGAATAGTAGGAAAATAAGTCCTAAAAATCCTTATACACCTTAGATATGGAGCCAAAAAACTAGAATATATAGTAAACCTTCTAGGGTTTATTTTTGAATCCATCCATACCATGGCCCAAAGGTATTTTTAGGGTGTAGAAGCAATTAGACATCATGGGTTAGTGAATTTAGTATGCCAACACCATTTCCTTTCCAAGAAAAATGGGGAAGAAATGTGGGACAAATTTCTTGGCAAATTTGGACAAAATCTTGGTATTCCCAAAAGATTAATAATAACTCCTCTTGCTCCTTCAGTTCATTTGAAAATTACTACCATTGCTGAGGAAAAGAAAAGATTAGGGGAAGAGGAAATACCAAAAAGAAGAAAATATGGAAGAAAAGTTAAAATTGTAGACCCTACTGTACGTTCTCAAGCCATTTCTTCTTTTGTTGAAGCTATAGAAGAACTAATACATGTCTCTGATAATGACATTTCACCTAGGATTGAGTAAAAGGTGAACATCAAAAGAAGATCTAAGAGGAGACCTATGTCTACACATTTTGAGGCTCCTCAAGAAATAAAATGTCGTAAAAAGTCTAAAGAAAGTTCAGAGGAGCTGGAAGAACAAGAAAGGATAGAAACTGAAGCTGCTGATATTTTGGGTAGCATAGCCATGACTCCTCCTAGACCAAGCCAAGTATAAAAACAAAAAGAAGATGAAAGATTTGAGGAGCTAGTTTTCCAAGAAATGGATGAGACTATAGCACCATCACATGTAGAAGATGAATAGGCATCTTGGAGAAGGAAAAGGAAATCCCCTATGGTGGAAGAGGAATGTTTAACTCCCCAAGAACTTTTAGAAAAAGAACAAAACTAGAAGATTAAACAAGCTTTACTTTTGTCTAGATTAAAACTCATTATCAAGGAAAAGGATGAGGAATTGAACTTCCTCAAACTCAAGTTAGAACAGAAGGAAATGCTCCTTGCAGAATTAACAAACCAGTTCACAGCCAAGAATGAGGAATTAGTAGAAATTAAAAGGCAACCAATGGAGAATGAGGAAAAATGTACAATACAGACCTCTGTGTCAACAGTCTCTACACAGACTGAATTGACTTATCTTCCACTCAAGCAATTATGGGATGACACATGTAGAGAACTCAGTGAAATAAAAGCATCCAATACAAACTTGAAAGGCAAATTGGGAGAAGAAGAGAAAGCAATGAAGGAATAGGAAGACAAATTTTATAAGGAGGAAAATGATAAGTATAAATGTCTTGTGAAAATACAAATAGTTTTTATGATGAGTGAGAATCTACTTGCATGTAGAAGACCTTCTCTTATTTATAGTAAGTTTTTAAAGGAACAATTCATTCGCTGGTAGTTGGCAAGGATAGCATGTGGCCTTCCACATGAAATAAAAGATGAAGCTGATTTCTCAATAATACAAAATAGAAAAACCTTCTTTGTGAATTTTACCTCTACAATTTTATTCTGGAAATAAATATAGGTTTTTGATCAATTTGTATTTAGGAGAAAGCTAGCTTAACGTATTTGTCTCTGTTCTTCAATATCTGATTGCATGGAAAGAAATGGATTCAGAGCATTGGTCAAAGGCTAGTTCATCTGGTCTCTGTATGATAATTCATTATGGTAATCCGCTCACCTTTGCTACATATTTCCAATCCCATGCATTTAATGATAAATTCAAGGGAGCTTATCTTTTAATTTTACAGCAAAGCATGGATGTCTTCGCCTCTTATGAAAAGGAAAATTTTGATAATATCTATGATGCATGTTTAAAAAGATGGGAATTTCTCTCGATGGCATTGAAAATAAGGGAACTAATATCCCCTTCAAATTTGATCTAGAGTTTAGAAAGGGCAAAAGCTTTATGCACAATAATTCCCCAGATCAATGAAACTCCCCTAATCATATGGATAGGAATGCAGACAAGGCCACCTCTACTTTTCACCCCCATATCTCCTTGGAAAAACAAAGAACCTCAACATCCCACTCAATTTGAGGAATGGAAAAGAAAAGTAGAAGCAGGAACAGGGTATAGTACTTTTGAATTAGTTTCAGCCATTTGATCTAAGAAATCAAATGGAATGCAAGATATACAATCCCAAATTTGAAGAGTGAAGTTTGTAAAGGGACTTAAAAACAAGTAAGTATGGGGGAAGTGATGAGGCCAAGATATGCCCAATAAATGTATAATAAATGACCTCATCTTACTCTCTCTTTCTATTAAGTTTGATTGCATTTTATAACTTTTATTTTGATATGAGATGAGTTAGGATGTGATTATCCATCTTTTGTTGATTGTGATTCTAACATTTTAAAAGACTTGTAATTCCTAATAAATGTGTTGGAAAATTCTAGTTTTGCAATAAAATAGGTCATCATCAGGATAAAGAACAAATATGAAGTGGATTGCATGTTTTTAGAAGCATTGGACTCAATTCAGATTAGTTTTAAAACTTGCATAATCTATTCTAGAATCATCACAGTTAGTTATAAAACCTACAGAATCTATTTCAGAACCATCACAGTTAGTTCTGGAACTCCAACATACTATTTCAAGTTGTCACATTTTTGGACTTAACTCCAAAACTCTATATTTAGCTCCGATACTCCTACAGATAAGCTCTAGAACTTTTGCAGCTAGATATGGAACTGATCAGGATCTATTCCAAATGGCCGATGATCTGTCAGATCAATGATCCCATTAAATTGGGAATAGATTCCCAATTTTCTAAACTTTTAGAATCAAGACATTTATCACACAGCTAGACATCTAGCCACATCTTGATTTAGCATCTATTATGGGCATGATTCAGTTCCATCGTATCTATGAAACAGTTGCAGCCATCAAAGAATCTATATATACATACCAAGGAATTTATTAAAAGAGAGATATAGAATATAGAAGATAGATAAAATCATTGAATAATAGAGAGAAAGGATAGATTAGTACATTTGTAATATAGAACATTTTATTAATGAAATAGCCATTTCTATTTTGAAAGCAAATTAAATTGTTCAAATCTTATTCTAGGCGGAGTAAGGGCCCACTCCTCCAAAGAACCATGATCTTCATTTCTATCGGTATTTATATTTCTATTCACAAAAGTAAATATGTAACTCTGTTAAATTTATAAATGCTTCCAACTCCTTAAAGTTAATATTTGTTGTAAATTTGTTCCTACAGGCATTTTAGATTAAATTTTCATTTCTGCAATGTGTTTGTTTGCAGCAATCTATTTCATTTCTACAACATGTGTTTATTTGCAGCAATCTATTTCATTTCTACAATGTGTGTTTGTTTCCAGCAATCTATTTCATTTCTGCAATGTGTGTTTATTTCCAGCAATCTATTTCATTTTTGTAAAGTGTGTTTATTTCATGCAGATTTGCATAGTTTGATTCCAATAAGGTTTTAACCAAGAAATCCTTAAGACATTAAAAACCCCCCAAAACAAAAAAAATATACAAATACCTCCATTCAATTACTAAATCACTACGATTCCTCTTGTTTCATATAGCTTTAGACATAGCCCTGGTAAAATATGACATTAATAGAAAGTTGATTAAATGAAGGGGATGACAACACCCATCACTAACAAGTTTTGTTATTTTCATACTAATTTGGGTCATTATAATGAGACCTATACGTAGATTCATAATTTATCTATGGATTTTCTTCTTGGTCCTAATTTCTATCATGATTTTATCATTCAAAAATGTCAACAAGCCTATGAATTTTCTTTTAAGACTCATGAAACATATACTAAATCTCAAGCCTTGAATCAAGATAATGCTCATTTGGCTATCTATAAAGACCCTCTTCCTAATCATCAACCTCATCAAGATACCCAAGACAATACCACCCCTTCCACCAATAATGTATAAAGTCTTGTTGACCCCACTTACAAAGAAAATGTGGTTAATATGACTAATATGCAAAGCATGGTTACTTTTATTGATCCTCAGCCTATCTACACTCCTCCATTATCTTGAACATTTCATGTTATCCAAGATTCTTATCCAACTCACTTAAATGATTTGGGGCAAGATGACCTTATAACCTTTGGTGAGCCACTTTATAATCCTCCCTTGGATAACACTTCCCATTCTGTTTGTACCATCCCTCCATGTTATTTACCTAACACTCATGATAATCAATCTTATATTAACACTTATTATATTAACTCTCAACATACACCAAAACCAACTAATTCACCTTCTCAACAAAATTTACCACCTTATTCTAAACCTTATCCTTTTTATTAACACAATTCCAATGTACTTTGATTCCTTCTGAGGACTTTATTAATCACTATGCACCTGTTTCTAACAATATCCTCATGAGTTATGACAAGTGGAATCTCATCATGGAACTCACTAATATCCCATCCCAAATTTGATTCCTTGAGATTATGAGGTCCTTCCTACATCATCACAACCATCTTATACAACTCTTGTTCAAAATGAACATCCCTCATCCTCCCCTAGTAGAACATGAAGCAACCTTATCTAGATCTGAAGATAGCATGTTACAATAATGTGAAGAGATGTCCATCCATGTTAATGAAATAATGAACACTTCTCTTTCCTTAAAATTTCCCATTACTTTTGTGATTCCTAATGAGATTTTTCTTCATGTAGATGATCCTCCTCTATTCATTAGTATGTAAATAAGTGATATCCAAGTCAAGTGTGCATTGATTGATAATATTTTAGGCAATTATGTTGCCTTTCTTAATTTTATCAAAATGTTTGGATATTATAAATGCAATCTAAGTTTCACATGCAACACATGCCAAGGATATGATCAAAGGGTAATTTCTCCTTTAAGTTATGTGTGGCTTCCCATTACCATCCCACCTATCACCATTCATGTTAAGGTGATGATATTTGACTTGCCTCTCTCTTATAACATCTTGCTTGGTAGGTCGTGGACTCACCTTATGAGAAAAGTTACTTCTTATACCTACCAATGCATTAAATTCCCTCATAATGGATCCATCTATGGGATTCAAGGTGATGCTAACCCTTAAAATTTCAAACAATTCTAAGACCATGGTGTCTTCAAGATTCTTACTCTTTAACCTTTGCCTAGTGTTCCATTTTATGAGTCTTAACTATTCAACTTTCTCATCAATTCTACTCAACGTTACAATGGTCATCCTAAGATCATTGGGAATATTCCTTCTAACCTCTTATATTTTGATGATGATGAACTCAATGAGATCAACCTCAAGATTAGAACCTCTTATCTCTAACCTCATCACATCTATTAGCTTCATCCTTCATTATATCCTCATTCTTGTAAACATATCTATGATGATATTCTCATTGTCTTGACTAAGACTCAGCATTCCAATCATCACACTTCATTATATGACAAATTCATCTCTATGTGCATCATTTATCTTCACAAACCTGACTATGATGATGGTTACACCTTAGATTATCCATTCTTAGGTGATCTTATTTATGCTTGTGATGTTGAGATTATTAGTTATCATTCTTCTTTGATTTAGTATTTTAGTGATTCCTCCTATGTTCCATCATTTATAGTTAATAATTTTAATATATTTACTCTTTATCATAGGGTAGAGATGGTTCTAACACCTCTAGTTTTTTAGGAACCTCATAGGAGTATGCTCATGGATCGTATAATTATTGGGCCTTATTGCTTTGCTAGGTACTTTGATACCTATAGCTTTCTTATCCTAGGTATGTGAGTAACCCTTTTTTGGCCTTCTATAGACCCCACCCCTCCCTTAGTATATCCCACCTTAGAGCCCATTCCTGATCCCACTTTCACTAATTTTATCCCTACTTTTGATCCTATTGTTCCCTCCATTGAGCCTAATCTCATTCCTTCCCCACCATCACCTTCTATTGGTGATGGTTTACTTCCTTTACCTTAGATGGATCCTTTTCCCACAAAATGGGCTGATGAGCCTTCCCAATCTCCTTCAATTTTTTTTATACCTCCACCTATGAGTATTTTTACTAAACCTATTGACAGGTGTATATGTTTTTTTGTAATAAAGATAATCATTCATCCATGTATTATCCCAATTTGTGTCAATATACTGATACTTTGCATCATTTTACCTGTCAATCCTTAGATAAGGCCATACCTCCCAAAAAGGTACTACTTGAGTATATTCCTAAGTATGGAGAGGTGTATTGTCTTTGGCACCAATGTGGCACCCATTACATTGATCATTGATGCATCCTTCAGCAACACCTTAAAGATCATGTTATAATTATTCTCAGACCTTATACCATTCATCCCAAAGGTCATTATCATAATAAGGATTCCACTTATTCTCTCATGGTTATACCTCTAATGGTTCCATCCACTCTTGTGGTCCCTTCATCACCTTCTATTTCTCCACTCATAAATCCTTCACCTGTAGACCTTCCCTCACTTGTGGATCCTTCTCCACTTGTGAAGCCTTCACCTATGGATCCTTCCCCAATAGTGATTCCTTCATCTCCCATTAATTTTGATCCCATTCTTTCACTTGAGCATCCCTTGCCTAATATCCCTCCTCAACATGATCCTTCTAGCATTCCTACCTTTTCTATTAAGGATATTAGATGAGAAGTATTTTCCCATTTTTCATTGAAGATTAAAGAGACATTAGTAGTAGTTTATATCTATCTTCATAGAGACTTTTCAAATATTATAGATAATGTGTATGGCAAAATCTATCAATATTTATGAACACATGCATGGTGTTTTTATTTTTTTCATTTTGGATTGGACATGTGCTCTAATCTTATCTTTTTCTATTTTTTATATCATTTGACATTGTTTCAAATTCTTATTTATCTTGCATTGTGACTTTACTTTTGCACTATATTTTTCTTATATTATCATCTATGTTTTCTTATGGATGTCTTATTTATCATTGATTCATTTTCCATCTTGGATTTATTTCTTAAAACTCCCTTTATTTCTCCTCATTATTTACTTTATTATCTCTATTTTTCATGACTTGGTTATACAAACCTAGTTTCCTTTAGTCATTCCATCCTTACCATGTGATCAATTAACAAACAATTAATTTCATTATATTATTCTTTTACCATTCAACTTTGGATCTCCTTTATTTCCTTTCTTCCCTTTGCTCAAACTAAGCATATACACGATAGAGGCTTGAGATAACATGCTAGTTCATTGTCAAACCTAAGTGTCCTAGTCAATTTTGTCTTTGGTTATTTAGCTTCTTTAGCCTAAGACTATAGCTCATTCATGCGTATCACTATATCTCTCATGATTGGGTCATTCCAAAAGTCTGTATGGAGGATGAATCTTAAAATGCCTTAAAAACATTCAAAATCCAAATCATTTAACAAAAGGTAATGATATAAAAAGATAAACATTATTAAAAGTCCAATCACATTAAAACATGTGATTCAAAGCACAACTCCTTCTAGTTAAATCTAAAACTCCATAGTTGGACTCATGATAAAGCTGAGGTCCATTGGGGTGTGGTAGGCCAATATATTAGAAAAGGAGAATAAAAATATCTTGTAGTGATACCTACTTTCTCATGCAAGTACCCAATATTCATAGTGGACCAATGACTTTGTAAAGGGTCATAGGGAATAGGGAACACATTATGGGAAGGTATCTCTATTTTAATTTTCTTGTAACAATATACCTTCATGAGTTGATCTTAGTATCATGCTTATTTTCCTACAAATCTTTATGTCTATAGTGAACAGGTTTCCTTTATACATTAATGATCACTAGTCACTTAATGTCTTTTCATGTCCTAATGTCTTCTCTCCTAAGGTATTCTCATAATATGCCTCAATTATTCCTTTTACATTCCCTTTTTCATTCTATACATTTCTCATATTTCCTCTAGAATTTTTTTTTTTGTTCAGTAATCACTCCTCTTGGGATTCCATTTGTGAGTTGCACTATAATACCATGGATAGGACCTAGCCTTCCTAAAAAATTACCATAATTTCAAATTCCTATTACCATCATCCCTTATTTCAAAATTTTCAACATTTATCCTACCTCATTAGTTTTCCCTTTGTGAGTTGTAGTGTAAGACCATGGATAAGACCTAGCCTTCCTCACAAAATTTTCTAATAATCTAAGTCAAAATCAAAATTACATGTGTCAAATATGAGATAAGATGTGATCGATTATAAATTTACATGTCATTGACATGTTTCCCAGATTGATTTAGTATGTTTTATGCTTACTTCATTTTTATTTTTCCTTTAATTTTTTTTTTATTGCATGTAAGAATCCAACCATTTTTTGAATTTTTCATTCTTCTTAGCTTGAATTAGTGTGATAAATTTAAGACCAATGCTTTCCAATTTTGTTTTTCTCTTATACTTCTCAACGTGATTTAGTATGATTAATTAACTTAATTGATTTTGTTTTTTTGTTATTTTACAAATATTCCATTTTATTACATTATTTTTCATACTTTCTAACATGATTTAGTGTGACTTCACTTGTTTTAATTTGGTGCCAATATTTCATCTTGTTTTAAAACAAAACTTGTTTTTCATCATCTTATTTACTACTCTTTCATTCTTTATACTTAGTCATTTTCTTGTTATTACACATTTCCCAGTTTGAAATAGTGTGTAGTACATTTTTGATTGATTATATTTTATCAAGTATTTTTGCCTATTTATTTTTAACCATGCATGTGTTATATATAATTATAGAAAATAAACTACAACTCATATATTTCTTATAGCATATACAATAATATATAAATACATGTGCTAGAAACAAATATATCCAAGCATCAATAACCACAACCACAATGACAACATGTGTGTGTGTGTGTGTGTGTGTGTGTGTGTGTGTGTGTGTGTGTGTGTGTGTGTGTGTGTGTGTGTGTGTGTGTGTGTGTGTGTGTGTGTGTGTGTGTGTGTGTGTGTGTGTGTGTGTGTGTGTGTGTACATGTATGTATGTATGTATGTATGTATCTATATCTATATATATATATATATATAATAAGTTTTAATACAAAAATAAAACCATATACAATGCTCTAACTCTATGGTTGGGCCCCATCTTAACTATCTCATGTCCTAGCCACACTGCCTGTAGATGCCTCAATATGACCACTCCGAATAGAATGTTGATGTCCATCTCACTAGGGACCCCCATCTAGTCTCCTTGTCAACTTCCACACCTACAAAAATCATACTAGATAGATATTAGATCACTAATATATCTCAAAATTTATCTATCTTTAGTCTATCTCAATTAAAACATAAGTAATTTTTACTCATCTTTTTAGATGTTTGTGTATTGGCTACCACAGTCTTACCATCTGTGTGATTGTCAAGCATGGTCTCCATATTCATGCATCCTTTGATAACCTCCTCTATCTATCATCATATAAAAACAAATCCTATAATCATCAATCATGCCCATTTCAGGTTACACCTAAATAGCCTCTCCATCATCCAATTCTACTTGGGCCCACCTACTAGGTCATCTAAAATGGTGATAGTCTCCTCTCTCTCCTTCTCCTACTACCTTGATTGATGTCATGTCCATAGTGGTCACTACTCCTCTTTATATGGGGTTAGTGGTGGTATCTCTAGTATTCCTTCCTTCACATACATATCCTCTCACTCTATTGCATGTCATGTTTGACTAGTATATGGTCTCTCATGACATGGCCTGAATGTCAACCTAGAAACTAGTGGCCCTAGTCCTCCCCTCCCCTGTGACTCTCAAAAATGTTGAGCCCAAAATGTAGGCATCACTATAGGTTTTATTAGGTGTGATAATACCATATATCCTATAAATCATTCTATCAAATATGGCTTCTTCCACTGGGTATAGTTCCATGTCACCTCTATCCATGCCAAAGTTGGTACTACTATCTCCTAGCTAGGCCATATTATAGCAATGTGCCCATATGGCTTCCATATAATATTTTCCCATATCACCATCCATAGTTTTGGAATTTGGATCATGACTTGCACTACTTGGTCATACCTTTATCTCTAAATTTGAGGTAACTTATCATCGATTGCATAGGACAACCTAGCTAGTTGATATATGGGGAACCTCTCATATATCCATGCCATCAATAATATAATTGGTGAAATTGAATTCTACCCTCTAAAAAACATCTGATACATGTCATGTAAAAGTTGTACCTAAAAAAGAGATCCCAAGTCATATAACACCCTCTACTTTAAAATCATCTAGCTCAAGGCTATCACAAATAGTGGTACTATTATCACTCTAGAGAGCACCCTATTTGAAGATGTGTAGAACACACCTTCACTCCAATCGATATAATAGGAACTCATCAAAGTGTGGGTGACTCTATGTTGAAAAGAACCTTGAGAGAGGGTTGGTTCCCTTAAAATGTTTTTGTTAAATCTAATTATTTTCTACTCTTGAGAGAAAAGGGGAAGGAGAAATTGAAATGAAATCCTAATTATAGGGGTGATGCACCTGAATTATTCATATTCTTTAAAGTTACTAAAATTATTACACACATATAATCAATAAAAATTCATAATTTTGTCGTTAAGCATAAATACTTTAGATTAAGGATTGAAATCCTATTCAAATGACTTTTAGAAGGTGAGATAGAGAGAGATAGGTAAGGATGGGATCAACCAAAGGGGGATAAATCTCACTTATATGATGATGCACAATCAAATACACACTATTATTCTACCAAAACTTAGATATAGAACAAAAACTCCATTGATAAGTGGTACATATTACAACTTCTATTTTTAGATCTTAAAATTCTAAAATAATGGCTTGATTAAGCCAATATATAAGTATCAAAACCTAATTACAGCCAATGTTGAGTTTCAAGGAGATAAGGATTAGTCTTGGTTGATTAAATCAAGATCTAAATCCATTTACAATTTAAAATAATCAATAAAATCTTCTCCCCTTATACATGCCTTTCAACCTTGGCATAGGAATATGGTGGTGGGTCTATTTGAAAAGTTAATATTTAAATAAACATTAAATTCTCCAAAATTCACCAAACATGCATGAGTCCCTAAGGTTGGCATGGAAGTGATGGTGGACCTATTGAAATTCAAACTTATCCTTTGCATGGAATGCTATGAAAAAATCTTCAAATGAAGGAACTCCACTTAAATTGAAGCTAAATTGGATCATTGAATGCATGAGATGACTAGGAGATAAGTATGACTTAGAACTAGTTAATTATAGTGTAAGACCAATAAAACTCTAAATAGCCTCCTTTTTCATGAAAAATACCTTAAAGGATTATAAAAAATAATTATCTTCTTTAAATAGTATCAAATTGGCCTGGAACTTCAAATTAAACTCCTTGAATAGTCATCTAATGCTAAACTCCAAGTTGACTTTAGAACAATTAGGCCAACTAAGCCAAATAGGCCTATTAGCCAAATTATGCACTTGGTCACCATGAATCATACAGAATAATCCATGAAAACTGAAAAAACAAAAAATTACACCTTAAAAACAATTCTTCATCACCGAAATTGTGATTTTGATGAGGAAAACTTTGTCATTTAGTCAACAGGGTTGACTAGGCCCATTTTGCATAAATTTCTAGTAGACTGGCCATTTTTATTGAATTTTTAAGGAAAATTATGTGATAATTTATGACTAAATTAATATTTTAATATTAATAACAAGTCCTAATATTTGAGCTCCATTGATTAGATTCCATTAAACTACCGTGTACTTCATTTTACATGTTTTTTTTCCACACAAAATATGATTTATACCCTCATATGTATATATCCATGCATTAAATTTAAATTTATGGAATCATCCCATATTTTTATTTAATTTTAAAAATGTTTCATGTTGATCCATGATGATTTTTATGCAAGAAAATCTATTTTTCCCAAAACTAGTTTTTAAGATGCTTAGGAAAGATTTGAAGCTAGAACTTTAAACTGATGATTCATGAGGTACAGACCTCAAAATATCAAATAAAAACCATTTATGTGTATCATTTTTTCCCCTGTGACATCCTTGAAAATATTTTTCTCCCATGCAAAAGATATGAAAATTTACCATGTGAATGAAATTTACCTATGGGGAACTGATGGCATTTTGGGTTGCTTATGCTCTTAACAATTGTTCATAAATCACATCACATAAAATTATCTCAATTATTCATGAAATATAATTTAATATTGTTACTCAAAACATACTAATATTTTTTGTCCCAACTCCACATGTGGTGAACAAAATGAGTATCTGAACAGGAGACTTAGAAGGGTACCTAAAACTGTAAAAAAGTGAAAAACTTCACTAAAATAAAAATGTTTCCTTCCAATATTATAAAATAATGAAAACATTATTATGTTACCTATACCATTATATCAAAACACTCTAAAAGTCATTTTGCCATAAAAAGTCAAAAAATGCCTTTTTGGCCTAAATGCCTATTTGCCTATAAAACACTATGTGAGCATATTTTGCATAAAATTTGGATTTTTTATACTCTATAAAGGTATTTTTATGATTTAATAACATCATCCCATGATTATTAATCCTTTACATGTCACTATAAGCTTCTCTAACACTCTGATATGAAGGATAATTCAATAGAGACCTCAAACAAACAAGCTGAGGTCTAAGACAAAACAAAAAATATGTGAACTTTTCCAATGGAAATTAAATATATTCATATGGTTACAAAACTCATTATGAAACAATGCACCAAATTTTAAGTCCTAACTCCACTTGTAGCTCCTATAATCTTTAATTTTCTATCAATTTTAATCTTCGTGCATGGATTGTCTACATTTTTTACTAAGTTTCCATTTTTTGGAAGTTTTTTCATAATTTTTGGATTCTATAAAGGTAAAAATAATATTCATTTATCTCAATATACCCTTTATGAGTTTATAAAACTCCTCTACCCCTATTTTTAAGCATGTTTTAACCTCTAACAAGGTAAATAGGCCTCAAAATGACTGAATTAAACTATTGCATATGGATATTGACGTGGATTAAACATGATTATAGATCTATACATCTTTAAAAAAATTATTTAAGACCAATTATAAAAAATAATATATCTTCACACATATTCTCTATGGTAATTTACCCAAAATCAAGCTTTTAGGCTTCCATACTGTCAATTCTTCGTATAATGACCTGTGTACCACCCTTGATATTATTGATATCCTTGTGACTTTATACATTTAATTTTAATCTAAAAATATCTAATTCATTTCTTAAGCTACCTCTAGCATAGAATTTGGTCTTTAGCTTATTCATATAATGGCCTAAGACTATGCTTTAGGTGTTTGATCATGGTGAGTCAACTCCTTAGAAGCTTAATGGTCTTGTATTAGACCACAATACACATCTTAAATTATTATTCTTACTCTTTATTATCATTCTCAACCCTCCATGTTAACTTATGCCACATTATGCCTTCTATATTGTTGCCTCATATAACTATGTATGTAAACCCTGCCGAAAGTGGAAAATGCAAGCAATGGACCTGAGAATGGTCCATCCAATGGCTTGTAAGATGTGCTTAGGGTGATATAGATTACTCCTTTTATCTTTAAATTCATTTTTACCCTTAGTACCATCTCCCCTTTATTATCATTAAATTGGAAATCTTAATGCCACTCTATGTTTTCTGTCAATCAAAACTAGCTTTCCTTAAACCTCAAAGAGCATTTTCATACTATTTAACTATAGGATGTTATTTTAGGTCCTGTAGGTGACTGAGTATTTGTGAGATCATGTAAATTTAATATTTTATAACTTCTCCATTCATCTTGATGATTCAATATGACCATCTCTCCCTAAACATCACTTTGAGCCATGAAAAAATTCCTCAAAACATATGTCTTCAAAATACCTTATGGATAGCTACAGGCCTGTAAGGTTTCATTTTTATAGTGGATTTAAGGATAAATTTTATTGAAACTCACTTCCTACCTTATTTCATAACCTTCACTCAAATTTATCAATGTTCCTTATGATACACACAATCAAATGGGTGTAATTATCTATTTCTATCTTCATACTTATTCAATAGGACTTTTTTACATAGACCAGGCTTGTAGGTACTCCTATGACTGGTTTTAGGTCCTCAAAGACATTTGATATCCATCTCATGACTTATAACCATAAATTAAAACATATCATGAGTCAAAAAATACCCCAAGTATCTCTTGTCAAGTTCATCATACCAAGGGGTTTAAAAAACATTTCAAATCTCAGTTATAAAGAGAATCAACACCTTATTGTAGGCGTTGACTATAGGGTTTTCTTAAACTAAGATACAACATACCTTGAGATGGTGACATAAGTATTTAGTGAGTATTGGCACTAATTAACATTAATTTTAAAATCACATAAACAAAATTCACCTAGAATAAATCCTTTATAACCTCCCTCCTCATTGCCCCCCACATTTGAATTCATCTCTATGCTTATTGAGGCTTGTACGAATTGGGTTCAACATAGGTTGTAGGAGATCATCATGGTGATTTTATAATTTAGTTTAGTGTTTTTTCAAATATGTCTTAGTTTTTTCTTACCCCAAGAAAACTCCAAAGTTACTAAAATGTTCTCTTCCTCCTAAAACACTTCAACAAACTCAACTTTTCCCTTAGACGCTTGTAATTGACTCATCCTTTCACCATGGTTATACGATACTATTTGTATAGAACTGTAGATGCTCATTTAGTGTCATTTATTTCTCTCTCTCTTAGACTTGAAAATGTCACCTTGATTCTATTTAAAGATCACTAACCAATATGTCTATTCATGCATATAGCTAGCCAAAACTTACAAGTTCTGAAAGTATATAAGAAAGGACCAACTATTATAGCCCTCAATATGGACTTGTAGGGTCTCTTAAAGTATTTTACGTCCATATTTCCCTAATCCTCTTATTTATTATGGAATTTATAGGGTCATATTTATACAAGGATATCTTCCTAATTGTGCTTAATGAAGGTCATTTCATTATAGAGAGACCTCCACTGTCACTTTCGTTCTACATATTATGAGCTCACTATATGGACTGTCAATTGATAAAGTGATTGGAAAGTCTATTATGTATGAATATGAATCTTTCTCTTACATCATATATTCTCGGTGAGATTACTTTCATGTACCACTATAACAATGAATAAAATCATTCCAAGATTGATGTCCTTGAGACTTGTATGACTTTATTTGGTTTTCTTAGTTGTAGCTAATTGTTTCAAGGGACCCTTGCTTACTGTTTACTTCCTTAGGGTTTTGAAACCATAAAGATCCCTTGGTTATTAAGTATTGTCATTATTTTTCTATTTCACTCATATATTGGATATGAAACTCTTTTATTGCTCACTACTTACTCTTACCTTCATTGTATTGAATGACCTTAACTATACCTTTCATGATTATTAGAGCTTGTAGATGGTTGTAGGCTACTGTTGAGGATACTATAGGATATAACTTGGAAATGAAGACCACCATGTTATTCTCATTACTTCAATAAGTATTCATTTCCATATTATATCTTGATCTAATAGTATATTAGGTTTAAAACCTTTATAAGGTCTCCTTGATGACCAAAACCCTCATCAAACTTTAGGGTATAGGCCTGTAGGTGAATTTAAGGATGATAAGTGTCATTTAAAGGTGTATGTCTACCTCATTTATGTCTTAACTATAACCATAGAGAGATTTATGAACCTTAAAAATGGATCTTTGACTTTGAAAGAATATTAGTGTCATATCAATCTCATAAGGATTTAGCCCACATCATGATGGTGACTGTAGTATACCATTTATATGAACTATGCATGATGTTTTGAGTCTAAATCATGATATTACACTTGATTTTATTCTCTCTTATTTTTTATATTCTTGATGATGTTAGAGTAGTATGGAGACCAAAGGGGAGAATCCTCACTACTATCCTTTAGATAGACCTCACTACATATGATTGTATATACTATTGTAGGCTCCCATTTGATGGCTGTAACTTGTATTATTTGTTTCTACCACCTTCAAAAGGTGAATTTAAATATGATGAAGCCATAAAGACAAGGGATATACCATTGCCTTCAAACTTCACTCGATATCTCCATAGCATAAGGCCAATCTCAAAAGGCTACATATTTGATATACTATTGTAGGGTGATATTGACCATGTCTTGATGTCTTATAGGCTTACAATCTCCTTCTCATGCTTTGATGGATTTCATCTCTTCAACCCTTGATTCTTTAATGATAGAATAGGTAATAATATGGGATAAAGGGTAATATGATGAATAAAGGTGTAAATATGGTGAAATAATGAAAGGAGGGTGGAAATGAAGTGAAAAGGCTGATATGACAGTGATGTGGGTGAGTGAGATGAAGGCAGGAAAGGAGGTGAAGAAGGGTGACAAAGCCATGAATGATAAAACATACCAAAATTGAGCTCTCCATCTCATCACTACATGAAATTAGAGATCATTATAGGAAGGAAAGAGGCCAAAACTTAAACCTTTTTTTCTTAAAAAACCTTAAAATTAGCTAAGGAACCTTAAAATATGCAAAATTAGCCCTTATGAAACACTTTGATTGAGCATGGAGATGGATTTATGACATGAAATTTGGAAAATATCTAAGATTTATGAATGGAAATCATGAAATCTTGATGAAAACCCTAAAAAACACAAAATCTTGACAATTTGAGGTTCTCTTCTTCTTAGAATGTACAACTCACCCTTACAAGCTACAAATTGACTGGTTGAATTTGAGTCCTCATTTTTACATTGAATTTGATGAATAACAACTTTATAATTACTTGTAAAGGTATGGAATGTCCTCAATAATCTGGAACAATTTGAATTTTCCCAAAAATCTGCCCAGGTGAAGAGAAAATGAAGAAAAATAATTGTCTTTCTAGTTTTTAGGTAGTAGAATTTTCCCTAACTTCAACTAGATAGTTCATGATCATGGAGAATCTAATTTAGAAAATTATTATACCATCAAGAATCCCTCTGAGTCTATTTTATTCAGCCCAAATTTTAGAGTTAACAACACTTGAAACATCCTCTCTAGCTACTTCATTGTTGCATCCTGCCATCCATTGTATCTCAGGGAAACTAGTTTCTAATACATTCTTCTCTTCAGAATTGTGATTACAACTTAAAAGTACATGTTTGTCTTCATTTATATTTTTTTCATTTTCCAAGGTATTTTCTATCATCAGAGATGAGGTTGGATCAGTTCAATAATTTTATTGACCCTTTATTCCACTTAAGTCTGCGATGACTGCCTTTGACTATGTTGTTTCGTGATTGATGAGTTCATTCTTACTTAACAAGGTATATAAAACTTTGGCAGATTTGGAATTATTTCTAATCAAACTCTTCAATCCATTTCATACTTGTTTGTTCTTACCACATGATATTTTTTTATTTGGAAGCTTTTTTCTTCTTCTCACAAATTATGATACTACCCATGGATTCCATTTTCATATTGCCTTCGCTACAGTGTTTGATATTCTTCCTAGCTTGGCCTTTACCACATGGCACTGCATTTTCCATTTTCACATTCACAATGGGTTCTTCTTCAGCACATGCATGCATTCCTTCACCATTGAAAGTTTCCTATGACCCATAACTAGCCTTTTCCTTTACTTCTTTGGAGAGCAAACCCTCATCAATAACTACCTGATCATTACCATCTGCATACAAAAGAATTCTTCAGTTTTTCAAATTGTATTTCTTTCCTTGGAGCGTAGCCCTTACCGATGTTTTATTACATCTAATTTTTGTCATTTTGCTCACAGTATTTTGGTCCTAACTCACATTTAAACTTCCAAATGTAACTTCTGCAATGCCCAAACCTATTCCTGACAAATTTGGCTTTATTTTAAATTTCTCCTTTTCCTTTTCCTTTTCCTTTTCCTTTTCCTTTTCCTTTTCCTTTTCCTTTTCTTTTCCCTTCTTTTTCCCTGATTCCTGCCATGCAACTATTTTTGTCATGTTGCCCTGTGATGTTGCTGAAACCATATCATGCAAATCATTGCCCCTGTGTTCTATTGTACAAGGATCTAAAACTTCCATGCTCATCCCTGATTCTCCACACCCCTTCAAATACATCTCTATTGTCACTATTTCACTATGGCAGGTTCTTGTTTCAGCCTTAGAAAGCATAGAATTTGGCTTAAGTGACCTTTCTTTATCAACAAGTAATTCCCTTTCATGCTAAATATATTTCTCATTATGTAACTTCTTAAACAAAATAGGAACATCCTGAGCAAATGTTGCATCTAGTACCACCTTAACACCACTCTTCTGAATCTCAACAATAGTTCCAACAATGGCATGTGTGTTTTTTTTGCATTCTCCAAGTGGTTTTATACTTTTGTCAATTTAAATCCCACAAATCTACATCACAGGGATTGTAGCTTGTTCTTCATAACTGACAATACTATTTTTGTGAAGCACATCAAAAATATGATCAGTATTCTCCTCATAACCTTCCTGTGATGCATCTATTTTAATGGACTCTTCACTATAATTCCCATGAGTTACATTTTTCTCTTTTACTTATACCCACCTCTAGAAACTCATACCATTAGAAAATCTATAGGTATGTATCTCTGTGATAACAAGTAAGAAAGTAAAATGAAGCTATTTTAGGTCCTATATGGACATGAAATTCCTTGGAAATTATGATGAATCTATTATATGGCTTGTAAATGGCTTACCCTACCCTGGATTGTAGGGAAACCATATGGATTATATACTTCTCTTGCAAAATAGGAGGAAAAAAGCTATATTTTGGCCTTTTAAAGATAAATATTAACTTACCACCACTATAAATAGAACTTTGGAGAATAATTTCGTGGATATCATGAAAATTTACATATTTTTAGCCTTTTAATTGGCAAATTTGGCACGTGGGAGCTATTTTGAGGTCCTTTTTGCTATTATGACATATCAAATGACCTTATCATGGTTTGAAACTTAGGACTCAAGATATTTTCATGTTTCTGAACATATTAAAATCTATTTTGGCATGACTTAAAGTCTCTTAAAACTATTATTGATGATTTTTCCCTATTTTGGTATTTTTTGACCAAAATTTGCATAATTAGACTATAATTGACTAGTTTTACTAGCTACATTAGGAAATTGACCATTTTAGGTGAAGTTACAGATAATAGGGGTATTAATTTTGAATTTATAGGCCAAATTACTAACAATTTTGGTGAATTTTAGGGGTTGATCAGCGTACTAGTCAAAGCACTCAAAAACACTAGCTAAAATTGACAAACTTGGATATACCAAGACAAACATTAAAATAGAGAAAGTTGAAAACCAATACATAATAAGAGAAATTGACACAATAAAAATGAACATGTACAAATGAAAACTTATATTAAATGAAAATAAAAACACTAAAAATTAAAAACAATACAAAAAGCATGTGTGGATAAGCACTTAGAAGAATGAAACTATGACTGTGTACAAAGGAGTGACTCTCCTAATAGAAGTATTTAAGAAACATCCCATTCAAAAGAATGGTAATTTATTCTCTACTCAATCTATATAATTTAAAATCATTGTTCTTCTTATAATTAGTGATAATATAAGGTCCACTCCAAAGGTTATCAAATTTGGAGTGCTTACCTGGTTTTGCATGCTCGTCATCCCATTTGAGAACTATGTCTCCTTGCTGAAATGTTTTTGATGAAGCTCTCTTTTCAAATTTATTCTTGAATTGATACTTATTTTACCACATGGTATGCATATAATTATCTCTCATCTCCTCTAATTCTCTTAGTTCATTCATTCTTACCTCCATTGCATCACTTTTCAGAAGATCTAACTATTATGCAAGCTCCAAAGCTGGAAGCTCCAATTAGATAGGTAGCCTTTATTCTCTTCCATAAACTAGGAGATAATGTGAATTACCAATATATTTTTTAGGTGTGATCCTATCATCCCATAAAGTAGTCTTCAACTTAGTATGTCAATATCTTTGATTATCTTCCATTATTCTTTTGATGATTCAAATCAAGTTCTTATTAGTAGACTCAGCAGTCCATTACCCTATGAATAGTAATTGGATGAAGATGTAAATTAAATACCATGTTAAATATCCAATTCACATAAATTTGTACTATTTAATTCTAAATCATTATCTGGTATGATAGTATAAGGTGTTCTAAAATGAGTGACTAGGCTCTCATAAAATTCAAGCACAGAGTTTTCATTTGCCTTTTTCAAAGGCACTGCTTCTACCCACCTAGTGAAGTAGTCTATATATTTAAAAACCCACTTATGACCAAAAATATATGGAGGATGAATCATTATAATGAAGTCTACACCCCATTACATGAAAGGTTGCTCAACTTGAATTGGCTTTAGTGGCATAACAACTAGTTTTTGTTTCCCTACACACTTTGTACATTTTCTAACCCATGCATGTGCATCTATAAATAAATTAGGAAAAAAATAACAATCTATAATGATTTTTTTAATTTGTATTCTTGGCTAAAAAGTGACCTCTAGAAGGACTATCATGAAATTGCTCAAAAAGCTTGTCAAATTGACTAGTTTCAACACACCTCAAAAGCATACCTCCAATGTATTTTTTTGAAAAGTACTCTATAAATAAAAATTTATGGTACTAATTGTATATTTAATTTTATTCTTCTTAATGCATTCAAACCCATTTGACATTCTCTAATTTGAATAAATCTAGCAATGTTCTATGTCTAACTTGTAGGAGGTGTATTTTCAGCTTCATGTTGAGTGTCCTAAATTATCAAAATTGTTTCTTTTTATTATTTTACATCTTATAAAATAAGTTCACATAATCCTTTTCTTAAAACTATATTTTTAACCTTGACTTAAATTTTGTATTCCATGCATTTAGTAACCCATCTAGCTCTTTTTTGCTCAAGTCTCTATTAAGAATGAAGTCCACACTTAGATGAGCAACTATTAGTATAATCTTGTTATTTAAAACCAAATGTCTAAAAAATTTATACCTATTATAACATAAATTACATTATTTTATAAAAATGAATACCTCTCTTCATAACCTTTTAAATATTGACTAAAGAAAGCAATGGGTTATTCCAAACCTTCATCATTCTACTGCATAAGCATGGCTGAAATAGTACTAGAAGTAGAAAAGGCATACAAGAATAAATCCTTACTAAAATATAGATTGATAAAATTAGGATCTTTTCTAATTGATTCTTTTATATCTTTAAATTTTATTTTACCTTCTTTACTCTAAGCAAACTCTTGGTGTTTCTTAAGCATTTGTGTAAGTGGCTTTACTAGTTTTGCAAAACCAGAAATGAATCTTCTAATAAAGTTGATCTTACCCAAGAACCTTTGAAATCCTTTCTTGTGTTTAGTAAATTATATATAAAATATTACCTCTATTATTTTTAGATCAATGTAAAGACTAGCTTTGGACACCACATGGCCAAGAAGTCTCCCCTCATATACTAAAAAAATGCATTTCTTTGGATTCAATGAAACTCCAAATTCTCTACATCTATCAAAAAAAATATTCAAATGTGTTAGATGATCTTTATAATCCTTTTAAAATAATATAATGTCATCAATATATACTAAAACCATTTCACTCAACAACCCATTAAAAATAACATTCATTGTCCTTTGGAAGGTAGCCCCAACATTAGAGAGTCCAAAAGTCATTTTCTTGTAAGCAAAAGTACCCTATTTGGTAGTGAAAGTTGTTTTATATAGATATTTATCATTCAAAAATATCTATTTGTATCTTTAGTACCCATCCAATAAATAAAACCTTTGTGAAACTAAAACTCTTTGCAAGATTTGATCCATGGAAGGAAGTGGATAGTGGTCTTTCAATGATACTCTATTAAAATCTCTAAAATATACACAAAGTCTTATCTATCCATTCTTCTTCCTTACTAGAAAAATATTTTATACCCATGTTTAATGCTTAATAGGAAGAATAATAATTGATTCAATCATCTTTGTAAGTTATTTCCTCATGAGAATCTCAACCTTGGGATTGATAGGCCTTTGCTTTTGTATTACTAGTTTTACATCATGTTCCAATTCAATAGTATGTTTTACCAATTTGGGATAAAAACCTTTCAAATCATGGTATTCTAAAGAAAATACATCCATGAATTTTTTACATAATTAAATGAAAGTTACTCTCGAAGAATCAGTATTCACTTTTCCCAACTTGATTTGCTTACCTCCAACTATGCTAATTGGCTCATAATGCTCTTTCTTGGAAGAAATACTCACTTTGTACTTTCATATCTGATAATATTCATTGAATATTATTAATAAAGTCACCAAATATTTAGTAATCTTATTTGATTTCAATTACACAATAGAATTTTCCATATTGATCATGTAATTTATCATGATTTCTTTGGCAAAACTCTATCTCATTATGTAGAAAATATGATATTTTCTTATCAGAGTCAAAAACTTGACAACTTACATCATTAGTTGGAACTAAAGGCATACACACAAACTTAATTTGGGTCTAATTTTTATTGTCCTTAATCTGATCTGGAATGTAATATTGTGCCCCTATGGCAGCAAGTCTATCAGCATGTTGATTTCTCCTCTAGGAATGGAGCAAATGTTAAATGTAAGGAAGTATTCCATGAGATCTAAAAATTTATGTTTTTAGGCCTTTATAAGAGGATTATTTTCTTCACTTAAACCTTTGACTTGATATATTACCAACTCACTATCACCTTTCACCTGCAAGAGCTTAATATACCTCTTTCTAGCCCACTAAAGACCATAAATAAGAGCTTCATACTCTACAGTATTGGAAGTACAACTAAATTAAAATATAATAGAATAATAATACATTTTATTTTTATTTTAAACTAACATTACACCAGCCCCACTTCCACTATTTATTTTGGATCCATCAAAGAGTAGATTCCAAACTCCTTGATCCTGCACTAAGTTAGTGAGACTAGGCAATAAGTCACCTTCTTTATGCATATAGTAGACTTCAAAAATATCATATTAAATACTTTTTTAAGGGTCATGTCCATTTTTAGTAGCATCCCATTCATCTAGGATAAAATATAGTATACCTTTAAGAGTCTTAGAAGGCTCTTGCTCAAGGATATTCTCATCTTCTGAAATACTGCAATTGACATTTAACATATTTGCCATATATAGTTCAAGGTGAAATCTAAAATAGGCTCTGATCAAATAATAAATTTTGTTCCATACCTATTTCTAAAAACCATGTATGACCAATCTAAAGAAATGTACCTCCTATTTTGGTAGTGAAATCTCTAGATAAGCATAGTGCAAAATATGGAGGTAGATCAACAACAACATCCTGTAAAATGGTGAAATTTGGAGAAGCATCAAGTATGATTTTTACATATTTAAACACACCTATAGTATTGGTAGGAGACCCATATAATTTAAAAACACCTTTCTCTTGGGGTTTATACTACAATTCTAACTTATACTAGCCCCACTATAAATCATACAATTATGAACTAGACAATCTCCAATTATCACAAAAATATAAAATGGACGAGGTTTAATCACATTAAGAGGTTGAGACTAAAAAATTGGATTATAATTAGTTAGTACAACACTTAATATTTCCTTTTAAAGTTATTTTTTATAGATATTGAGATTTGAAATCTCTTCTTACAATTACTCCTTTTGTCATGGGATTAGCAGAGTATCCCACATTGAAATTGATACTAAAGTCTTCTTCATATGATCCATAATACTGAGTGGAGAAGTGTCTACCCTTGACTATAATTTAGGATAATAAGGATATCCAAAATATTATGTGAATTGAGGTATTTAATATCCTTTCACATTCTTATCTTTTGGATCTTGAGCTTATTGATTTGAAATTTTCTAAGGAAGCTCATGTGTTGTTATCTTTTGTTGTGGCTAAGAAGAAGAAGGGGATGCCCTTCTAGGACTTAAACCCTCACCAATTTCTCTTTTCTTTGATTTATTATGGGCTACAACTAAATTATCAACATTAGATAAATCTTGACTTTGATTTTAAGCTAAGTGGTCAAAAGAATTATCACCTTCCTAGAAATTGAAAAATGTAGTTTCAATAGGTGCCTTACCACTACCTTCTCCTTTTTGATTTGAAACTTCTAATTTAGTGAATGAAGGAATGTCTCCTTGAGAAAGATAATCTTCATTATTCTGAGAAGGTATTTGGTTTTCAAATGAAGGAAGAACTAAACTTTGTTGCATGAAATATTGATAATAACTCTCACCAGTTGGAGCCATTGCCATGTTGTTTTCTTGATCCCATTGATTATTCCACTTTCCTTCTTGAGAATAATTTTTATTATTTGGAATAATATCTATTGAATTTCTTGGAGCATTAATATTATATTTCCTTGATTGAGAATTCTTCCCTTGACCTTGTTGATTAGATTGATAGGATGGCCTATTGGGTTGATAATTCGATTAGTATGTTGATATGGCTTATATGGTGGAGCTTATTGCCTCTCCATTGAAACCAAATTATTATTTTGAGCTTTGACAATTCTCTCTATCTTCCCTAATCTATCAAATTTATCACCTTCTACTTGATGAAACTTTGATGACTCTAGAAATGGAACAATAGTTGGAATAGGAGGATGGATCTCTAGGAAAAGAGGCATTGGAGGCCTTGGAGATAACTTGCCTACTTGTAAAAGTAAATTTTCAGCCTTGATTTATACTTCAAAAGATTTAGGTAAAGTATTACCTCCCATGGATTAGATAATGATAGCCACATCTGAATTAAGAACCTTTAGATAATACAAAAAAGCATAGTTGGGCATAGGCTTGA